>CM076577.1:234074325-234236817 GCA_034641835.2 Pinus albicaulis
TTATTATTCCCAGTCATATTTAACCCAAAAACAAAGAAATTAATGAGATAAACCCATAGTTATCTTATTATTTTCTAGGAATAATTATTTAAATAATATTCCTTGTTAAATATGAGCAAATCAACCACCATTAATCAACTAAATCATTATTTATTTGATTATATCCCAACCACTTCCTTAAAAAGATAAATAAATCATTTATTTATTTATTTTTCACTAATCAAGGGATTTGACCCAAGTCAAACACCCTTTCCCTCCAACAAATAATAATGAAATGTTCCATAAAGGTGGATCTAGATTTGGTTAACATTATTTAATCATGCACCAAGATCTAGAATGACCCAATATTTTGTTATAAATAGGAGGGTTCTTCCCCATCATTCCTCACCTTTTGTTGCCTACTAGATCACTCTGGATCTATACACTTGGTCTCATTTTCACCATTTGCTCCCATTGAGCTCCATTTTCTGCATTGGGTTTTCTACACCTACAAGAGAGAGAAAGCTTAGATCTGAAGTGTTGAGGACTACAAAGAACCCATCCCATTGAGGAGAGCTGGATACACCTTCTTGTTTTCCTCCCAGGTGCCCTGTAATATAAAAATTCATTCAAAAATCGTGTTCTTGTCTTGTATGTTGGATGCATGGAGCAAACTCTTTACTTCACTGCTTAATATCTTTCCATTTATAGATCTGTTTGTTGCAGCACTTTAACTACTAATTGCAGATCTGAAGATGTTTTGCAACCATTATTGTTGTTAGGGCTATTAGTTATGCGTAGCTAAAGTGGTTCTTTTTCGTACGCTTCGACAAAGAATTCATACTAACAAATGGCGACTCCACACGGGTTTTAAATTACGACCGCTGTCGTTTTTCATATTCCTGCATATCCAGCTACTTCAGGCCCTAGGGCTTCTTTTTTAGCTGCTTATTTTTTCTCTTTTCATGTCATTTTTCTCACATAAAACCTTAAAAACCTAAAATTTCTAACTTCCGTGTGTTTCTGGCCCTATTGCGCAGGTAAGCGACACCAGCCGCACCTGAGACGGCAATTTTTCAGAAAATCTGCCGCCGAAACAGCCGGAACGGGGGGGTCGCACCTTTTGGCCCAAAACCTGCGACCTGGACGCACTTTTCGGCCTGTAACCTGCGACCTCAACCAAAATCAGGTCAGAACCTGCGACCTGCCTTTTTTCCAGCATTTTTTCTGTAATTTTTCTGGGTTCTGCTGCAGCCTCTGCCAGGGTTTTCCAGCCTCTGTCTCAGCCCGCCTTGACCAAGATCTGATCTATTTTTACTCATCTAAGTGGGAACCCAGCCCCTTAGGGCTTTAGTACCCTCCACTTTTGGTGGAAGAGTTTCAGCTGTTTCAGCCGTCGGTTTCAGAGCTTCAGCCCTTTCTTTTTCCAGATCTGTGACCTCACTTCCAGATCCATCGAAATCAGCCTCTTTTCCTTTCAAATCACCTCTTGTCATTTTGTTTGGACCTCCCCTAAAGGCCTCTGCCTTG
This sequence comes from Pinus albicaulis, assembly GCA_034641835.2. NCBI lineage: Eukaryota > Viridiplantae > Streptophyta > Pinopsida > Pinales > Pinaceae > Pinus > Pinus albicaulis. The sequence goes on from CM076577.1 coordinate 234,075,835, forward strand.
CCCCTCCCGGCTTTTTGCTGATTTCCCTTTTTTTTTTCCAGCCACCTTGCCCCTGTCTCTTGGCTGTGATCTGCACCCCTTATCTGCAGCTTTATCCTCCGGATCTCTGTCCCCTTTGACCCTAGATCTGTTGAGCTTCGTTTGTGTGTGTTTCCATAGTTTTCCCTTTCTTTTCAGCATAGTTTTGAGAGACCCACTTTCTTGGGTTTGATAGATGCATATGTAGCTGTTATTTTTCTGTTATTTCAGCATTTTTATTCTGTTCTCTGTAGGTTTATTTTCAGCTACGTTGCACACTTTTTGCTCTCAACAACGGAAAGGGTTTAAAAATTAAAATTAACGCACACCACACACTGACCTTAAGTGAAGAAGCGCCTGGTTTACACCGCCTGGCAAAGACTCTAAAATCAATCGTCACTGCACCTTATCTGCCCTTGACCTTCTTGATTTTGCCCCTTCCTGCCCTTATCGGTTTCCTTCTTCCTGTCATCATTGCGCCCCCAAGGCGCCTTTCCCGGAGACTTCTTGGCCTTCATCCTCAGTTCCCGGTTGATCGACCTGCTCCGCACCGTCGTCGTCGAGCCAGTCCACCTTCGAGTCCGCACTCCGACTCCTCTCCTGATTCCTCGGGTCCCCCTTCCCCTCCCGGTTCTCCCCCTTTTACCTTCACCATGTCTGGATCAGGGCCTAATGCTAGTGGCCCCAATACCGGCCCTACTTCTAGCGGAACCGTCACAACCACTACTCCGGCCACCCCTGTGCTGCCGTACATTGCAGGCCTCAGCCTCCCCGATTTCCATCAGTTAATTAACGACCCCATTCACCACAATGCTACCTGGCCCACTATGCCCACCAAGTTACCCTCTGATATCCCTAAGTTCGAGGGCCTTAATGGCGAAGACCCAACCAATCACGTCTGGTCTTTCCACATGTGGTGTTCCTCCAACTCCATTACCGATGACTCCATCCGTCTTCGTTTGTTCCAACGCACGCTTACCGGCGAAGCTTCTAAATGGTATGTCGAACGGGCCACTTCCTCCCATACCACGTTCGAGACTCTTGCCCAAGCCTTCTTGTCGTACTTCCAGCTCCCTCTCCGATACGACACTGGTACGGAGCTCTTGACCTCATTTAAGCAATCCTCTTCCACACGCCTTTCTGCCCATGTTCAGGAATGGCGACGAAGACGGAGCTTATGTCGAGCCCCTCCCTTTGAAGATCGGGTTTACATGGACTGGTTCCTTCGCACCCTCCCGACTCCCATCGGCAAAGATGTCGCCTCTCATTTTCCTCAATCTGAAGAAGCCGCCCTCCAAATAGCTTTAAAATATGACCTGATCTATGCTCAATCTGGTTATGTTTATACCGTTCTCCCTGACATCCCCAGGCCCGGTGGCGCTAACGCCCCGGGGGCATCTCATTCCGCCGACGGTATTGTTGGCTCTCTTTCCCACCCCTCTGCTCACCCTCCTATGAGCCATGGCCTCCCTCAGGGAGGGGCCAGCACCTCTAGCACTCTGCCCCCTCCCGGCAACATGTATCCAGGATACGGCATGCCTCCTCCTTTTGCCCAACCTCCTGCCTACCTCAATGCTGCCCAACCCAACCCTTACTTTTATCCGCAGCCTGGTGCGCCAGCTCCCCCAGCATATGCGTTTCCGCCTCCCTTGCCTCCTCACCACCTGCAACAGCCCTTACAACCCCCTCCAGGGCAAGTATTTGCGCAGCAGGGTGCGTTTAATCCCCCTTCCCAAAGAAGGCGGAGAGGCAACCAGAACCCATCTGCCCCTGGTAACCGAGGACCCAATTCTGGTCGGGACCCTAACACTAGCAACCAGCCTCAGGGCATTCCGCCCAGGCCGGACAGGCCGCTTCGCACAAACAAGCCCTGTTCGTGTTGCGGTGTTTACGGTCACTACACTCACGATTGTCCTCTTTTACCCCAGATGCGACAGATGTGGGAGTCCCAAGCCACATTGCGCGGACAACACGCCTCCCCTCACGCTCCTCCTAATGTGGCCACTACCCAGCCAGCTGTGTTCACTGATCCTTTCCCTCAACAGGGATTCGTGGCTATCCACCCCCCTGACAGCCATGCCGCCACACCCTCGTCCATTTCTGGTTCCTCTGACTACCAGATCCTCATGATGCACTCCGATCCGTCCCCTTCCGTCGACCTTCACCTTCAAACTCGGTCTCGCCAGTACACCAAGCCCCCTGCTCCGTCTGCTCCCGAGCCCCCATCTTCAGGTTCTACAGAGCCTCTTTCGACATCCAGTGGCCCCTTACACATCCCTCAACCCAAAGTTGAGGTTCACCCAAAGATCCCAAAGGGTCCATTACGCCGAAATGCTGCTTCTGGTCGAGCCGCTCAATCGTACAGTATAGTAGATGATTTGGCACAATCCCCTGCTGCCATTTCCACTCTGGAACTCCTCCAGTCGTGCCCTTCTCAACGGAAGGCTCTACTATCTGCCGTGGGCGCTGTTGATCCTGCTGATGACCAAATGATTGTTTTCGACGCCACTCAATCGGACCACCCTCCTCTTCCTCCTTCTGTTGCTTTCCAAATCCCTGTCAAAATCCGAAACGCCACTGTATCCCGGTGTATAATTGATGAGGGGGCGTCCACCTGTGTGATGTCCGCTTCGGTTTGGAAGCAACTCGGATCCCCTGAGTTGGCCCCTTCCACGATCACCCTTCGAGCGTGGGATGGTCATGCCTCCCAGCCTATTGGCCTGTTTCGTAACTGTCCCATCACCCTCGCCGGTAAGACTGTTTGCGTTGATGTCGAAGTCATTGACGCCCCTCTGGACTACAACATCCTATTGGGGCGAAGCTACACCTATGCCATGTCTGCTGTCCCATCCGCGGTTTTCCGTAAGATGTCTTTTCCACATAACGGGAAGATAGTCACCATTGACCAGCTATCGTATCATGAGTCATCGTCTCGGTCCTCCTCCGAGACGACCATCTCTTCTGTAGCCAACAAGCAAACTGTCGATTCCTTGACCAGTGTCTCCCCCGGCGTTTATAAAGATTCCACCTTGCTTGGTACTTTTCCTCACCTTCCTCCCCCTCCCGTTACTGATCCCAGCTTGTCGAATGTTTGCATGATGCAATCATCTCAGGCTGCCCATAAACGGCCTGCCTCAGCTAGCCCGCACCCTCCTCCCGCCCTCCGCAACCCGCTCCTAGCCATCCATCTCAGCCAGCCGGACCTCCCCTTTCTGGCCCTCCCCCTATAGCTGGCACCCCCGCACCTCTTTATCCTCCAGGATCGGTCCCTCCTGGCCTTAACCATCTTGGAGCCGTTCCTCCTGGTCATTACCCTGCTAGACAGATCCCCTTCTTGGCTCCCCCTCCCGGAGTATATTCCGTCCCCGTCATGGCCACCCTTTCTCTCCCTAACTTGACCTTGGGTATTCCGGTTTGGTACCTTGACCCCCCAGCCGCCACCCCCCCTGGTCACCCCAAACCTTGCATGGCTTTGACACCGGTTCAACCGGTCCCCCTCGCTTCCTCCATAGCCAACGTGCCCCCAGCACCTCCACAGGACCCTTCTCCTGCTGAGTCGGCTCCCGAGAAGAAAGGAAAAGCCCGCAGGGGGGCAACCAAAGACCAAACCACCACAACCACCTCGGCTCCTCCCCCACCCTCGAAGCCTTGTGCCTTATGTGATGTCATCGGTCATGCCACTCATGCTTGTCCCGAGTTACCCCGTATTCGCCCCATGGTAAAAGTCGTGTTCCCCGACACTACGGTCCCTGAAACTCCCACTCCTGCTTCGACCGTCTCCAAGAACCCCAAGACTCTCCGCACCAACAAGCCTTGTGCTTTGTGCGGTGTCCATGGCCACTACTCCCATCATTGTCCTCACCTGACGCATTACCGTGACTCCCTTGAGGTAATCCGCGAGTGTGAGGTTGAACAAAATCAATCCGCCTCTCCCATTCTCGCGCAGTATGCTGCAGCCCAGCCTGAGGATTCCACTGATCCCATCCATATTCCCCCCCCTGATGTCTAGATGACGGAGTCTACAGTCACCATTCTTTACCTGTCCTCCTCTGCACGACACTTGGCACCTAGCCCGTCTGCCGCCTCCCCCATTGTGTCCCTTGATCCTCGAGATCACTCCACTGGTGTCTCTGTTGACCTTCGCAGCCCGAGTCCTCGCCATGCTTCCGATAGCCCTCATACATCACCTTGTTTGAGTTTTGCTCATCCTGCCCTTTCCCCCCGCCATTTCCGCTTGATGACTTCTGCCCCCTCACGCTGCCGTCCTTTCCTTTCATCCCCTCATGTATTGTCTTGTCACACCACCTTGCGCATCCCCCAGTCCACATCCTTTATCGGTTACGCCGATGGTGCAAGTCGCTACTCCAGGAATCTTGCCTCGGCAGGGTGGGCCATCTTCACCCCCTTGCATGACCTCGTTCTGTCTAACGGGGTATGCATTGGTTGTGCCACCAACAATCAGGCCGAATACGATGCAGTGCGTGGCCTACTAGCTGATGCTTTGCTGCATCGCATTCGCCACCTGCACGTTCGCTTGGATTCCTTGCTTCTTGTCATGCAACTAAATGGTGTTTATCGTGTGCATAACCCTGTGTTGTTTCGACGCTACTTACGAGTGAAAGTCTTAATACGTGCGTTTGAAACCATCACTTTCAACCATGTACCCAGAGACCAGAATCACTACGTAGATAGTATTGCAAACCATGTTCTAGATTGGCATTTATCACACACAATTCATACAGGACAATAACATTCAATCAACCATCAAAAGACAATGCATATCCATAATATGTGTCGCAAACCATATATTGATGAGTCCATTTACTCTGATACATACGACATGCCCATAGCATGTTCCAAAAACTGGGGGCACCATACGCCCCCCCCCACATATACATCCGACATGCCCATAGCATGTTACAAACCAAAAACAAAAACTGGGGGCACCATATGCCCCTCCCTACACTATAGGAGGCACCCCCTGCCCCTACATACATCAAAGGGGGCACCATATGTCCCTAATCACTATCTGGAGGCTCCCGGGCCAATGGCTCTGCCCCTGCGGCATGTAGATCACGCATAGTTTGACCGGCCATCGCCATGCGCCGCATGATACCTCGCCACTCCGAGGGGAGACCAACACATGGCTCTATGTACTGGTCGTCTAAATCCTGCCACCCGCGCTCTGATACTCCGGTCAACAACTGCTCACATCTACGGCGGATGTCCTCCAGTAGGGCAGCTGCACCATCATTTTGCGCTGCCCTCGATCCACTCGGACCCGTAGCTCCAGACGCTGCCGGTCGTCCCATGTATCCGGCCGGTTTTACCGGTGCTATATCTGCATACCAAAATTCCATGAATCAGTATCATTATTTACTATTCAAAAAACTTCAAACATGCCCATATAAGAATAGCAATTTGTCACTTACCATCGGGCCCCCAGACTCGACCAGGCGGAAGTGGCAGATCCGGATCCCCACAGTAGCTCATCCCACTATAGGGGTAGTCGTCTATGTACAACGGCATCTGATCCCAATGGGCAAAAAAACTCCGGTCGAAATGTTCGCCCGACCGCCCCTCCTCCTCCTTTGCAGAGTAGTCGTCCCCAACGACGCATCCTGGGCTCTCTCGGGCCCCCATCTGGACGCTGCACGCGAGGCCTCAAGGTCGGGATCTTCTCAAAGAAGAAGGCGCACAACAAAGTCCCATATGAGCAATCATGATTCACCTGCCGCTTGCATAGCGACAACTGTCGCTTTAGCGACACCAACATCATTTGGGCCCACCCAAAGTAGGTCCCACTCAACACACTCTCCACTATCATCATCTGCCCACCGGTGATGTGATGGAATGCCTGGGTGCCCAGGATTCGCAGCACAGCTGCAGCCACTGCGCGGGTTTCTAGCCTCTCTAGATCCCCGATCGATATCCGAGTCCCCTTGACTTGGAACCCCGGTCGACAATGGCGTTCCACAAACTCCATGATATGCCGCCCCCGCGGCAACACTGGCTACGTGTCTCCCACTATCCCCAATGGTGGGAGGCCGGTCAGGAAATACACATCCTGGACCGTCAGTTCGATCCTGTGCCCCTGCACTACAAAGATCTCCTGATCTGGATCCCAGTAACTGATAATCCGGGCCAGTAATGATTCCCCTGCTCTCATCACCGGGTTCTCCACAAACTTGAGAACCCCAAATCTGGCCAATACACGACGGACGCCCTGATCCGCCTGGATCTCTGCCCGAAGTGTTCCCAGATCCCTCTCTCTCCAGTTGACTCGTAACTCTGCCATACCTGCACAAACACATTCTTTTTGTCAGGGTACAGATCGGGCAACCCATAACCACACACAAAAACCCAACTCCCAGCCATCAAACAGCATCAAGCTCCCCTCCCCTCCCAGGTCGCAGCTTTCTGCCCATTTCTGGACCAGGTCGCACCTTTTGCCCCAAAACCTGCGTCCTGGGTCGCACCTTTTGCCCCAAAAGGTGCGACCCGGCCGTAGAGAGGAGGGAGGGGCTGTTTCTGGGGTGTTGGGCCCTAAACTGCAAATCTACTCCATCAAAATGCAAGAGCAAGGTCAAGCCTCTTACCTCCAACTGACAGATCTCGGATCCAACGGTCGGTTTGTCCACTGCGTTCGCCGCAAGATTTAGGGCCTTCTCTCCTCTCCACATTCACCACAGCAACAATAGCAAATGAATGATTTTGGAGGGAAAACAGCCTCATTAAAAGAGAACCCCTGTTTCTTCTTTCGACTGCCGCGACCACACCGTAGCCCCGATCGACGAACCGTCAGCACCGCTGGATAGATCTCACCGAGCTCCCAAATGGGTTTTACTTAGTTTTTGGTGATTTGCTACTTCACCCGGACACATTTTTCCACGAAGGGTCACTTCACCGCTCCTCAAAATCGAATTTCCTCACTTACGACACTTGTACTTGGGGCACCATATCGCCCCCTTACTTGTCCATGTTCGTGTTGATTTCCGTCATGAGTGCCCACCTTGTACTCATGCTTCTATGACCCCCCATTGGGGCCTTTATTGTGTGGCAGCACTATCTAGTCGCCCTTGCTTAGAGCATCCGAGTTGAGTCATCATTGCATTCATGGAGTCTATCCTGCATCCTTTTACACCCTACTATAGCCCTCCATTCTTTTTGCTTGGTTCCTCTCTTATGTCGCATCTCATGACCTTCAGCCCCACTGTCCCCTGTCCCTTTCGATATTGTGTCAGTCGCTGCCATGTCATTTATGCCCTTTATGCTCTAACAAGGGAAGTCGTCCATTCGCCACTCCACCCTTCCCATTTCCGCCATCATCATTAGTGTCAGTTTGTCCGTCACTCTATTGCTTTTCTCTCGTGCCTTAGTTGAGGATCTCTCATTGCCTCACCTAAGGCGGGCCTCCTTCTGTCGACCTCAACACACTTATTCCAGAAGCCAGGTCTCGAGGGCGGTGTACCTTGGTTCCAGCTTCCACTTTTGTTCGGTGCCTCGGATCAGGCAGGGGGATTTCTTACCTCCCTTTGACTTGATTACTTCTCCAGCTCCTTTTAGCATGATCGAGATTCGTATACTGGACAGTCCAGTGACCCAGCAGCAGCTCTTGATGATTCCGGGCGTGTGTGAGATGTCTCAGCCCTCATGAGGGGGTGGCCCTGCAGGTAGCCCCCCACATGCCCGGATGACCTCTTCATTGCAGCCTTTGATGCCGCTCCAGATTTTGATGATGTTGGCCTTAGCCACTTGCAGCACCTCTATGATTTGCATGTATCAGTCGGATTTTGTGAGCCCTTCCCCATTTACAGGGGGCATTTGGGTTGTATTTATCTCATGTACTCAGATGATATTGTACTAGTCCTGGCTGTTATCCCAGGCACAACATGTATGTGAGACTATTCATTGTATTTTTATCTGGCTCTTGATTATGCCAGCTGTACTCTATGGTTCGGTCCCTTGTTCACTGGACACACTATTCTTTTTTACTTTGTCACGGCGGGCATAGGTATGCCTCCCCCGCCGCCTTCAGCACAGGTACCCTCTCATAACAGAGACTTGTTGCACCTGCGAGTCTCGTCTCCTCAGGGTCTAGTCCTTCAGCACACTATCTACCTCATATTCCTCTCTCTGACATACCCTTTTTGTTGTCTAGTGATTGTCTTCTCACAACGTACTTCGGTCATACGATTTGCTCCTGACACTCGCACGCTGGGGGGCAATCTGTTACACCATTTTTTGGTCATCTAACCTTTCATCATTAGATGGACCCAAGTACACCATATAAGACCAGTTTTACCCCAAGTAAAACTGCTTTCACTATGTTAATTAGGAAACCCCAAAAGGAATAATTAATTAAACCATAATTTAATTATTATTCCCAGTCATGTTTAACCAAAAAACAAAGAAATTAATGAGATAAACCCATAGTTATCTTATTATTTTCTAGGAATAATTATTTAAATAATATTCCTTGTTAAATATGACCAAATCAACCACCATTAATCAAATAAATCATTATTTATTTGATTATATCCCAATCACTTCCTTAAAAAGATAAATAAATCATTTATTTATTTATTTTTCACTAATCAAGGGATTTGACCCAAGTCAAACACCCTTTCCCTCCAACAAATAATAATAAAATATTCCATAGAGGTGGATCTAGATGTGATTAACATTATTTTAATCATGCACCAAGATCTAAAAGGACCCAATATTTTGTTATAAATAGGAGGGTTTTCCCCATCATTCTTCACCTTTTGTTGCATACTAGATCACTCTGGATCTATACACTCGGTCTCATTTTCTGCCATTGTTGCTCCCATTGAGCTCTGCCTTCTACATTGGGTTTTCTACATCTACAAGAGAGAGAAAGCTTAGATCTGAAGTGCTGAGGACTACAAAGAACCCATCCCATTGAGGAGATCTGGATACACCTTCTTGTTTCCTCCCAGGTGCCTTGTAATATAAAAATTCATTCAAAAATCGTGTTCTTGTCTTGTCTGTTGGATGCATGGAGCAAACTCTTTACTTTACTGCTTAATATCTTTCCATTTATAGATCTGTTTGTTGCAGCACTTTAACTACTAATTGCGGATCTGAAGATGTTTTGCAAACTGATGATCAATGAGTCGGTTTTCATCAAGCTCACATTTCTCTTTCAGATATTTTTTAATTTAGATAGATTGTAGGAATAGTTTTAGTTATTTTTGTTAGGTACCTATTTAAACCCCTTTCATGCATTTAGAAAGGGGTCCTGAATTTGTAATATTTTGACTTGGATATTACATTTCTGTACTCCATTGACTCCTATATTTTTATGAAGGATCACATTTGGTGATTCTCTGCGAAATTATCTTTCAAGAATTGTATTTCTGTATCTTGGAGTTGATTTAACATTGAAGTTGCTAGATTTGGATATCGGATTGCATTAGAAAGTATCGAGATGGATATGGTATTTCTATCTATTCACTGTTAGTTTCTTTTGTTATGTGATATTCTCTTTTAAATTTCTATCGTTTATGTGTACTTGTTTCACAATATTTCTTTATACATATCAATTTTTAGTGTGTTAGAAATATTTATCTTTTATAGTATATACAAGCGATATATTATGATGAATACAATATGTCATTATAACTCTGTTTAATTTCTTAAACATAGTTATCTTTATTTGTTAATGCACATTTCAATTAAGCTGTAATACATTTTCATAGTTATTGATTAATTGAAACAATTTAAAGTTGTATTCACATTTGATGCCCGTGTTAGTTTTAGAGTTATTTCATCAGTATTTAAATTAGATTAGATAGTCTTATTTCAGTCATTTAGTCCCATTTTCCCCCATCCAATCATTCCATTAAAAGCCCATTTAAATTACTAGGAAACTAGTCCTATAAATCCAGTCGGAGCCACCACACCAAACACAAAAGGAGTTGTCCTAAGGTCCCGGCTAGATGGTTATCCCCAATGTTTGAAGCAGTGATTTTCAAGGCTTCAACATTTTTGGCACTAGAAGGAGGGCCATCAACTATGAATGGAAGATAAATCCAAATATGAAAGCCATTCTAAGAGCACATCACCCTCATCACCTTCAATTTCTTCCACATCTCAAATCACGAGAGAAGAAATTGAGAAAAGTATTCAAACACCCACTACCAAATTTTCAGATCAATCAGATAATCCAACCCCTGAATCCCCCAAAGTCGAAGCCTTAGTTCATAAACTTCAAGGATTCTCATTATCATTAGAAGAATTGGAATTATCTGAAGGTATTGTCACCTCTCGGTTTGTTTCTACCAGACCTCTTACTAGGTCACAGAGTGAAAAACTTGGAATTTCCCCAAAAGAATTTCCTATACCTAGTAGAGTCAAAACAAGAAAACCTCCATCGGAAATAGAAAGTGGTACAAGTTCTTCATCGCATATTCAATAATCTGTTTCCCAAGATCCAAATCAGAAAAGTACAATAGTCTCATCTACATATTCTCAATCTTCCTCTACTCAAACTACATCTGCTCAATCTTCCTCTACTCAAACTGCATCTACTCAAACTACATTTACTCAAACATTAATTGTATCTTCCGGTACTTCAACAGTTACTACCCATATACCAGTTATCCCTTCTAGTTCATCTACTATCGTCACAAGAATGGCACAACCAACACAAAGACCACGGACCAGCCCAGGAGCTGTGAATATGGCTACACCTTTGCATGATGTACCTGATCATCCTGAAGATACTGGTATACAAGCAGAAGAACATATCAATAACTTTATGCTTGCTATAAATTTAAATGAAATAGTGCATGAAGATGTTGTAGTTCGATTATTTCCCTATGCTTTTCAAGGAACAACAGGATCCTAGTACTTTTCCTTACCTTCTGATTCTATCACAGATTGGGATATGTTTGAAGAGAAATTTTTAACTAAATATGGAGATGATAGATCAGTTGCTACCCTTATTAACAATCTCTCCAATTTAAAGACTCAGCCCAAGGAACCCATTAAAGATTTTAGTTCTTGATTCAATAAACTCTTGGATAAGACCCCTGCAACATCTAAGCCTAGTGAAAAAGTTAGAAGTGAATGGTACATTAATGCTTTGCCCTCAAACATAGCAATTTTCATAGATAGAGCTGCAAAACCGACTTTAGCTGAGAATATGAAAGAAGCTATTTCAGTTGAAAAATGAATGATTTCTCTAGATAAGAAAAATTATATTGAGGAAATAAAAACAAAGAAAGTCACTTTTAAAGATGATTCCAAGAAAAAGACACTAAGAGATCCATATGACATGGAAGGATTACATAAAATCCTTAAAACCATGTCTAATGAGATGGTTGAAATCAAAAAGCAAGTAGCAGAGACTTCTACGAAAAGACCATTTAAAAATTTCAAGAGAAATCAAATCGAATCAAAACCTCCCAATGCAATCTCTAATGTAAAATCAGAAGAAGAAGAAGAAGAAGAAAATCCTCTAATGTCAGATGAAAAAGATGAAAGGGAGAAGGTAGTTGAACTAAATGGAATGCGGGATTTCATTCTTCCTAATTGAGATAGTGACATGGAACAAGAAGCTATGCATGTGAGTACAAGGAGCAAATCTACATCGGAGAGAGTAGATGCAACTGATACTGTTCTTATTGGAGAAAGATCAAATTCTCAGACACCTCCATTTCTATTGACTTATGAAATCTACAATAAGAATTTGCACAATTTTTTAATTGATTCTGGAGCATCCTATAATATAATTCCTTATTCAGTCTGTGCTAAATTGAATATTGAACCACAGAAGTTTGTTGTTAATATTGTACAATTAGATCACTCTAAAGTTCAAGTTGTTGGAGAATTAAATTTAGTTACTATGAGACTAGCTTCTGATCCTAGGATTTTCCAAAGAATTGATATTCTAATTGCAGATATTCCATAATTCTATGGCTTGGTCTTAAGCAGGGACTGGTCTGCAAAACTTAATGGTTATATCTCAACCGATTATTCACATATGTGGCTTCCCTACAAAGGGAAACCCAATCAAATCGAAGTTGAATGAGAAGAACATACGACACACACTATAACTAAATTTGAACAACCTAATGAACCTGTAGCTTTCAACAATAATATTTTTGGAGGTTATTCTGCCGAGTCTTTTCTGGTAAATTTTACTGCACCACAATCACCATTCTTTGTAAATAATTTTGTTTCTCAAATTCAAAAAAATTTCGCAATCTGATTCTTCTAGAATTGTAAATATTTCTGATTCTTTTGTAGATAAACCTATATTAGAAGTGAATAGTACATTAATGCTTTGTCGTCAAACATAGCAATTTTCATAGATAGAGCTGCAAAACCGACTTTATCTGAGAATATGAAAGAATCTATTTCAGTTGAAAAATGAATGATTGCTCTAGATAAGAAAAATGCTATTGAGTAAAGAAAATCAAATAAAGTCACTTTTAAAGATGATTCCAAGAAAAAAACACCAAGAGATCCATATGACATGGAAGGATTACATTAAATCCTTAAAACCATGTCTAATGAGATGGTTGAAATCAAAAAGAAAGTAGCAGAGACTTCTACAAAAATACCATTTAGAAATTTCAAGAGAAATCAAACCGAATCAAAACCTCCCAATGCAATCTCTAATGCAGAATCAGAAGATGGTGAAGAAGAAGAAAATCCTCTAATGTCAGATGAAAAAGGTGAAAGGTAGGAGGTATTTGAACTAAATGGAATGTGGGATTTCATTCTCCCTAATTCAGATAGTGACATGGAACAAGAAGCTATGCCTGTGAGTACAAGGAGAAAATCTACATCGGAACCTATTCAAACTGTTCCAAAAAAGAAAAATACAACTCCAAGTACCAAAGAAAAAACTCCTGCAAAAATAACTTCTTCCTTACCCACTCAGAATCAACCATTATCTCCCAATCCTCCCACATCATCATCCAAAACTATGGTGCTATCATATATGATGGATTATAATATCATTGAGGACATGAAAAAGACTAGAGCGAACATCTCATTACATGAACTCAGTAAACTTAAACATCAACAAAAGCTTCTATTAAAAGAGTTAAATGCTACACCTATTGCTCCTCTACCAAGTGGTGTAGTAGCTAAAGTAGCTAAAGCGACTGGTAACCCACCTGACAAAGTAGATGTAGCTGATACTGTTCTTATTGGAGAAAGATCAAATTCTCAGACACCTCCATTTCTGTTGACTTATGAAATCTACAATAAGAATTTGCACAATTGTTTAATTGATTCTGGAGAATCCTCTAATATAATTCCTTCTTCAGTCTGTGCTAAATTGAATTTTGAACCACAGAATTCTGTTGTTCATATTGTACAATTAGATTTCTCTAAAATTCAAGTTGTTGGAGAAATAAATTCAGTTACTATCAGACTAGCTTCTGATCCTAGGATTGTCCAAATAATTGATATTCTAATTGCATATATTCCATAATTCTATGGGTTGGTATTAAGCAGAGCCTGGTCTGCAAAACTTAATGGCTATATCTCAACCGATTATTCACACATGTGGCTTCCCTACAAAGGGAAACCCAATCAAATCAAAGTTGAACAAGAAAAACATATGACGCACACTATAACTGAATTTGAACAACCTAATGAACTTGTAGCTTTCAAAAATAATATTCTTGGAGGTTATTTTGTCGAGTGTTTTCTTGGAAATTTTACTGCACCACAATCACCATTCTCTGTAAATACTTTTGTTTCTCAAATTGAAATTTTTTTGCAATTTGATTCTTCTAGAATTGTAAATATTTCTGATTCTTTTGTAGATAAACCTGTAGATAGAACTTTATTTTGGTCATTATATTTTGATTTATCTAAATCTACTGATGGAGCAGGAGTAGTATGCATCGTAATTGATCCATAAGGAGATAAAACCATGTTATCATGTAGATTAGAATTTGAGTGCACTAATAATACTGCTGAATATGAAGCCTTGATTCAAGAACTTTATAAGGGCATAGGGTTAAATTTAAAATACTTGAAAGTATACGGAGATTCCGAAATTGTCATAAAACAAGTAAGGAATACCATCCATTGTCTTTCAGGGCATATCAAACATTATCAAACCCTAGTACAGGACCTTACCACTCAATTTCTAGCATTTAATATCTCTTCTATTCCTAGAAATCAAAACACATCAGCTAACTTGTTAGCTAATGTTGCGTCCAAACTCCTTCCTGCTGAAGATTGCAGTCCTGATAGATTTTCAGTAGAGTTGATTTTTCACCCATCTATCCCAGACAATATTACTAACTGGAGAGTATTCTACCATGATCAAGATATTTTGAATTTATTAACTTCTGAGAAAACATATGATGAAAAAATTATTGATGAAGATGATCATGATCTGAACATTACTTCAAGAAATAATGAAAATCTGATTCCTAGATCTATTGTTAAACTTGAGGATCTTTATGATATTAAAGACAAATTCAAGAAAGTTACTAATGCTAAACTTCTGTACTTATGATACTTCTATAATACAGATTTAAAGACTTATGATACTTCTGTAATTCAACACACAATTCCAATGCTATCTGATGTTAAGCCTGTGCAACAGAAGTTAAGAAAGATTCATTCAAATCTTGAAGATCAAATCAAAACAAAACTCAATAAACTTTTGAAAGCCAAAATCATTTTTCCTGTAAGGCATTCCAATTGGGTTTCCAATATGGTACCTGTTAGGAAGAAAAATGGCGATATTAGAATCTGTATTGATTTTAGGAATTTAAACAATGCATGTCAAAAAGATAATTTCCCATTGCCAACCATGGAGTAAATTCTCCAAAAGGTAGCTGGTTCTGAACTCATGTCCTTCCTTGATGGATTTTCAGGGTATAATCAAATTCTAGTACATCCATATGATAGGCTGAAAACCAATTTCAGAACCAAACGGGGAACTTATGCTTATCAGAAAATTCCTTTTGGTTTAGTAAATGTAGGAGCTACTTTCCAGAGAGCCATGAACATAGTATTTAAGGGTCTGATTAATACATCAGTTGTCATTTATCCTGATGCCATAACAATTTATTCAAAGAAGAGATCCAATCATCTACAAGATCTGAAACAAATATTTGAAAGATGTAGAAGATTTGGTATTTCCTTAAACCCAAAGAAATCCTTCTTTGTTCTCAATCAAGGAAAAATATTAGGGTTTGTTGTGTCAAAATATGGTATATATATTGATCCTGACAGAGTTAAGGAAATTTCTGATATTTCTTTACCTCACAATAAAAAGTCCATGCAATAATTTTTAGGTCAGATTAATTTTGTAAAAAGATTTATTCCAGATTTTTCTCAAATTGTTTTGCCTATGCAGAATATGATTAAGAAAAATTCGGTATTCAAATGGGGTTATAAAGAAAAATAAGCCTTTGATGCAATCAAGAAGTCAATCATTGATGCACCTGCATTGAATACTCCCAATTTTTCCAATGATTTTATTCTGTATACTTTGGCAACCGAAACATCTTATGTTGCTATTTTAACACAGCTCAATGATCAACAAATCGAAGCGCTGATTTCTTTCTTCAGCTCAAATCTGCAAGGAGCTTAGCTAAATTATTCTGATGTTGAAAAACAAGATTTCGTTTTATTTAAGTCAATCAAACATTTTAGGCCATTTCTCTTAAAAACACACACAAAGGTTATTGTTCCCTTCTCTGCAGTAAGACAGTTACTAATTCAAAGAGAAGTAGGAGAAAAAAGGGCTAATTGGGTGATAGCTTTGCAAGAATATGATATTGACATTAAACCAGCAAAGATTGTTAGAGGACAAGGTTTTTTCAGATTATTAGCAAGAGCTCATAATATACCATAAAATCAAGATCCAGAGAATGCTATTCAAGTAAGTCAGATAAGTGTTACAGATTCTGAATCTCAGTATGCTGATCTGATATTTTACATGAAAAATGGGTATGCTCCTTCTAATCTCAACTATAAGAATAAACGTGCTTTAATATTGAATGCTACTAAATATGAAATTACTGATGATGTGTTATTCAAAAAGAATTATGATTCAATCTTATTAAGATGTCTTGAAAATACTGAAGCCAAAAAGGTATTGCAGGAATTACATGATGGAACAACAGGAGGTCATTTTGGAAGCGATACCACAGTCCAAAAAATTATCCATGCTGGGTATTATTGGCCTACCCTTTTTAAAGATACACATGATCATGTGAGAAAATGCAAAATTTTCCAAACTACTAGTGGAAGACAGAGGAAACCAGCTTTTCCTTTGCAACCAGTAAACATTGAACAACCATTCAAGCAATGGGGGCTTGATACTATTGGTGAGATAGTTCCTCATTCTTCCAAATAGCACAAGTACATTTTCACAGCAACAGATTATTTCACAAAGTGGGTAGAAGAAATTCCTCTAAAGGTAGCCAACTCTGATGCAATTATTGATTTCATCGATCAATTCATGATTACTAGGTTTGGTGTACCTAATGCTCTGGTCTTTGACAATAAATCTTATTTTTCTAGTAATAGTATAGTGGAATTTGCAATTAAGAGAGGTTTTAAGTTGAAATATTCAACAAACTATTATCCACAAGGTAATGGTTTAGCTGAATCCACTAACAAAAATATCATCAAAATCATTAAAAGGACTATTGATCAAAACCAAAAGAATTGGCAAAAGTCTTTAATATTTGCATTATGGGCATCTCGTATTACTCTTAAAGCTTCTAATGGAACTTCACCTTTCAATTTAGTTTATGGTAAAGAAGTTGTGATACCATCAAATCTAGCTCTTCCATCATTAGCCCTGGTGCAATTCATTGAAGAAAATCCTTCCTCATCCATTCAGTTGAGATTTGATCAAATCCTTAAATTAGAAGAAGATAGAGAAAAGGCAAAAGATATTCATGAAAAACATCAACATCTTGTTAAAACTTCTTTTGATTCAAATTCCACCAGCTCAAAAAATTTATCAATTGGTGATCTTGTTCTGAAATGGGATAAAGCACATGAAGAAAAAGGTAGGCATACCAAATTATAGAAGATGTGGCTTGGACCATTTCAGATTGCTAAAAAGATAGGTTCTTTTTTTTTGTGTAAGTCAGAAGCAGTATATTAAAACAAGAAACATAAGTTACATGAGAGTTTCAAAAGGCTTGAAAGCAGTTAGCCATGGAGCACCACAGGCCTGCTGCTTAGCGGGCTGACTATTAGACTTAGAATTCTTGGGCCATATATAGCCATACTTCGTAAGAGCACTATATTTTGAACAAAAATGTAGGCCAACCATGCAGGGTTGCCTATGAGAAAAAGATAAACTGAGCAAAAGATTACTGAAGGGCTGATGACAGCCTATTTCATACCGATTACAACTAGTCATAGACATGGACAAAGATGTAGACAAGGTAATAATTACAGACCGGAAATAAAACCATAGATAGAGCATAAACATCACTGAGTGGGATTTGAAGCTCCCAAATGACCGACAACGCTTGGGCTTGCCTCCTCGCCACCTTTCAGCTAAGTCCTGGGCTTGAATCGACGCATGATAGTTGTATGCGAGTCATCCACTGGGATCTCAATGGAGACATTGAGGACATGACGGAGGTAGAGATCAAATCGACGAACGAAATTATCCATAGCCTTGCCATGCATGCGAAGCTCCTCTATCAGCGAATTGAGGGCAATTTCCATCTTGTCCAACCGCGCAGTGCTCTTAGTCGACGCTATGGAGGTTGTTGCAAAGGTCTCCTTGACTGCTGCTCCCTGCATGGCAATTGCCTTCGCCAGCATGGTCTTCATTTTCCATTCAACAACTTGGGTTTGCAAGAATTGTGTGTTGTGAGTGGAAGGTGTCCCAGGGTCGACTAACCAGTCGACCTTTTCACTGATAGCACTGTCGTCAATCCGAGCCCGAGAAACTTCCACCTCTTCCTCCAGAACATCAATCATTTGCTTCCCTCATTTCGAAACGGAGGCCTCGTAATTATCCTTGGCCCGCTTGAGGGCTAGCGAAGCTTTGATTCTGCGAAGGTTGAGGTCTACCATAGATTCTAGGTAGTGGAGAGCTGAGAGCTTACTGAGAGGAGTAGATCCTAATCCTGGCTTTGAGCGAAGAAACTGCAAGGATAAATGAGAAATGAGAAGAGGGAAGCAAGGAACCACGTAAATAGGAAGTCGGTCAGTGGATTGCGAAATGCTCCTTAAAAGCCATTTAATGCTATGATGCATGGCAATACGCCTACTGATCCTTCCACCACTGCCGGGATTATGAGTCGAGATATTCATTTCCTGAGTGGTCCTTTCGCATGCTTGAACCTTGCCTTTGATCCCCTGTGAGGATCGGTTACCCTTACGATTGTCCTTTCTCATAATGGACTGCTAAACCCGAGAGTTTCTTGGTACCGTTGCCTGGCTATGCCGTCTGACGTAATCAATCAAAATTGGAGAATTCATGAGCTACTTATGATGGATAAGCTGTTTTCTGTCCCCACGGTAGTACCAGCAGTAAAGTCGTGCCTGGAGATGACGTTACACTGATCCCTATGCTTTCCATGCGTAAGATTCTGCCAACACGTGTCCAGGGCATCAGTTGGGTGATCTACCACATATTTTGCTATATGGTCTGCGAGAGTGTTAGCTTTCCTTCAGACAGCCTGAAGGATGATACCACTGAGGGAAGCGAGGTGCTGCTCAATGAGCTCCGTGACAACAACTAGGCGCCAGTGTTTTATAGCCTTGCTAGGCTTCGTTCCATGCTGAATTTTCTTGATAGTGGTGATGGCAAGCTGTGAGTCGCCTTCCACGATGGCCAGTCCTTTGCCGAGCCGAATTATAAGCCTCAAACCTTGTTCCAAAGCTACAAAAACCACTTCATTGTTAGTGGTTTCTCCCAGATCTCTGCTAAAGATATGCAGAATTTCACCCTTCTCGTTGCGCAGGACGCCTCCCATGCCAGCAAGGCCTGGGTTGCATTTTGAGGCTCCGTCAAAATTGAGCTTGCAGTATCCTGGAGGAGGATTATGCCATATTGCAGGGGAGGGATCAGGTCGGAGTGCATTCTCCTACAAACAGCGCTTCACCACTTCAGAGAGGCCGAAAACAGTCAATATTCTGATGTCATTTGGAGACAGCGAAGCAACTTTCTCGACTTTACACCAATTAAGAGTAGTTCTTTCAGACCCTGCATAATAATGGTTTTTATCTCATCGATCTGTCTGAAGCTGTGTTTTTGAAAAATATGATTGTTCCTCTCCTTCCACACCGTCCAGATTAAGAAACCAAGACTCAGCCTCCATAGATTGTTCACCATATCATTGTTGGAATAGTTTGAGCGCCATTTGGTGATAGTTTCGTGAATGGAATTTCTTCTTCGGTCCGTTTGGTGGAAAATTATTTGTATCCAGTCCCAAAGGTTTCTGGTCTAGACACATTCATTGAACAGATGATTCATCGTTTCCTCCTGCTCCTCACACAAGGGGCAGCAGGAAGGTCCTATGAACCCTTTTTTTAAAAGATTCTCCCAAGTTAAGATCTTCCTATTCTGAAGAAGCCAAAGAAAAGTTTTGATTTTGGGCCATAGGTTACAGTTCCAAACATTATCGTACCAGGCTACCTTATCCTCATTGTCCCTGTTTTCAAGATAAGATCGGGCTTCTTTGAGGTTAAATGAACCTCCATTAAGCTTTCCCCAACGAAGGATATCTGGTCCGTGCACTGCCCTTATTAGTCTCTTCCTTAGAATGGTATTGAGGTTATCGAGGAGATTAGTCAGGTGTTCGTCCAAAGGGGGAGGGATGAGACTCCAAGTCCTCCACTGATTTTGGCTCGTATCATTAGCCCAGTATTGATGCACTTTCAGTTTTCCATTGTTTTGAAACCAATGCTGCAGAGGGTGTAGGTCAGGACTTTCAATTTTCGGGAGTTGTTGCCAGGCATCCTCCCAAAAAAGAGCATTATGACCATTCCTGAGCTCCAAAAAACAATGGTCTTGTATGATGTGCTGGTTGGCTCGGGTGAGGTTCCATATGGGAGAGCCTGCAGGGGTGTCAGTGATTCTAACGAGTTCCTTCAGCTGCCAGTGCTCCGCATATTTGGCTTTCCAGATGTCAGCCCACGGGGTATGAGGTTCCAAGAGCCATCTCCACTAGATTTTAGCTCCGCAAGCCTTATTCGTTGAACTCGGATCCTGTAACCCTAACCCCCCAAGGTGCTTAGGTTTACAAAGATTTTCCCAAGCAGCAAGCACCCACTTTGGTTTCCCTGAGTTTCTAGACCAAAGGAAGTTTCACTGAATGCTTCTGATTTTCTGTACGACTTCCTTAGGAGCTGGAAGGATCGAAAGCATGTAATGAGGAATAGCCTGGAGGATGGCCTTTGTCATTACCAGACGACCAGTCAAGTTGAGGACCCAATTGGTCCAGTGATTGCACCTGTCTTCCAACTTGGAAAGAAGATTTTCCCAGTGACATTTTTGCCATGGTTTGTTTGTGAGGGGGATACCCAGGTATTTAGACGGGAGATTAATTCTTTTAAAACCGAGGATATCTGTCAAATGTCTCTGAATAGCCATATGCGTGTTAAAAAAGAAAACAGAGGATTTATCAAAGTTAATTTCCATACCCGAAGCTTGACTAAAAAAATTCAAAAGACGCTTGAAACCCCTGGCTTCCTTCACAGTAGGATTTCCATGTAGCATACTGTCATCCACAAACTATTGATGTGTAGTGGTCGGGACATTGCTTAAGGGCTGGAGGCCTTTTATCATATTATTTTCCTTAGCTGACCTGATGATTCGGCTAAGGCCTTCCATGAGAATGACAAAGAGGAAGGGCGAAATGGGGTCCCCTTGCCTGATACCTCTTGAGGGAAAGAAAGGTTTGGATGGGGCCCCATTGACCAAAATAGAGTGACTGGGAGATCTAATCAGAGCTAGAATCTAGGTTTTCCATCTTTGACTGAATCCAAAAGCCTTGAGAATAGCTTCCAGATAGTTCCAACTGACCTTATCATAAGCCTTTGAGAGGTCCAGTTGTATGATCATGCCAGCCTTTTTAAGTGTTTTCAAAGTGTGGATCATCTCGTGAGCCAGCAGGACATTGTCCATAATTTGTCTACCCTCCACATAACCTGACTGTTCCTCTGAGATAATCTAAGGAATAATAGGCTTCGGTTTATTGGCTATGACTTTTGATATGATCTTGTACAAAAAATTACAGAGCGTTATGGGCCTGAATTTCGACGGGGTGCAGGCATTAGCTTCCTTGGGAATTAATGCTATGAACATGGAATTCAGGGACTTGAGAATTGAATAAGAGATTCTGGAGTCCTCCACTACTTCCCAAATATCTTCCTTAACCACATCCCAACAAGCTTTAAAAAAATCCATTGTGAAGCCATCTGGCCCTGGCGCTTTTCCACTGGCCATCTCTCTAACAGCCTCCTCCACCTCCTGGAGGGAGACTGGTCTCTCCAGGGCCCTGTTTTGTTCCTCTCTTATGAGAATGGGAATAGAGGAAAAAAATTCATTAATGGCTTCCTGTCGGTCAATGAATGGTTCAGTGGCAATAAGACTGAAATGGTTTCGGAGTTGACAGGTGATGTCATGGTGTGAGTGGAGGACATTCCCTTGCTCATCCTGGATCCTGGTGATTCTGTTGCTGCATCTGTAATCCATAGATGATCTATGGAAGAATTTTGTGTTCCTCTCTCCTTCCTTGAGCCACTGGATTCGAGACTTTTGCTTCCAGATAATTTCTTCCTGCTCGCATCTTTCATTCCATTTCTGCATAAGTTCCTTCTCTCTGTTGATAGACTCCTGCGATATGCTTCCTTGAATCCATGTGTTATGGATTTCTTCCAGTTTTTTCTCCAAGTGTTGTTTATCTTCAAAGATGTTGCCAAAGACTTCATGATTCCAAGCTTTTAACTTGATTTTAATAAATTTTAGCCTTTCTTGTAGCTTGAACATCTTCGTTCCCTCTATAGGTAGGGTTTCTTTCCACCACGTTTTAATATTGCTGGAAAAATCCTTGTGAGTTAGCCGAAATTTCTCAAAGCGGAAAGGCCTGTTTTTGGGACTGCCCATATTGGAGGCCTGCAACATGATAGGCCAGTGGTCCGAGCCTCCAGAGCGGAGGATAGCTGAATCAATAGCGATCCCTTCTAAGAGAATGCTTTTGGAAACCACAAAGCGGTCCAACCTGGAGGCAATGAGCCTGTCTCCTCCTCTTCTGTTGGTCCAGGTGAAGATGCCATCGCGGGGTTGGATGTCCACCAGGTTGACTTCTTGAATGAAGGAACTGAAGGCTATGGCATCATTTCTGAGTGCTCGAGTACCCCCTTTCTTTCATTGAGAGAGGTTATCATGTTAAATTTCCCTCCATATATAATGCTGGAGTGGAGGTGTCTCTGATGTAACTTAGTTAGATTACTCAGCAGTAGTAGTTTTTCCTCTTGTCGCTGAGGGCTGTAAACATTGGTGAACAGAAAGGTGTCTTTTTCCCCTATGATCTGCATTTCTAGGGCCAGAAAGGTTTTCGTGGCTTCATCATTAAGAAGATGAAGAGTTCTCGGAG
The DNA here is from genome assembly GCA_034641835.2 of Pinus albicaulis. Classification (NCBI taxonomy): domain Eukaryota; kingdom Viridiplantae; phylum Streptophyta; class Pinopsida; order Pinales; family Pinaceae; genus Pinus; species Pinus albicaulis. Next base: position 234,098,445 of record CM076577.1, read on the forward strand.
TCCAGAGTATGGCTAAACCCCCGCTCATGCCATTTCCTTCTACTACTAGGTGTTCTAGATGATTTTCTAGACGTTTACCCAGCTCATCTAGTTTCTGATTCGAACATTTGGTTTCCTGGAGGAATACTAAGTCTGGTTTTTCTTGCGTGATTTTATTTTTCAGGAGCCTTTGTTTTCTAAGGCTTCCCAATCCTCTTACGTTCCAAGAGAGGAATTTCATAGTTAACAAAAACTTAAGAGGAGAAGGAGAAAGCCTCAAGGGCTCTCATCTTTCCCGAATTAATCAACATCTAACCCAGTTCATGAAGAGCATCACTGTTGGATCTTCTAGCCCATTTCCTCTTGTGCTTGAGACTGGTTTGTGTGTGGTGGAGAGTCTGTGATTTTATACCCAAGATTTAGGGTGCTCCTCTTCCTCGTTTCATACCTTTTAACGCTTCATCCTGTCTGGTTAGGAATAGGTAGTTTACCCTATTGATTTCCTCCTCTGGTATTTTGTCTATTCCTTTCTGTTTCCATTGTTCCACTATAGAATTGAGATCTAACCCTTCTTTTTCCAGGATCTCCCCTAATTCCTGATCTTTTGTGCCAATTTCGCTGAGGGCCATGTCCTCATCCCCTTCCTCGTCTTTGTCTTCTGATGTAGCCGAGAGCAGATCTGAAGGTTTGATAAGCTCCCGTGATTGGCTGCCTTTCTCTTCTGTTCGAAAAGCTGTCTGCTCTGCAAATAGGGTTTGAGCTACCTTCTCCGATGGAGAATCTTCTCCCAGTATTTCAAAGGTGTTCGATGTTCTGGTGAGCTGGTCTTCCATCTTAGGTGTGTTTTTGTGATTGGCCCGATGTCTGCTAGTGGGTCGAATAAATCCATCCGAAACCGGGGTGGATTTCTCTTTGGGTTTTTCAACCAGTTTATTTTGAGGGCATTCGTGGATTAAATGCCCATGTTCGTGACATTTCCGGCATCTGAAGGGTATCTGCTCGTAGTCGATGGTTTGAAAATAGGCCTCATCCCTATATTCCAACCATAGAACCTCATGCATAGACCCAGATACATCCATTTTAACACAGATGCGGGCATAGGAAGTGTACCTTTTTTGAAGAGTGGCTTCAGAAGCATGAACAAAAGTTCCCAAGGTGTTGCCGATCTGTTCCAACGCTGCTGGTCTCCAATATTCTATTGGCAGTGAGAAAATTCGGATCCAGACTGGCACCTGTGTGAACGTTTCCTGTTCAGGTGCGAAGTTGGGTTTCCAGGGCCTCATATAGAGGCCTGTTGAAGCGTAAAATTACGGTCCTCCCTCGAAGATCTGATCCTTGTCTTCCAGATTGGCGAATACCACCGTAAAAAAAAATTTGGCGCCCAGATGTAGTTGCATATCCCCTCTTGGCTTCCAGACTTTCTTGATCCACTGACAGAGGGCTTTTTCACTGGGCCAAAACCCCATGAATTTTCAGATTACTGCATGAATGGACATATGATCCCTGTAGGCTTGCAGATCTGGGTCATTAATGACTACAATAAGGCTTTCATTAGTCTTTGGCTTACAGCGGCCTTGGTATTTCGGGTGGATTCCATTGTTCTTAGAGTCCCTTGGAGTTGATCGATCCAGATCGGGGCTGCCATTTGCATTGTTGTTCAGATCGGGAACTTCTCCTTGCAGATCCGCTTCCTGCGAGGGAAGCACAATGATTGTCTCATGTGTTCCCGAGGTGCCTTTGGTCGGATTGACTAGGCGACCAATTAGGATCGAGTCACTGTCCTTCGTGCGACTTCTAGTAGTAGTAGATCCTTCGATCTTCAAGCCCTCCCCCTGCCTCTTGCCCTTGTCGATTGTGACTTGCTTGAAAGTGGGGGCTCTGGGGGCCCCCGATCTTCCCATTTTCTGAGCCAGCGTTATTCCCCTTTACCTCAAATCTTGGAGTAGATCCGTACATCGTGCCAGTGTCCTAGTCGGAGATCAGAACTCTCTACGAACCTCAGCTTCAGAACTCCTTCTTCATTCCACCAATCAATCCATTGAAGATTGATTGGGGCTTGGGTCGTGTTTATAGAAAACAGAATAGATTCAAAAACTGGTATCAATCTAAAAACAGGACAGATTGGAAAATTGGTATCAATCTAAAAACAAATAGAACATATTGGAAAACTGGTATCGCTGAAAAGATAGGTTCATATACATTCATTCTTCAAGATTTAACAGGAAAGAGAGAATCTCTTCCTGTAAATTGGCTTGTCTTAAAGAAATTTTTTTCATAAGGAGGTAACTCCTTCCTACTTGTACATATTCCTTTATGCAATTTTTATTTATTTTTGTAAATAAAGGTTGTTAATAGTCTTTGATTGAATTTTTACTATTTGAAAATTTTCTTGGAAAGAATGTTATAAATACTTATTTTGTGTAAATAAGAATTTTCAAGGAAATGATTACAATTTTAGATAGTTTAAAATAAAATGTTAAACTTTGAAAATTTGTTCAAAGCATTTGCATGATCTTTTGAAACCTTGAGGAAAATGTAAATCATTATAAGTTGCTTAAGCAGAGAAAGGTTATCTTTAAAAATAAAAAAATAAAATTCAAGCTTTAGCAATCAAAAAAATTTGTAAATTGTCATCCATTTATTCTTAAGGATACAACTATTTCACCCCATCCATTTTTTGTTGTAATTTTTTAGAATGTAATTCTAAGAAATTATATGACAAAATTTAGGAGATAAGAGGTCTCATCACGAGCCTACTTACCATGATCATAAGAAGTAATAAAACTGTCATTACCAATACTGCATACCAAAATAGGGTAATGGCTTATAAAAGTAAGACAATGGGTCTCATCACGAGCTAGCTTGTTCAATTTTATCACAACTAGTGAATGGCATTGTTACTAACTGGCTACCAAACCAGAACAATGGCTCTTAAATTAGGAAAAAATAAATAAAAGACAAAAACATAAGATAATATGTCTTATGAATTTATTTTTAAAGAGTCATAATCTTAATTGGATTGGATAATGGATAGTTAATTGTTAAAAGGTAACCCTGTCGAGACTATGAACGTTTGTTGGCAGCAGAGGCAATGCCTGTGACAATAGAGTATATTACAAAAGCTAAACTTGAAGAAATTCACTTACTTTATTATTATCAACCAATCAAAGTTTGAGATAACCCAAAAATGTTATTATCTTTGAGGAATTAAAAATAAATTGTAAGTGACTTTTATTCTTTTTCACAGTTAGATTTTATTTGAATTATCTTAAGTAAAGTTTTCATTATCTTTAGAAATTTTTACTTACTAAAAATATAGTGTTCATTTCATTTTTTCAGAGATAACTGTTTCTTCCAGTGAATCGCCAATTGTTGTACTATACAACAACCCTCCCCATTTTTAAATTTTAGAATAAATTCCATTTGAAAATAGGTCCCCTTTTTATCTTTATTCCTAAACAGAAATAAAAGATTCATTGATAAAAGTATGCATATCATATTTTTATTTCACAAAGTGTACAACCTTTAATAACTTTCCGATCCGATGAGTTATAAAGCCTTTTAAAAATATCAAACATATTATAAAGAATTTTTACTTAATGATAATTTAAGTGAACAGTAATCGCAATCAGAAACTTGGAGAGTTCTTTAAAAGATTTGTTTTTCTTTGTAAAGTTCCGATGTGATCGCACTCAATCACAATCGCATTTCAGATGAGTTTAAAGTGTTGTGTTTTTGTATATATATCCGATGCGATGCAATTCATCACAATCGAATTTCGGAAGAAATTAAAAACATTGCATTATTTCGTTTTAAAACTCCGATGCGACGGATCATCTCTTATCGCAATCGCATTTTCGAATAAAATATTAAACAATTTACTTCATTTTAAAAAGCCCCGATGCGATTATCGCAATCAGAAATTGGCGTGAATTATGTTATGTTATTTTACGCACCTTTGAAGATCTGCGATGCAATTATTACTTCACGTTCATTTTATTTATTCATTGCATTGCAAGGAAATAAAAGGGAATTTTAACATTTATTTCAAGGGCATGCCGATCTCTGATTGTACGTTGCCATTAATTGAAAATCAGACAAATGATCATGGTTTATTTTGTTTTGAATGCGTGAATGTGACCCCTTAGAGGGAATTTATGTTATAAACACGGGGAGATTATATATTAATTAATAAATAGATCCTTGTATAGTCATTCTCATTATTATGTTTTATTTCGGTTGAAGGCTTTCATTCAATTGCAGAACAAAAAAATGTCGAATCCTTTCATTCGCAGGACCAGAGAGAACTTTCCCGACACTGAAATGTCGAATCGATTCAGAAAATATAAAGCTACCATTGCTGCAAAATCCCCTGTGATTACAATGTCGCCTAAAGAGAAACCAGCAAAACTTAAGCTGGTTACAGACACATCCTGTCAGGGACTTGGGAAAATTTCATGGGAAAATGTCTACAATCTATTGGAAAAGGAAAACCCTAGAGTTGTGGAAGCTAAGGCCACAGTTCTTGACAAAGCTGACTCAGACTCAGATTCTGAAAGTCCTCTTGGTTCATTGGAAAACTCATTTCTGCACAAAGTTTCTGCTCGAGCAAACATTTTTCCCCATTATGATGTTATTAGATGGGTGATTGACAATGTAACTATTCAAAACAAAACATTTGTATCTTTTTCTGGATCAGTGTTCGGATCATTCAAAGAAGAAGATATTAAAGCAATGTACCACCTCCCGAACCCACAAAAGATCTACAACAAGGACTTCCTTAAAGAATTTTCTGTGGAACATCCAAACCAGTTAGAGCCGATTAAAGAATGAAAAAATAACCCCGAAAAACATAAGCATGAGTCATCAGGTATGTACTCTGTGGAGTCTCTCTCGCCTCCATATTGTTATGTCGCAGCAATGATGTGTAGGTTGTTTGGTAATGATAATTCAGCCAGGTTTTCCATTCGAATGGTTCTGTTGATTCATGTTGCTCTTAACTCTGAGATAATGGATTGGGCTGTTATTTTTTCTGATAAGATAGCCAATAGAATCCTTGAATATAGGAAAGACAAAAATTATGGAAATTCCACTCCTTTTTACTTTTGTGCTTACCTCCTAGATGCCGTATGTTTCAATTCAGAATTTCCCCTATTAGGATGGAAATGGAATCCTAAAGAACCTGTCCCAATTCATATATATCATAAGTTCTTATGGAAGGGATATTTCAGAAGTCATGTTTACAGAGTTTTCCATGGTTTCATTATTCCGATTTACCAAATCATTTTTGGTCGATTCCCTCCTAGACTTTCCGATAAAGCTAGAGTTTATTTTTCCTCTATTGGAGACTGGTTCGGGGAGGAAGAGTTCACTTATGTCAGAATTTTTGGAAGTATTGTAGAGCCACATATCCTTTCTTCATATGTTCCAGAAAAGTTGTTAGTACAGGAAATTTCTTATCAGCTGACAGTAGAAGGTATGTCTAGGACTTTAAAGAGCAGCAAAAAGCTCATGTGGCCTACTTTTCCTTTCAAATGTGGTGACTATACTCTCAGCAATTTTTTCCATGCTGAGAAAGAAGTTGTTAAGTTAACTGATCTTAAGCTTTCAACAATTCCTGGAAGGCAATATGATCCCAACAAAGTGGTGTATGATTTTACTACCTCTGTCTCAATTGCTCGGTTCGAACATGAAACAGATATCTTTGATGTTTTTTTTCTCTGTAGATAATATGTCTCAAATTTTTGAAGTCCAAATTTCAGCCTGAGGAGATGAATAAATTTTATTATTTAGAATTCAGAGGCTACTCAGAATTCCTCTGGATCAGTTACGGATTTCTACACAGCGTTGTGAACCAGAACAGAAAGATACAGGAAGTACTTCTGCTAAAGAAGTAACAGGAGCTAATCCTGTTTTGGAGAAGAAAGGTGATAGCAGCAAAGATGACAATGGAAAATCAGAAAATGCTGCTAAAATTGTTGTACATCAGCCTTCGGCTCAAACAGGAAAAGGGAGCACAGGTACTGATACCAATGTGCATATTGAGAAAGGAAGCACAAAGAGTAAAAACATTGAACAAGCACCTAAAGATGAAATAAATACAGGTTCTCAACTTGGAGGACAAGAAAATATTGAACTTATTGTTTCTCCTCATTTTTTGAGCCAATATGAACAATTTTCTAAGCAAATAGGACAACAAAACATTTCCCAAGTTGATGATTCAAAATATCGGGAAGTAGAAATCATCCCTAAAAACCCCACTGGTGAGATTATGTTAAAGATAGAAGAAATTCCTCCTTTAGATATATTTTAGAGTCCCAAACATAGGTTTGTGGTGAGAAAATAGAGAAAAAGAAGGAAAACTGATCAAGATGCATCACAGGGGGAATTTATGAATATTGTATATAAATTTTTTGAGGTGGATACATCTGAGGATCTCACCAAATTGTCTCAGTATGTAGGTGCTTATAGTGCTGCCACTATAGATAAAGCCTATGAAGTTACACAGCTGGTGAAACAAAGTATGTACAAATTTCCATTTTTGTAGAACAAGTTGCAGAAAATCAACAAAAGATCATTCAGTTGGAACAACGAACACATGATGAAGAGCTCAAGACTAAACAATTAGAAGAGCAGTTGGTTTTTGAAAAAGAGAAAATTGATCAGCAGACCCTAGAAAAACAATAGCAGCTTAATCAGGAGATTGCAAAATTACAAAATCTTCTACAAAATGAATAGACTCTGAATATTGAACAAGAAAAGATGTTTCAATATAAATTGGACAAGTTCGAGAACTATCCCACTCTGGATCAATTTAAAAATGAAGCTTTGGAGACAAAAAAATTATTGTCTCAACAATTAAATGAGTTTTGTCTAAATATTGCAGAAGCAGAGTCTCTATGTGAGCTAACATCTTCCCTGATAGATGAAGGAATTACTCTTAAGATTGAATTTGATGAAGCTGAAGAAAAGATCTCTGATTTTCATTTATGGCAAGAATCAGAAACAGGGAGAAAACCAAATCTTCCCAAAATTATGGAGAGACATAAATAATTTTTTTTGCAGAATGGGAACATCGCTTGATCAAAGTAGAAAGGGCCACGTCCAAAGCTAAGGGAATAATGAACAATGTAACACAGAGATCATTAATAAAAATCAGAAAATTGGCCAATTACAGGGAATATCATGGGATTCAATGTGGACTTATCTCATCAAGCCACCTATTCAACAAATAGCAATTAAATTTCTCTCAAATGCGATTGATTGCATCATTCCCGAGTTTTCCGATAACACATATACAGGGCGGTTGCATTCGAAGCCTAGTCATCCTAAAGAAGTAAAGGAAATGCTCAAAATTTGCCACCTTCGTACATCCACCTCAACTGATGATCAATGATTTGGTTTTCATCAAGCTCGCATTTCTATTTCAGATATTTTTTAATTTAGATAGATTCTAGGAATAGTTTTGGTTATTTTTGTTTGGTACCTATTTAAACCCCTTTCATGCATTTAGAAAGGGGTCCTGAATTTGTAATATTTTGACTTGGATATTACATTTCTGTACTCCATTGACTCCTATATTTTTATGAAGGATCGCATCTAGTGATTCTCTGTGAAATTATCATACAAGAATTATATTTTTGTATCTTGGAGTTGATTTTAAATTGAATTTTTTGGATTTGGATATCGGATTGCATTAGAAAGTATCGATATATTATGATGAATACAATATGTCATTATAACTCTGTTTAATTTCTTAAATAGAGTTATCTTTATTTGTTACTGCACATTTTAATTAAGATGTAATACATTTTCATGGTTATTGATTAATTGAAACAATTTAAAGTTGTATTCACATTTGATGCCCAGGTTAGTTTTAGTGTTATTTCATTAGTATTTAAATTACATTAGATAGTGTTATTTTAGTCATTTAGTCCCATTTTCCCCCATCCAATCATTCCATTACAAACCCATTTAAATTACTAGGAAATTGGTCCTATAAATCCAGTTGGAGCCACCACACCAAACGGAAAAGGAGCTGTCCTAACGTCCCGACCGACTGGTTTTCCCCCAATGTTTGAAGCAGCGATTTTCGAGGCTTCAACATTTTTGGTGCTAGAAGGAGGGCCATAAGCTATGAATGGCAGATAAATCCAAATCTGAAAGCCATACTAAGAGCACATCACCCTCATCACCTTCAATTTCTTCCACATCTCAAATCACAAGAGAAGAAATTGAGAAAAGTATTCAAACACCTACTACCAAAGTTTCAGATCAATCAGATAATCCAACCCCTGAATCCCCCAAAGTTGAAGCCTTAGTTCATAAACTTCAAGGATTATCATTATCATTAGAAGAATCGGAATTATCTGAAGGTAGTGTCACCTCTCAGTTTGTTTCTACCAGACCTCTTACTAGGTCACAGAGTGAAAAACTTGGAATTTCCCCAAAAGAATTTCCTATACCTAGTAGATTCAAAACAAGAAAAACTCCATCGGAAACAAAAAGTGGTACAAGTTCTTCATCGCATATTCAATCATCTTTTTCCAAAGCTCCAAATCAAGAAAGTATAGTAGTCTCATCTACATCTGCTCAATCTTCCTCTACTCAAATTGCATCTACTCAAACTACATCTACTCAAACATTAATTGTCTCTTCCAGTGCTTCAACAATTACTACTCATATACCAGTTATCCGTTCTAGTTCATCTATTATCGTCACAAGAATGGAACAACCAGCACAAAGACCATGGACTAGACTAGGAGCTGTGAATATGGCTGCACCTTTGCATGATCTACCTGATCATCCTGAAAAATGGCTCCCAAATTTTAGTCCAGATACTGGTATACAAGTGGAAGAACATATCAATAACTTTATGCTTGCTATAAATTTAAATCAAGTAGTGCATGAAGATGTTGTAGTTCGATTATTTCCCTATACTTTGCAAGGAACAGTAGGATCCTGGTACTTTTCCTTACCTTCTGATTCTATCACAGATTGGGATATGTTTGAATAGCAATTTTTAACTAAATATGGAGATGATAGATCAGTTGCTACCCTTATTAACAATCTCTCCAATTTAATGACTCAGCCCGAGGAACCCATTAAAGATTTTAGTTCTCAATTCAATAAACTCTTGAATAATATCCCTGCAACATCTAAGCCTAGTGAACAAGTTATAAGTGAATGGTACATTAATGATTTGCCCTCAAACATAGAAATTTTTGTAGATAGAGCTGCAAAACCGACTTTAGCTGAGAATATGAAAGAAGCTATTTCGGTTGAAAAATTAATGATTGCTCTAGATAAGAAAAACGCGATTGAGGAAAGAAAATAAAAGAAAGTCACTTTTAAAGATGATTCCAAGAAAAAGACACCAAGAGATCCATATGACATGGAAGGATTACATAAAATCCTTAAAACCATGTCTAATGAGATGGTTGAAATCAAAAAGCAAGTAGCAGATACAAAAAGACCATTTAGAAATTTCAAGAGAAATCGAACCGAATCAAAACCTCCCAATGCAATCTCTAATGCAGAATCAGAAGATGAAGAAGAAGAATAAAATCCTCTAATGTCAAATGAAAAATATGAAAGGGAGGAGATAGTTGAAGTAAATGGAATGTGGGATTTCATTCTCCCTAATTCAGATAATGACATGGAACAAGAAGCTATGCCTGTGAGTACAAAGAGAAAATCTACATCGGAAACTGTTCGAACTGTTCCAAAAAAGAAAAATACAACTCCAAGTACCAAAGAAAAAACTCCTGCAAAAAGAACTTCTTCCTTACCCACTTAGAGTCAACCATTATCTCCCGATCCTCCCACATCATCATCCAAAACTCTAGTGGTATCAGATACGATGGATTATAATATCATTGAGGACATGAAAAATACTAGAGCGAACATCTCATTACATAAACTCAGTAAAATTAAACATCAACAAAAGCTGATGTTAAAAGAGTTAAATGCTACACCTATTGCTCCTCTACCAAGTGCTGTAGTAGCTAAAGCAGCTAAAGGGACTGGTAAGCCACCAGAAAAAGTAGATGCAACTGATACTGTTCTTATTGGAGAAAGTTCAAATTCTTAGACACCTCCATTTCTGTTGACTTATGAAATCTACAATAAGAATTTGCAGAATTGTTTAATTCATTCTGGAGCATCCTCTAATATAATTCCTTCTTCAGTCTATGCTAAATTGAATATTGAAACACAGATTTCTGTTGTTCATATTGTACAATTAGATCGCTCTAAATTTCAAGTTGTTGGAGAAATAAATTCAGTTACTATCAGACTAGCTTCCGATGCTAGGATTGTCAAAATAATTTATATTCTAATTGCAGATATTCCAGAATTCTATGGGTTGGTATTAAGCAGGGACTGGTCTGCAAAACTTAATGGTTATATCTCAATCGATTATTCACATATGTGGCTTCCCTACAAAGGGAAACCAAATCAAATCAAAGTTGAACGAGAAAAACATATGATGCACACTGTAACTGAATTTGAACAACCTAATGAACCTGTAGCTTTCAACAATAATATTTTTGGAGGTTATTCTGCCGAGTCTTTTCTTGGAAATTTTACTGCACCACAATCACCATTCTCTATAAATACTTTTGTTTCTCAAATTGAAATTTTTTCACAATCTGATTCTTCTAGTATTGTAAATATTTCTAATTCTTTTGTAGATAAACCTGTAAACTTGAAAGTATATGGAGATTCCGAAATTGTCATAAAACAAGTAAGGAATACCATCCATTGTCTTTCAGGACATCTCAAACATTATCAAACCCTAGTACATGACCTTACCACTCAATATTTATCATTTAATATCTCTTCTATTCCTAGAAATCAAAACACATCAGCTGACTTGTTAGCTAATGTTGCGTCCAAACTCCTTCCTATTGAAGATTGCAGTCTTGATAGATTTTCAGTAGACTTGATTTTTCGCCCATTTGTCCCAGAAAATATTACTAACTGGAGAGTATTCTACCATGATCAAGATATTTTGAATTTCTTAACTTTTGAGAAAACATATGATGAGAAAATTATTGATGAAGATGATCATGATCTGCAAATTACTTCAAGAAATAATGAAAATCCGATTCCTAAATCTGTTGTTAAACTTGAGGATCTTTATGATATTAAAGACAGATTCAAGAAAGTTACTTATGCTAAACTTCGATACTTATGATACTTCTGTAATACAAATTTAAAGAGCTATGATAATTCTGTAATTCAACACACAATTCCAATGCTATCTGATGTTAAGCCTGTGCAACAGAAGTTAAGAAAGATTCATTCAAATCTTGAAGATCAAATCAAAACAGAACTCAATAAACTTTTGAAAGCCAAAATCATTTTTCCTGTAAGGAATTCCAATTGGGTTTGCAATATGGTACCTGTTAGGAAGAAAAATGGTGATATTAGAATCTGTATTGATTTCAGGATTTTAAACAAGGATGTCAAAAAGACAATTTCCCATTTCCAACCATGGAGAAAATTCTCCAAAAGGTAGCTGGTTCTGAACTCATGTCCTTCCTTGATGGATTTTCAGGGTATAATAAAATTCTAGTACATCCAGATGATAGGTTGAAAACCACTTTCAGAACCAAATGGGGAACTTATGCTTATCAAGAAACTCCTTTTGGTTTAGTAAATGCAAGAGCTACTTTCCAGAGAGCCATGAAAATAGCATTTAATGGTCTGATTAATAGATCATTTTTCATTTATCTTGATGACATAACAGTTTATTCAAAGAAGAGATCCTATCATCTACAAGATCTGAAACAAATATTTGAAAGATGTAGAATATTTGGTATTTCCTTAAACCCAAAGAAATCCTTCTTTGCTCTTGATCAAGGAAAACTCTTAGGTTTTGTTGTGTCAAAATATGGTATATATATCGATCCTGACAGAGTTAAGGAAATTTTTGATATTTCTTTACCTCACAATAAAAATTCCATGCAATAATTTTTAGGTCAGATTAATTTTGTAAAAAGATTCATTCCAGATTTTTCTCAAATTGTCTTTCCTATGCAAAATATGATTAAGAAAAATTTGGTATTCAAATGGGGTTATAAAGAAAAAGAAGCCTTTGATGCAATCAAGAAGGCAATCATTAATGCACCTGCATTTAATACTCCCAATTTTTCCAATTATTTTATTTTGTACACTTTGGCAACCGAAACATCTTATGTTATTGTTTTAACATAGCTCAATGATCAACAAATCGAAACACTGATTTCTTTCTTCAGCTCAAATCTACAAGGAGCTGAGCTGAATTATTCTGATGTTGAAAAACAAACTTTCGCTGTATTTAAGTCAAACAAACATTTTAGGCCTTTTCTCTTAAAAACACACACAAAGGTTATTGTTCCCTTCACTGTATTTAAGTCAATTCATTGATGATGTGTTATTCAGAAAGAATTATGATTCAATCTTATTAAGATGTCTTGAAAATCCTGAAGCCAAAAAGGTATTGCAGGAACTACACGATGGCCAACAAGAGGTCATTTTGGAGGCGATACCACAACCCAAAAAATTATCCATGCTGGGTATTATTGGCCTACCCCTTTTAAAGATACACATGATTATGTGAGAAAATGAAAAATTTTCCAAACTGCTAGTGAAAGACAGAGGAAGCAAGCTTTTCCTTTGAAACCAGTAAAAATTGAACAACCATTCGAGCAATGGGGGCTTGATATTATTGGTGAGATATTTCCTCATTCTTACAAACAACACAAGTACATTCTCACAACAACAGATTACTTCACAAAGTGGGTAGAAGAAATTCCTCTAAAGGTAGCCAACTCTGATGCAATTATTGATTTCATCGATCAATTCATCATTACCAGGTTTGGTGTACCTAACGTTCTGGTCTTTGAAAATGCATCTTATTTTTTTGGTAATAGTATAGTGGAATTTGCAATCAAGGGAGGTTTTAAATTGAAATATTTTGAAAGCTATTATCCACAAGGTAATGGTCTAACTGAATCCAGTAACAAAAATCTCATCAAAATCATTAAAAGGACTATTGATCAAAACCAAAAGAATTGGCACAAGACTTTAATCTTTCCATTATGGGCTGATCGTATTACTCTTAAAGCTTCTATTGGAACTTCACCTTTTAATTTAGTTTATGGTAAAGAAGTTGTGATACCATCAAATCTAGCTCTTCCATCATTAAAAATACTTCCTAATCCATTCAGTTGAGATTTGATCAAATCCTTAAATTAGAAGAAGATCAGCTCAAAAAAAATTTCAATCGGTGATCTTGTTCTGAAATGGGATAAAGCACATGAAGAAAAAGGTAAGCATACCAAATTCCAGAAGATGTGGCTTGGACCATTTCAGATTGCTGAAAAGATAGGCTCATATACATTCATTCTTCAAGATTTAACAGGAAAGAGAGAATCTCTTCCTGTAAATTGGCTTGTCTTAAAGAAATTCTTTTCATAAGGAGGTAACTTCTTCTTACTTGTACATATTCCTTTCTGCAATTTTTATTTATTTTTGTAAATAAAGGTTGTTAATAGTCTTTGATTGACCTTTTACTATTTGAAAATTGTCTTGGAAAGAATGTTATAAATACTTATTTTGTGTAAATAAGAATTTTCAAGGAAATGATTACAATTTTGGATAGTTTAAAATAAAATGTTAAACTTTGAAAATTTGTTCAAAACAATTGCATGATCTTTTGAATCCTTGAGGAAAATGTAAATCATTATAAGTTTCTTAAGCAGAGAAAGGTTATCTTTAAAAAGTAAAAAAACTTTTTCAAGCTTTAGCAAACAAAAAACTTTGTAAATTGTCATCCATTTATTCTTAAGGATACAACTATTTCACCCCATCCATTTTTTGTTGTGATTTTTTAGAATGTAATCCTAAGAAATTATATGACAAAATTTAGGAGATAAGAGGTCTCATCACGAGCCTACTTACCATGATCATAATAAGTAATAAAACTGACATTACCAATACTGCATACCAAAACAGGGTAATGGCTTACAAAAGTAAGACAAGGGGTCTCATCACGAGCCAGCTTGTTCAGTTTTATTACAACTAGTGAATGGCATTGTTACTAACTAGCTACCAAACCAGAAAATGGCTCTTAAATTAAGAAAAAATAAATAAAAGACAAAAACATGAGATAATATGTCTTACGAATTTATTTTTAAAGAGTAATAATCTTAGTTGGATGGGATAATGGATAGTTAATGGTTAAAAGGTAACCCTGTTGAGACTATGAACGTTTGTTGGCAGCAGAGGTAATCCCTGTGACAATAGCGTATATTACAAAAGCTAAACTTGAAGAAATTCACTTAATTTATTATTATCAACCAATTAAAGTTTGAGATAACCCAAAAATGTTATTATCTTTGAGGAATTATAAAGAAATTGTAAGTGATTTTTATTCTTTTTCACAGTTAGATTTTATTTGAATTATCTTATGTAAAGTTTTCATTATCTTTAGAAATTTTTACTTACTAAAAATATAGTGTTCATTTCATATTTTCAGAGATAAATGTTTCTTCTAGTGAATCGCCAATTATTGTACTATACAACAACCCTCCCCATTTTTAAATTTTAGAATAAATTCTTTTTAAAAATAGGTCCCCTTTTTATCTTTATTCCTAAATAGAAATAAAATATTAATTGATAAAAGGATGCATATCACATTTTTATTTCACAAAGTGTACAACCTTTAATAACTTTATGATCGAATGAGTTATAAAGCGTTTTAAACATATCAAACATATCATAAAGAATTTTTACTTAATAATAATTTAAAATGAACAGTAATCACAATCGGAAACTCAGAGAGTTCTTTAAAATATTTTTTTTTCTTTGTAAAGTTCCGATGCGATTGCACTCAATCGCAATCGCATTTTGGATGAGTTTAAAGTGTTGTGTTTTTGTATATATGTCCGATGCGATGCAATTCATCGCAATCGAATTTCGAAAGAAATTAAAAACATTGCATTATTTCATTTTAAAACTCCGATGCGACGGATCATCTCTCATCGCAATCGCATTTTCAGAGAAAATATTAAATGGTTTACTTCATTTTAAAAAGCCCTGATGTGATTATCGCAATCAGAAATTGGCATGAATTATGTTATGTTATTTTGCGCACCTTTGAAGATCTACGATGCGATTATTACTTCACGTTCATTTTATTTATTCATCGCATCGTAAGGAATTAAAAAGGAATTTTAACATTTATTTCAAGGATGTGTCGATCTCCGATTGTACGTTGCCATTAATTGAAAATCAGACAAATGATCACAGTTTATTTTGTTTTGAATGTGTGAATGTGACCCCTTAGAGGGAATTTATGTTATAAACATGGGGAGATTAGATAGTAATTAATAAATAGATCCATGTATAGTTATTCTCATTATTATGTTTTATTTCGGCTAAAGGTTTTCATTCAATTGCAGAACAAAAGAACGTCGCATCCTTTCATTTGTAGGACCAGAGAGAACTTGCCCGACACTGAAATTTCAAAGCAATTCAGAAAATCTAAAGCTACCATTGCTGCAAAAGCCCCTGTGATTACAATGCCACCTAAAGAGAAACCAACAAAACTTAAGCTGGTTACAGACACCTCTTGCCAGGGACTTGGGAAAATGTCATGGGAAAATGTTTACAATCTATTGGAAAAGGAAAACCCTAGAGTTGTGGAAGCTAAGGCCACAGTTCCTGACGAAGCCAACTCAGAGTCGGATTTTGAAAGTACTCTTGGTTCATTGGCAAACTCATTTCTGCATAGAGTGGCTGCTCGGGAAAACATTTTTCCCTATTATGATGTTATTAAATGGGTGATTGACAATGTAACTATTCAAAATAGAACTTTTGTTTATGTTTTTGGATCAGTATTCAGATCGTTCAAAGCAGAATATATTAAAGCAATGTACCACCTCCCGAACCCACAAAATATCTACAACAAGGACTTCCTTAAAGAATTTTCTGCGGAACATCCAGACCAATCAGAGCCGATTAAATAATGGAGAAATGACCCTGAAAAACATAATCATGAGTCATCAGGTATGTACTCTATGGAGTCTCTCTTGCCTCCATATTGTTATGCCACAACAATGATGTGTAGGTTGTTTGGTAAAGATAATTCAGCCAGGTTTTCCATTCAAATGGTTCTGTTGATTCATGCTGCTCTTAATTCTGATATACTGGATTGAGTTGTTATTTTGTCTAATAAGATAGCCAATAGAATCCTTGAATACAAGAAAGACAAAAACTTTGGAAATTCCACTCATTTTTACTTTTGTGCTTACATCCTAGATGCCCTATGTTTCAATTCAGAATTTCCCCTATTAGGATGGAAATGGACTCCTAAAGAACCTGTCCCGATTCATATATATCATAATTTCTTATGGAAGGGGTATTTCAGAAGTCATTTTTACAGAGTTTTCCATGGTTTACTTATTCCGATTCACCGAATCATTTTTGGCCGATTCCTTCCTAGACTTTCAGATAAAGCTAGAGTTGATTTTTCCTCTATTTGAGACTGGTTCGGGGAGGAAGAGTTCACTTATGTCAGAATTTTTGGAAGTATTGTAGAGCCACATATCATTCCTTTATATGTTCCAGACAAGCTGTTAGCACAGGAAATTTCTTATCAACTGAGAGTAGAATGTATGTCTAGGACTTTAAAGAGAAGAAAAAATCTCATGTGGCCTACTTTTCCTTTCAAATGTGGTGACTATAATCTCAGCAATTTTTTCCATGTTGAGAAAGAAGTTGTTAAGTTAACTGATCTTAAGGTTTCAACAATTCCTGGAAGGCAATATGATCCCAAGAAAGTGGCGTATGATTTTACTACCTCTGTCTCAATTGCTTGGTTCGAACATGAACTAGATATCTTTGATGATTTATTTGTTTCTGTAGATAATATGTCTCAAATTGTTTATTTGGCCAAGTCCAAATTTCAGCCTGAGGAGATGAATAAATTTAAATTATTTAGAATTTAGAGGCTACTCAGAATTCCTCTGGATCAGTTGTGGATTTCTACACAGAGATGTGAACCAGAACAGAAAGATACATGAAGTACTTATGGTAAAGAAGTAACAGGAGTTAATCCTTTTTTGGAGAAGAAAGATGATGGCAGCAAAGCTGACACTGGAAAATCAAAAACTGCTGCTAAAATTATTGTACAACAGTTTTCGACTCAAACAGGAAAAGGGAGCACAGGTACTAATACCCATGTGCATATTGATAAAGGAAGCACAGAGAGTAAAAACACTGAACAAGCACCTAAAGATGATATAAATACAGGTTCTCAACTTGGAGGACAAGAAACTACTGAACTTATTGTTTCTCCTCATTTGCTGAGCCAATATGAACAATTTGCCAAGCAAATAGGACAACAAAACATTTCCCAAGTTGATGATTCAAAAGATGAGGAAGTAGAAATCATCCCTAAAAACCCCACTGGTGAGATTATGTTAAAGATAGAAGAAAATCCTCCTTTAGATATATTTTACAGTCCCAAACATAGGGCTGTGGTGAGAAAACAGAGAAAAAGAAGGAGAACTGATCAAGATGCATCACAGGGTGAATTTATGAATATTGTTTATAAAAATGTTGAAGTGGATCCATTTGAGGATCTCACCAAATTGTCTCAGTATGCAGGTGCTTATAGTGATGCCACTATAGAAAAAGCCTTCGAAGTTACACAGTTGGTGAAACAAAGTATGTACAAATTGCCATTTTTGAAGAACAAGTTGCAGAAAATCAAAAAAAGATCATTCAGTTGGAACAATGGTTACAGGATGAAGAGCTAAGGACTAAACAATTAGAAGAGTTGCTGGCTGTTGAAAAGGAGAAGATTGATCAGCAGACCCTAGAAAAGCAACAACAGCTTAATTAGGAGATTGCAAAATTATAAACTCTTCTACAAAATGAGAAAACTCTGAAGATTGAACAAGAAAAGATGTTTCAATATAAATTGGACAAATTCAAGTACTATCCCACTCTGGATCAATTTAAAAATGAAGCTTTGGAGACAAACAAATTATTGTCTCAACAATTAAATGAGTTTTGTCTAAAGATTGTAGAAGCAGAGTCTCTATGTGAGCTAACATCTTCCCTGATAGATGAAGGAATTACTCTTAAGATTGAATTTGATGAAGCTAAAGAAAAGATCTCTGATTTTCTTTTATGGCAAGAATCAGAAACAGGGAGAAAAGCAGATCTTCCCAAAATTATGGAGAGACATAAAGAAATTGTTTTTGCATAATGGGAACATCTCTTGATCAAAGCAGAAAGGGCCACATCCAGAGCTAAGGGAATAAAGAACAATGTAACACAGATGGTAAATGATAATTTATATGCAATCAATTTAATTGCATATTTTAGTCCTGGCCAATTACCCAGAGTAAAGGAAACTGGTCTTAGATGGAAATAAGAGATCATTAATAAAAATCAGCAAATTGGCCAATTACAGGGAATATCATGGGATTCAATGTGGACTTATCTCATCAAGCCACATAGTCAACAAATAGCAATTAAATTTCTCTCAAATTCTATTGATTGCATCATTCCCAAGTTTTCTGATGCCACGTATACAGGGCGGTTGCATTCGAAGCCCAGTCATCCTAAAGAAGTAAAGGAGATGCTCAAAATTTTCCACCTTCGTACATCCACCTCAACTGATGATCAATGGGTCGGTTTTCGTCAAGCTCGCATTTCTATTTCAGATATTTATTAATTTAGATAGATTGTAGGAATAGTTTTAGTTATTTTTGTTAGGTACCTATTTAAACCCCTTTCATGCATTTAGAAAGGGGTCCCGAATTTGTAATATTTTGACTTGGATATTACATTTCTGTACTCCATTGACTCCTATATTTTTATGAAGGATCACATTTGGTGATTCTCTGCGAAATTATCTTACAAGTTCTTCATCGCATATTCAATCATCTGTTTCCCAAGCTCCAAATCAGGAAAGTACAGTAGTCTCATCTACATCTGCTCAATCTTCCTCTACTCAGACTACATCTGCTCAATCTTCCTCTACTTAAACTGCATCTACTCAAAATACATCTACTCAAACATTAATTGTCTCTTCCAATGCTTCAACAATTACTACTCATATACTAGTTATCCATTCTAGTTCATCTATTATCGTCACAAGAATGGCACAACCAACACAAAGACCATGGACTAGACTAGGAGCTGTGAATATGGCTACACCTTTGCATGATCTACCTGATCATCCTGAAAAATGGATCCCAAATTTTAGTCCAGATACTAGTATACAAGTGGAAGAACATATCAATAACTTTATGCTTGCTATAAATTTAAATCAAGTAGTGCATGAAGATGTTTTAGTTTGATTATTTCCCTATACTTTGCAAGGAACAGTAGGATCCTGGTACTTTTCCTTACCTTCTGATTCTATCACAGATTGGGATATGTTTGAATAGCAATTTTTAACTAAATATGGAGATGATAGATCAGTTGCTACCCTTATTAACGATCTCTCCAATTTAAAGACTCAGCCCAAGGAACCCATTAAATATTTATGTTCTCAATTCAATAAACTCTTGAATAAGATCCCTGCAACATCTAAGCCTAGTGAACAAGTTATAAGTGAATGGTACATTAATGCTTTTCCCTCAAACATAGAAATTTTCATAGATAGAGCTATAAAACCGACTTTAGCTGAAAAAGACACCAAGAGATCCATATGACATGGAAGGATTACATAAAATCCTTAAAACCATGTCTAATGAGATGGTTGAAATCAAAAAGCAAGTAGCACAGACTTATACAAAAAAACCATTTAGAAATTTCAAGAGAAATCAAACTGAATCAAAACCTCCCAATGCAATCTCTAATGCAGAATCAGAAGATGAAGAGGAAGAAGAAAATCCTCTAATTTCAGATGAAGAAGATGAAAGGGAGGAGGTATTTGAACTAAATGGAATGTGGGATTTCATTCTCCCTAATTCAGATAGTGACATGGATCAAGAAGCTATGCCTGTGAGTACAAGGAGAAAATCTACATCGGAACCTGTTTAAACTGTTCCAAAAAATAAAAATACAACTCCAAGTACCAAAGACAAAAATCCTGCAAAAATAACTTCTTCCTTACCCACTCATAATCAACCATTATCTCCCAATCCTCCCACATCATCATCCAAAACTCTGGTGGTATCAGATACGATGGATTATAATATCATTGAGGACATGAAAAATACTAGAGTGAACATCTCATTACATGAACTCAGTAAACTTAAACATCAACAAAAGCTGCTATTAAAAGAGTTAAATGCTACACCTATTGCTCCTCTACCAAGTGGTGTAGTAGCTAAAGAAACTAAAGGGATTGGTAAGCCACCAGACAAAGTAGATGCAGCTGATACTGTTCTTATTCGACAAAGATCAAATTCTTAGACACCTCCATTTATGTTGACTTATGAGATCTACAATAAAAATTCACACAATTGTTTAATTGATTCTGGAGCATCCTCTAATATAATGTCTTCTTCAGTCTGTGCTAAATTGAATATTGAACCACAGAAGTCTGTTGTTCATTTTGTACAATTAGATCGCTCTAAAGTTCAAGTTGTTGGAGAAATAAATTCAGTTACTATCAGACTAGCTTCTGATCCTAGGATTGTCCAAAGAATTGATATTCTAATTGCAGATATTCCAAAATTATATGGGTTGGTCTTAAGCAGGGACTAGTCTGCAAAACTTAATGGTTATATCTCAACCGATTATTCACATATGTGGCTTCCCTACAAAGGGAAACCCAATTAATTCAAAGTTTAATGAGAAAAACATATGACGCACACTGTAACTGAATTTGAACAACCTAATTGTAGGTTTTAACCCTGAATAGAAATTATCTACACACGAATCTTATAACATAAAATAAACAATAGCGAGAGCATAAAACATAAAACAGATAAACACAGAGATTTTCCCCTAGATCCAAAATCGGGACAACCAGCTTGATTTTTCATTATATTCCTTTTCGTGTTACAGCACATATATATACATGCCGAAGAATACATAAACCCAAATCCATTAACCCCGAATTAGAATATAACCATAGTTCCCTTGACCAGATCTACAAAATACCAGGGGCTAAAAACCATCATACCCCAAAACCATGTGCAAACTCATGCACAAAACGTGGGCGGGTCCTCCTATGAGTGGGTCCGCACACTAAAACAATTTTCGCCAGGGCGCTGCCTCCCCTCTTGTGACCCCCCTACTGCGCCCAGGGCAACGTACAGCGCGTGGGGTAGTCGTGGAAATAATATAACACATACCCAGCATTCTCCCACTTGTTGTTTTCTTTCCACAGGGGGCCACAGGAGAGCTTTTTCATTGGGCCAATTCTTCAACACCCATTGTTTCTCTACACAAAGATAACTTCTGAGTCCTCACAAAATTCGTCAATGCATTTGCAACATTCTTCAAAGTGTCCACCTTTACCAGCAACACCCTTTTAGCCTCAACCATATCTCTAACAAAGTGATATTGAACATCAATGTTCTTTGTCTTTGAATGGTAAGAAGGGTTCTTAGCCAAGAAAATTGCACTTTGGTTATCACAGTCTATCCTTATAGCTTGCTGTACCAACCCCATACTAGAACATAATCTCTGCAACCAAATTGCTTCCTTGCTTGCATGAGTGGCTGCTATGTATTCTGCCTCTGTAGTTGAAAGAGCCACTACAGACTGTCTTTCACTCATCCAACTAACCGCGCCTCCAAATAGGTTAAACACATACCCACTTGTAGATCTTCTTTGGTCTAGATCTCCAGCCCAGTCTGCATCAAAAAAACCATGAATGTCCAACATTCTTTCCAATCCTGGTCTTCCCTGGTAGCACAAGCCATAATCACTAGTGCCACATAAATATCTGAAAACCCGCTTCACTGTTGTCCAATGCTACTTCCCTGGGTTTGACATAAACCTGCTCAATATTCCCACTGCATGTGCAATGTCTAGTTTAGTACAGACCATTGCATACATCAGACTACCCACTGCACTTGCATATGGAACACGAGACATATCCTCCTCTTCTTCTTGTGTCTTGGGACACTGTTCAGCAGACATCTTTACACCTACAGGAATAGGAACATTCATCGGTTTACTATCTTGCATATTGAACCTCTGCAATATAGTCTCGACATACTTCCTCTGGTTTAACCAGAGCTTCCTCTTTGCCTGATCTCTCTTAATTTCCATGCCCAAAATATAGTTTGCAGCACCTAGATCCTTCATGTCGAATTTGGAGAACAGTTGGGTCTTCAAATCTTGGATAATTTCTTTGTCATTTCCAATCAACAACATATCATCCACATACAAGACCAAATAAATAACACGGTCACCAATTAATTTGAAATAAACACAGTGATCCTCCTTGCTTTTGGTGAAGCCAAGTCCCCGTATATAGGTATCGAATTTCTGATACCACATCCTTGGTGACTATTTTAACCCATACAGAGACTTCTTCAACCTACATACTAGTTATTTCTTACCCTTCACCATAAAGCCTTCGGGTTGCTTCATGTAGATCTCCTCTTCTAAATCCCCGTGAAGAAATGTTGTCTTCACATCCATCTGTTCTATCTCAAAATCAAATGCAGTAGCAACAGATAAAAGTAATCTAATAGAAGTAACTTTGGCAACAGGAAAAAAAATATCACCAAAATCAATTCCCAGAACTTGGGAATAACCTTTTTCTACCAACCGAGCTTTGTATTTCTCCACCTTGCCTTCTACATTCATCTTCTTCTTAAACACCCATTTGCTCCCAATGGGCTTCCTTCTAGCTGGCAACTCCACCAGATCCCATGCCTCATTTTTGTGCAAGGATTTCATTTCATCAACCATGGCCTCCTTCCAGAGTTTTCCATCCTCGGAATCTACTGCCTCCCTGACAGTTCTGGGATCATCATCAATTATAGTTAAGGCAAAACCTGAACAGAAAGCAGATGGACTATACTTTCTGGTTGCCTTCTTTCCCGAACTGATCTTCTCAAATCTGGAGTTTGTGGCTCTTCCTCTTCTGAATCTTCGTCTGCTGTAGAGTCTGATTCATCCTCCTTTAGCTCAAAATCTATCTTCTCAGGTTCCTTTGGTATGATTTCATGTTTAGCAACATCTTTCACCTCTCTAAACACCACATCTCGGCTGTACACAACCTTCCTTGTTTCCGGGTTCCAAAGCTTGTAACCTTTTAAACCATCCTTATACCAAATAAAGATGCACCTTTCAGATTTATTATCCAACTTGGTCCTTTTCTCCTTTGGAACATGTACATATGAATCACATCCAAATACTCTTAGATGTGAAAGAGAGTGTTTCTTACCAGTCCATACCTCATGTTGAGTCTTATCCTCCAACGCTGATGAAGGTGATCTATTAACTAAGTAACATGTAGTCTCCACTGCCTCTGCCCAAAATTCTTGTCCTAACCTGGTACCACTGAGCATGATTCTTGCATTTTCCATCATCTTTCTGTTCATTCTTTCTACAACTCCATTTTGTTGAGGTGTGTATGGAGTACTCTTCTGCCGTGCTATACCACACTTCTTACAGAACTCTTCAAATTCCTTCTTGCAGAACTCCCCACCACTATCTGTCCTCAGCACCTTTATCTTCTTCTCTGTCTGGTTTTCCACCAGAGCCTTAAATTATTTAAATCTGTCAAAGACTTCAGATTTCTTCCTCAAAAAATATATCCATGTATTCCTTGAGAAGTCATCTATGAATGAAACATAGTACACAAACTTTCCTAATGATGGAACTGACATAGGTCCAAACACATCACTGTGCACAAGTTCTAATATCTTGTTCGCCCTCTTAGCACCAGAAGGAAAACTCACCCGATTCTACTTCTCATATACAAAATTTTCATAGAAATCGAAATCCAGAGAGAAATTTGACATACCTTCTACCATACCATTTCTATGTAGTATCCGAAGGCCCTTCTCTCCAATATGTCCAAGCCTTTGATGCCATAGCATGGTATTTTCTCCAGAGACAGCTAGGCTTTCCGCTCCACTTTTAGGAACCACATAACTATTACACCCATCAATAACAGTGCTACCTTGTAGCTTGTATAGAGTTCCAGTCCGAACTCCCCACATTAATACCAGTGCTCCCCGAACCATCTTGCAGGCATCTTTCTCGAACATTGTTTTTACATCTGCATCATCCATCTTGCTTACAGAAATCAGCTTTCTGGCCAATGCAAGAATATGAAAAACACCATGAAGTGTTCTAATCCTTCCACCTTGCAGCTTCAACTTGACCTTTCCACGTCCGATGACTTTGGCCTTCCTATCATCCCCTAGGAAGACATCACCATCATATTTCTCATACTCGCAGAACCACTCCCTATGGGGAGTGAAGTGAAATGATGCACCTGAGTCAATCAACCATGACTCATGATCTACATGTGTATTTGAAGAAGAAGCCAAATACACATCCCCACCTTCATCCGAGGTGGTTTTTGCCTCTGCAGAAGGAGCATCATCAGATCCCTTTCCTTTCTTAGGATTTTTAGATCTGCACTCTTTTTTGTAGTGCCCTTCCTTTCCGAATTTCCAGCATACCTTTACAAAATTTCTAGGATATTTAGATCTCCCTCTAGATTTGGATCTCCCACTTGAAACCTTATTCTTGTTTCTGTTTTGGGACCTTCCTCTTACAGATAAGGCATCTCCATTTTGGCCCTCCATATTTCTCCGTCTCATTTCCTCCGACAGCAAGGCTGAGACAATGTCATCAAAATTCAAGGTAGTTGTATTGCTAATTATTGCAATAACCAGACTATCCCACGAGTCTAGTAGAGAACACAAAAAACTGATGCACTTATCTTCATCTAAGATTTTAATATCAATAGATGACAGCTGACTTACCATAGTATTGAAGGCGTTCAGATACTCTGTCACCGAGTCTCCATCCTTCATCCTCAGGTTATACATCTTTTTCCACAGGAAAAAATTATTCACCAGAGACTTAGATTGGTACAAAGTCCCAAGTTTTTCCCACAAATTCTTCGTCGTAGCTTCCCTAGAGACATTCAACAATACTAAATCTGAGACACACAACCGTATTGTGCTCTTAGCCTTCCGATCCAGTTTCTTCCAGTCTTCATCTGAAATTTCCGTTGGTTTAGTACCTGGATCTACCGTGATCCACTGATCTTTATCCACCAACAGATCCTCCATCTTGAGCTTCCACAACTCAAAACTCTGACCATTAAATTTCTCGATCTCTATCTTTCCGCCGCTCGCCATCTTCTTTCACCACAAGAATCGATCCCGCAGATCTCCCACTGAACAGGGTCTACCTCAGGCCCGAGAAAAAAACCCTCAGTAGCAAAGGCATCCCCTTGAAGCCGAAACAGATCTGATACCAAATGTAGGTTTTAACCCTGAACAGAAATTATCTACACATGAATCTTATAACATAAAATAAAAAATAGCAAGAGCATAAAACATAAAACAGATAAACACAAAGATTTCCCCTAGATCCCAAATCGGGGCGACCAGCTTGATTTTTCATTATATTCCTTTTAGTGTTACAACACATATATATACATGTCGAAGCATACATAAACCCCAATCCATTAACGCTGGATTAGAACATAACTATAGTTCCCTTGACCGGATCTACAAAATACCAGGGGCCGAAAACCATCGTACCCCAAAACCATGTGCAAATTCATGCACAAAACCTTGTCGAGACTATGAACGTTTGCTGGAAGCAGAGGCAATGCCTATGACAATAGAGTATATTACAAAAGCTAAAACTGAAGAAATTAACTTACTTTATTATTATCAACCAATCAAAGTTTGAGGTAACCCAAAAATGCTATTATCTTTGAGGAATTAAAAATAAATTGTGAGTGATTTTTATTCTTTTTCACAGTTAGATTTTATTTGAATTATCTTAAGTAAAGTTTTCATTATCTTTAGAAATTTTTACTTACTAAAAATATAGTCTTCATTTCAATTTTTCAGAGATAATTGTTTCTTCTAGTGAATCACTAGTTGTTGTATTGTGCAACAACCCTCCCCATTTTTAAATTTTAGAATAAATTCCATTTAAAATAGGTCCCCTTTTTATCATTATTCCTAAATAGAAATAAAATATTCATTGATAAAAGGATGGATATCACATTTCTATTTCACAAAGTGTACAACCTTTAACAACTTTCCGATTGGATGAATTATAAAGCCTTTTAAACATATCAAACATATTATAAAGACTTTTTACTTAATAATAATTTAAAATGAACAGTAATCACAATCGGAAACTCGGAGAGTTCTTTAAAAGATTTGTTTTTGCTTTGTAAAGTTATGATGCGATCGTGCTGAATCGCAATCGCATTTTGGATGAGTTTAAAGTGTTTTGTTTTTGTATATATGTCCGATGCGATGCAATTCATCGCAATCTCATTTTGAAATAAATTAAAAACATTGCATTCTTTCGTTTTAAAACTACGATGCGACGGATCATCTCTCATCGCAATCGCATTTTGGGAGAAAATATTAAACGGTTTACTTCATTTTAAAAAGCCCTGATGCGATTATCGCAATCAGAAATCAACATGAATTATGTTATGTTATTTTTCGCACCTTTGAAGATCTGCGTTGCGATTATTACTTCAAATTCATTTTATTTATTCATCGCATCGCAAGGAATTAAAAGGGAATTTTAACATTTATTTCAAGGATGTGTCGATCTCAGATTATACATTGCCATTAATTAAAAATCAGACAAATGATCATGGTTTATTTTTTTTTTAATGTGTGAATGTGACCCCGTAGAGGGAATTTATGTTATAAAAATGGGGAGATTAGATAGTAATTAATAAATAGATCCTTGTATAGTTGTTCTCATTATTATGTTTTTTTTGGCTAACGGTTTTCATTCATAGCAGAACAAAAGAACGTCGAATCCTTTCATTCGTAGGACCAGAGAGAACTTGCCCGACACTTAAATGTCAAAGTGATTCAGAAAATCTAAAGCTACCATTGCTGCAAAATCCCCTATGATTACAATGCCACCTAAAGAGAAACCAACAAAACTTAAGCTGGTTACAGACACCTCCTGCCAGGGACTTGGGAAAATGTCATGGGAAAATGTATACAATCTATTGGAAAGGGAAAACCCTAGAGTTGTGGAAGATAAGGCCATAGTTCCTAACGAAGCCGACTCAGACTCAGATTCTGAAAGTCCTCTTCGTTCATTGGCAAACTCATTTCTGCACAGAGTTGCTGCTCGGGCAAACATTTTTCCCTATTATGATGTTATTAGATGGGTGATTGAGAATGTAACTATTCAAAACAAAAATTTTGTTTCTATTTCTGGATCAGTGTTCAGATCATTCAAAGCAGAAGATATTAAAGCAATGTACCACCTCTCGAACCCACAAAAGATCTACAACAAGGACTTCCTTAAAGAATTTGCTGCGGAACATCCAAACCAGTCAGAGCCGATTAAAGAATGGAGAAATAACCCTGAAAAACATAAGCATGAGGCATCAGGTATGTACTCTGTGGAGTCTCTCTTGCCTCCATATTGTTATGCAGTAGCAATGATGTGTAGGTTGTTTGGTAATGATAATTCAGCCAGGTTTTCCATTCAAATGGTTCCATTGATTCATGCTACTCTTAATTCTGAGATAATGGATTGGGCTGTTATTTTGTCTAATAAGATAGCCAATAGAATCCTTGAATACATGAAAGACAAAAACTCTGGAAATTCCACTCCTTTTTACTTTTGTGCTTATATCCTAGATGCCCTATGTTTCTATTCAGAATTTCCCCTATTAGGATGGAAATGGACTCCTAAAGAACCTGTCCCGATTCATATATATCATAAGTTCTTATGGAAGGGGTATTTCAAAATTCATGTTTACAGAGTTTGCCATGGTTTCCTTATTCCGATTTACCAAATCATTTTTGGTCGATTCCCTTCTAGACTTTCCAATAAAGCTAGAGTTGATTTGTCCTCTATTGGAGACTGGTTCGGGGAGGAAGAGTTCACTTATGTCAGAATTTTTGGAAGTATTGTAGAGCCACATATCCTTCCTTTATATGTTCCAGACAAGTTGTTAGCACAAGAAATTTCTTATCAGCTGACAGTAGAAGGTATGTCTAAGACTTTAAAGAGAAGCAAAAAGCTCATGTGGCCTACTTTTCCTTTCAAATTTGGTGACTATACTCTTAGCAATTTTTTCCATGTTGAGAAAGAGGTTGTTAAGTTAACTGATCTTAAGCTTTCAAAAATTCTTGGAAGGCAATATGATCTCAAGAAAGTGGCGTATGATTTTACTACCTCTGTCTCAATTGCTCGGTTCGAACATGAACCATATATATTTGATGATTTATTTGTTTCTATAGATAATATGTCTCAAATTTTTGATTTGGCCAAGTCCAAATTTCAGCCTGAGGAGATGAATAAATTTTTATTATTTAGAAGTCAGAGGCTACTCAGAATTCCTCTGGATCAGTTGTGGATTTCTACACAGGGATGTGAACCAGAATAGAAAGATATAGGAAGTACTTATGGTAAAGAAGTAACAGGAGCTAATCCTGTTTTGGAGAAGAAATATGATAGCAGCAAAGCTGACACTGGAAAATCAGAAACTACTGCTAAAATTGTTGTGCAACAGTCTTCGGCTCAAACAGGAAAAGGGAGCATAGGTACTGATACTCATGTGCATATTGAGAAAGGAAGCACACAGAGTAAAAACACTGAACAAGCACCTAAAGATGATATAAATACAGGTTCTCAACTTGGAGGGCAAGAAACTACTGAACTTATTGTTTCTCCTCATTTGCTGAGCCAATATGAACAATTTTCCAAGCAAATAGGACAACAAAACATTTCCCAAGTTGATGATTCAAAAGATCAGGAAGTAGAAATCATCCCTAAAACCCCACTTGTGAGATTATGTTAAAGATAGAAGAAATTCCTCCTTTAGATATATTTTAGAGACCCAAACATAGGGTTGTGGTGAGAAAACATAGAAAAAGAAGGAGAAATGATCAATATGCATCACAGGGGGAATTTATGAATATTGTTTATAAAAATGCTGAGGTGGATCCATCTGAGGATCTCACCAAATTTTCTCAGTATGTAGGTGCTTATAGTGCTACCACTATAGATA
The DNA here is from genome assembly GCA_034641835.2 of Pinus albicaulis. Classification (NCBI taxonomy): domain Eukaryota; kingdom Viridiplantae; phylum Streptophyta; class Pinopsida; order Pinales; family Pinaceae; genus Pinus; species Pinus albicaulis. Next base: position 234,127,612 of record CM076577.1, read on the forward strand.
AAGCCTTCGAAGTTACACAGTTGGCGAAACAAAGTATGTACAAATTGCCATTTCTAAAGAAAAAGTTGCAGAAAATCAAAAAAATATCATTCAGTTGTAACAACGATTACAAGATGAAGAGCTCAAGACTAAACAATTAGAAGAGAAACTAGCTATGGAAAAAGAGAATATTGTTCAGCAGACCCTAGAAAAGCAACATAAGCTTAATCAGGAGATTGCAAAATTACAAACTCTTCTACAAAATGAGCAGACTCTGAAGATTGAACAAGAAAAGATGTTTCAATCTAAATTGGACAAGTCGAAGAAATATCCCACTTTGGATCAATTTAAAAATGAAGCTTTGGAGACAAAATAATTATATTCTCAACAATTAAATGAGTTTTGTCTAAATATCGTAGAAGCAAAATCTCTATGTGAGCTAACATCTTCCCTGATAGATGAAGGAATTACTCTTAAGATTGAATTTGATGAAGCTGAAGAAAAGATCTCCGATTTTCTTTTATGGCAAGAATCAGAAATAGGGAGAAAAGCATATCTTCCCAAAATTATGGAGAGAAATAAAGAAATTGTTTTTTTAGAATGGGAACATCACTTGATCAAAGCAGAAAGGGCCACGTCCAGAGCTAAGGGAATAATGAATAATGTAACACAGATGGTAAATGATAATTTATATGCAATCAATTTAATTGCAGATTGTGGTCCTGGCCAATTACCCAGAGTAAAGGAAACTGATCTTAGATGGAAACAAGAGATCATTAATAAAAATTAGCAAATTGGCCAATTACAGGTAATATCATGGGATTCAATGTGGACTTATCTCATCAAGTCACATAGTCAACAAATAGCAATTAACTTTCTCTCAAATTCTATTGATTGCATCGTTCCCGAGTTTTCCGATGCCACATATACAGGGTGGTTGCATTTGAAGCCTAGTCATCCTAAAGAAGTAAAGGAGATGCTCAAAATTTTCCACCTTCGTACATCCACCTCAACTGATGATCAATGTGTCGGTTTTCATCAAGCTCGCATTTCTATTTCAGATATTTTTTAATTTAGATAGATTGTAGGAATATTTTTAGTTATTTTTGTTATGTACCTATTTAAACCCATTTCATGCATTTAGAAAGGGGTCCTAAATTTGTAATATTTTGACTTGGATATTACATTTCTATACTCCATTGACTCCTATATTTTTATGCAGGATCACATTTGGTGATTCTCTGTGAAATTATCTTACAAGAATTGTATTTCTGTATCTTGGAGTTGATTTTACATTGAAGTTGATGGATTTCGATATTGGATTGCATTAGAAAGTATCGAGATGGATATGGTATTTCTATCTATTCACTGTTAGTTTCTTTTGTTATGTGATATTCTCTTTTAAATTGCTATCGTTTATGTGTACTTGTTTCACAATATTTATTTATACATATCATTTCGGAGTGTGTTAGAAATATTTATCTTTTATAGTATATGCATGCGATATATTATGATGAATACAATATGTCATTATAAATCTTTTTAATTTCTTAAATAGAGTTATCTTTATTTTTTACTGCACATTTCAATTAAGTTGTAATACATTTTCGTTGTTATTGATTAATTGAGACAATTTAAAGTTGTATTCACATTTGATGCCTGGGTTAGTTTTAGAGTTATTTCATCAGTATTTAAATTAGATTAGATAGTTTTATTTCAGTAATCTAGTCCCATTTTCCCCCATCCAATCATTCCATTACAAACCCATTTAAATTACTAGGAAACTGGTCCTATAAATCCAGTCGGAGCCACCACACCAAATGGAAAAGGAGCTGTCCTAAGGTCCCGACCGGGTGGTTATCCCCCAATGTTTGAAGCAGCGATTTTCGAGGCTTCAACATTTTTGGCGCTAGAAGGATGGCCATAAGCTATGAATGGTAGATAAATCCAAATCTGAAAGCCATTCTAAGAGCACATCACCCTCATCACCTTCAATTTCTTCCACATCTCAAATCACAAGAGAAGAAATTGATAAAAGTATTCAAACACCCACTACCAAAGTTTCAGATCAATCAGATAATCCAACCCCTGAATCCCCCGAAGTCGAAGCCTTAGTTCATAAACTTCAAGGATTCTCATTATCATTAGAGGAATCGGAATTATCTGAAGGTAGTGTCACCTCTCAGTTTGTTTCTACCAAACCTCTTACTAGGTCACAGAGTGAAAAACTTGGAATTTCCCCAAAAGAATTTCCTATACCTAGTAGAGTCAAAACAAGAAAAACTCCATCGGAAACAGAAAGTGGTACAAGTTATTCACCACATATTCAATCATCTGTTTCCCAAGCTCCAAATCAGGAAAGTATAGTAGTCTCATCTACATCTGCTCAATCTTCCTCTACTCAAACTACATCTGCTCAATATTCCTCTACTCAAACTGCATCTACTCAAACTACATCTACTCAAACATTAATTTTCTCTTCCGGTACTTCAACAGTTACTACTCATATACCAGTTATCCCTTCTAGTTCATCTAATATCGTCACAAGAATGGCACAACCAGCACAAAAACCATGGACCAGACCAGGAGCTGTGAATATGGTTGCACCTTTGCATGATCTACCTCATCATCCTGAAAAATGGCTCCCAAATTTTAGTCCAGATACTGGTATACAAGAGGAAGAAAATATCAATAAATGTATGCTTGCTATAAATTTAAATCAAGTAGTGCATGAAGATGTTGTAGTTCGATTATTTCCCTATACTTTGCAAGGAACAGCAGGATCCTGGTACTTTTCCTTACCTTCTGATTCTATCATAGATTGGGATATGTTTGAAGAGAAATTTTTAACTAAATATGGAGATGATAGATCAGTTGCTACCATTATTAACGATCTCTCCAATTTAAAGACGCAGCCTAAGGAACCCATTAAATATTTTAGTTCTCGATTCAATAAACTCTTGAATAAGATCCCTGCAACATCTAATCCTAGTGAACAAGTTAGAAGTGAATGGTACATTAATTCTTTGGCCTCAAACATAGCAATTTTCGTCGATAGAGCTGCAAAACCGACTTTAGCTGAGAATATGAAAGAAGTTATTTCAGTTGAAAAATGAATGATTGCTCTAGATAAGAAAACCGCTATTGAGGAAATAAAATCAAAGAAAGTCACTTTTAAAGATGATTCCAAGAAAAATGAACCAAGATATCAATATGACATGGAAGGATTACATAAAATCCTTAAAACCATGTCTAATGAGATGGTTGAAATCAAAAATCAAGTAGCAGAGACTTCTACAAAAATACCATTTAGAAATTTCAAGAGAAATCAAACATAATCAGAAGATGAAGAGGAATAAGAAAATCCTATAATGTCAGATGAAGAAGATGAAAGGGAGGAGGTAGTTGAACTAAATGGAATGTGGGATTTCATTCTCCCTAATTCAGATAGTGACATGGAAGAAGAAGCTATGCCTGTGAGTACAAGGATAAAATCTACATCGGAACTTGTTCAAACTTTTCCAAAAAAGAAAAATACAACTCCAAGTACCAAAGACAAAACTCCTACAAAAATAACTTCTTCCTTACCCACTCAAAATCAACCATTATCTCCCAATCCGCCCACATCATCATCCAAAACACTGGTGGTATTAGATACGATGGATTATAATATCATTGAGGACATGAAAAAGACTAGAGCGAACATCTCATTATATGAAATCAGTAAACTTAAACATCAACAAAAGCTGCTATTAAAAGAGTTAAATGCTACACCTATTTCTCCTCTACCAAGTGGTGTAGTAGCTAAAGCAGCTAAAGGGACTGGTAAGCCACCAGAGAAAGTAGATGAAGCTGATACTATTCTTATTGGAGAAAGATCAAATTCTCAGACACCTCCATTTTTTTTGACTTATGAAATCTACAATAAGAATTTTCACAATTGTTTAATTGATTCTGGAGCATCCTCTAATATAATGCCTTCTTCAGTTTGTGCTAAATTGAATATTGAACCACAGAAGTCTGTCATTCATATTGTACAATTAGATCGCTCTAAAGTTCAAGTTGTTGGAGAAATAAATTCAGTTACTATCAGACTAGCTTCCGATCCTAGGATTGTCCAAAGAATTGATATTCTAATTGCAGATATTCCAGAATTCTATGGGTTGGTATTAAGCAGGGACTGGTCTACAAAACTTAATGGTTATATCTCAACCGATTATTCACATATGTGGCTTCCCTACAAAGGGAAACCCAATCAAATCAAATTTGAACGAGAAAAACATATGACGCACACTGTAACTGAATTTGAACAACCTAATGAACCTGTAGCTTTCAACAATAATATTCTTGGAGGTTATTCTACCGAGTCTTTTCTTGGAAATTTTACTGCACCACAATAACCATTCTCTGTAAATACTTTTGTTTCTCAAATTGAAAAAAATTCGCAATTTGATTCTTCTAGAATTGTAAATATTTCTGATTTTTTTGTAGATAAACCTGTAGTTAGAACTTTATTTTGGTCATTATATTTTGATGGATCAAAATCTACTGATGGAGCAGGAGCAGGATGCATCCTAATTGATCCGAAAGGAGAGAAAACCATGTTATCATGTAGATTAGAATTTGAGTGCACTAATAATACTGTTGAATATGAAGCCTTGATTCAAGGGATTTTATAAGGCCATAGGTTTAAATGTAAAATACTTGAAAGTATATGGAGATTCTGAAATTTTCATAAAACAAGTAAGGAATACCATCCATTGTCTTTCAAGACATCTGAAACATTGTCAAACCCTAGTATATGACCATACCACTCAATTTCTAGCATTTAATATCTCTTATATTCCTAGAAATCAAAACACATCAGCTGACTTGTTAGCTAATGTTGCGTCCAAACTCCTTCCTACTGAAGATTACAGTCCTGATAGATTTTCAGTAGAGTTGATTTTTCGCCCATCTATCCCAGAAGATATTACTAACTCGAGAGTATTCTACCATGATCAAGATATTTTGAATTTCTTAACTTTTGAGAAAACATATGATGAACAAATTATTGATGAAGATGATCATGATCTACAAGTTACTTCAAGAAATAATGAAAATCCGATTCCTAAATCTATTGTTAAACTTGAGGATCTTTATGATATTAAAAACAGATTCAAGAAAGTTACTAATGCTAAACTTCAAAGTTCAACTTTGAAGTTTGAATTAGTTAATCTTGGCTCTGATTCTAAACCTCAAAATGTTAATCTAGGTCTCAATTTAACTCTAGAAGAAAGATCTGCTTTCATTAAACTTCTGAGTAAATATAAAAATGTCTTCGCTTGGAGTTATGAGGATTTAAAGACTTATGATACTTTTGTAATTCAACACACAATTCCAATGCTATCTGATGTTAATCCTGTGCAACAGAAGTTAAGAAATATTCATTCAAATCTTGAAGATCAAATCAAAATAGAACTCAATAAACTTTTGAAAGCCAAAATCATTTTTCCCATAAGGCATTGCAATTGGGTTTCCAATATGGTACTTGCTAGGAAGAAAAATGCTGATATTAGAATCTGTATTGATTTCAGGAATTTAAACAAGGCATGTCAAAAAGACAATTTCCCATTGCCAACCATGGAGAAAATTCTCCAAAAGGTAGCTAGTTCTGAACTCATGTCCTTCCTCGATGGATTTTCAGGGTATAATCAAATTCTAGTACATCCAGATGATAGGTTGAAAACCACTTTCAGAACCAAATGGGGAACTTATGCTTATCAGAAAATGCCTTTTGGTTTAGTAAATGCAGGAGCTACTTTCCAAAGAGCCATGAACATAGAATTTAAGGATCTGATTAATAGATCAGTTGTCATTTATCTTGATGACATAATAGTTTATTCAAAGAAGAGATCCAATCATCTACAAGATCTGAAACAATATTTGAAAGATGTAGAAGATTTGGTATTTCCTTAAACCCAAAGAAATCCTTCTTTGCTCTCGATCAAGGAAAACTCTTAGGGTTTGTTGTGTCAAAAGATGGTATATATATTGATCCTAACAGAGTTAAGGAAATTTTTGATATTTCTTTACCTCACAATAAAAAGTCCATGCAATCATTTTTAGGTCAGATTAATTTTGTAAAAATATTCATTCCAGAATTTTCTCAAATTATTTTGCCTATGCAGAATATGATTAAGAAAAATTTGGTATTCAAATGGGTTTATAAAGAAAAATAAGCCTTTGATGCAATCAAGAAGGCAATCATTATGTGACAAAATGCAAAATTTTCCAAACTGCTAGTGGAAGACAGAGGAAGCTAGCTTTTTCTTTGCAACCAATAAACATTGAACAACCATTCGAGCAATGGGGGATTGATATTATTTGTGAGATAGTTCCTTATTCTTCCAAACAGCACAAGTACATTCTCACAGCAACATATTACTTCGCAAAGTGGGTAGAAGCAATTCCTCTAAAGGTAGCCAACTCTGATGCAATTATTGATTTCATCGATCAATTATGGATTACCGGGTTTGGTGTACCTAACGCTCAGGTCTTTGAAAATGCATCTTATTTTTCTAGTAATAGTATAGTGGAATTTGAAATTAAGAGAGGTTTTAAATTGAAATATTCAAAAAACTATTATCCACAAGGTAATGGTTTAGCTGAATCCACTAACAAAAATCTCATCAAAATCATTAAAAGGACTATTGATCAAAACCAAAAGAATTGGCACAAGTCTTCAATCTTTGCATTATGGGCTGATCGTATTAGTCTTAAAGCTTCTATTGGAACTTCACCTTTAAATTTAGTTTATGGTAAAGAAGTTTTTATACCATCAAATCTAGCTCTTCCATCATTAGCCCTAGTGCAATTCATTGAAGAAAATCCTTCCTCATCCATTCAGTTGAGATTTGATCAAATCCTAAAATTAGAAGAAGATAGAGAAAAGGCAAAAGATATTCATGAAAAACATCAACATCTTGTTAGAACTTCTTTTGATTCAAATTCCACCGGCTCAAAAAATTTGTCAAATGGTGATCTTGTTCTGAAATGGGATAAAGCACATGGAGAAAAAGTTAAGCATACCAAATTCTAGAAGATGTGGCTTGGAAAATTTTAGATTGCTGAAAAGATAGGCTCATATACATTCATTCTTGAAGATTTAACAGGAAAGAGATAATCTCTTCTTGTAAATTGGCTTGTCTTAAAGAAATTCTTTTCATAAGGAGGTAACCCCTTCTTACTTGTACATATTCCTTTATGCAATTTTTATTTATTTTTGTAAATAAAGGTTGTTAATAGTCTTTGATTGACTTTTTACTATTTGAAAATTTTCTTGGAAAGAATGTTATAAATACTTATTTTGTGTAAATAAGAATTTTCAAGGAAATGATTACAATTTTGGATAGTTTAAAATAAAATGTTAAAATTTGAAAATTTGTTCAAAGCATTTTCATGATCTTTTGAAACCTTGAGAAAAATGTAAATCATTATAAGTTTCTTAAGAAAAGAGAGGTTATATTTAAAAAGTAAAAAAAAAAATTCAAGCTTTAGCAAACAAAAAACTCTGTAAATTGTCATCCATTTATTCTTAGGGATACAACTATTTCACTCCATCCATTTTTTGTTGTGATTTTTTAGAATGTAATTCTAAGAAATTATATGAAAAAATTTAGGAGATAAGAGGTCTCATCACGAGCCTACTTACCATGATCATAAGAAGTAATAAAACTGACATTACCAATACTGCATACCAAAACAGGCTAATGGCTTATAAAACTAAGACAATGGGTCTCATCACGAGCCAGCTTGTTTAGTTTTATCACAACTAGTGAATGGCATTCTTACTAATTGGCTACCAAACCAGAACAATGGCTCTTAAATTAAGAAAAAATAAATAAAAGACAAAAACATGAGATAATATGTCTTATGAATTTATTTTTAAAGAGTCATAATCTTAGTTGGATGGGATAATGGATAGTTAATGGTTAAAAGGTAACCCTGTCGAGACTATGAATGTTTGTTGGCAGCAGAGGAAATTCTTGTGACAATAGAGTATATTACAAAAGCTAAACTTGAAGAAATTCACTTACTTTATTATTATCAACCAATCAAAGTTTGAGATAACCCAAAAATGTTATTATCTTTGAGGAATTAAAAAGAAATTGTAAGTGATTTTTATTCTTTTTCACAGTTAGATTTTATTTGAATTATCTTAAGTAAAGTTTTCATTATCTTTAGAAATTTTTTCTTACTAAAAATATAGCGTTCATTTCACTTTTTCAGAGATAGCTGTATCTTCCAATGAATCGCCAATTGTTGTATTATACAACAACCCTCCCCATTTTTAAATATTAGAATAAATTCCATTTAAAAATAGGTCCCCTTTTTATCTTTATTCCTAAATAGAAATAAAAAATTCATTGATAAAAGGATGCATATCACATTTTTATTTCACAAAGTGTACAACCTTTAATAACTTTACGATCCGATGAGTTATAAAGCCTTTTAAACATATCAAACATATTATAAATACTTTTTACTTAATAATAATTTAAAATGAACAGTAATCGCAATCGGAAACTTGGAGAGTTCTTTAAAAGATTTGTTTTTGCTTTGTAAAGTTCTGATGCGATCACGCTCAATCGCAATCGCATTTCGAATGAGTTTAAAGTGTTTTGTTTTTGTATATATGTCCGATGCGATGCAATTCATCACAATCGCATTTCAAAAGAAAATAAAAACATTGCATTCTTTCGTTTTAAAACTCCGATGTGACGGCTCATCTCTCATCGAAATCTCATTTTAGAGAAAATATTAAACGGTTTACTTCATTTTAAAAAGCCCTGATAAGATTATCGCAATCAGAAATCGGCATGAATTATGTTATGTTATTTTTTTTCGCTTTGAAGATTTGCGATGTGATTATTACTTCACATTCATTTTATTTATTCATCGCATCACAAGGAATTAAAAGGGAATTTTAACATTTATTTCAAGGATGTACCGATCTCCAATTGTACGTTGCCATTAATTGAAAATCAAACAAATGATCACGGTTTATTTTGTTTTGAATGCATGAATGTGACCCCTTAGAGGGAATTTATGTTATAAACATGGGGAGATTACATAGTAATTAATAAATAGATCCTTGTATAGATGTTCTCATTATTATGTTTTATTTCGGCTAAAGGTTTTCATTCAACTGTAGAACAAAAGAACGTCGAATCATTTCATTCGCAGGTCCACAGAGAACTTGCCCAACACTGAAATGTCGAAGAAATTCATAAAATCTACAGCTACCATTGCTGCAAAAGCCCCTGTGATTACAATGCCGCCTAAAGAGAAACCGACAAAACTTAAGCTGGTTACAGACACCTCTTGCCAAGGACTTGGGAAAATGTCATGGGAAAATGTCTACAATCTATTGGAAAAGGAAAACCCTAGAGTTGTGGAAGCTAAGGCCACAGTTCCTGATGAAGCCAACTCAGACTCGGATTCTGAAAGTCCTCTTGGTTCATTGGCAAACTCATTTCTGCACAGATTTGCTGCTCGGGCAAACATTTTTCCCTATTATGATGTTATTATATGGGTGATTGACAATGTAACTATTCAAAACAGAACTTTTGTTTATGTTTCTGGATCATTTTTTGGATCATTCAAAGCAGAAGATGTTAAAGAAATGTACCACCTCCCAAACCCACAAAAGATCTACAACAAGGACTTCCTTAAAGAATTTGTTGCGGAACATCCAAACGAGTCAGAGTCGATTAAAGAATGGAGAAATAACCCTGAAAAGCATAAGCATGAGGCATCAGGTATGTACTTTGTGGAGTCTCTCTCGCCTCCATATTGTTATGCCGTATCAATGACGTGTAGGTTGTTTGGTAATGATAATTCTGCCAGGTTTTCCATTCAAATGGTTCTGTTGATTCGTGCTGCTCTTAATTCTCAGATAATGGAGTGGGCTGTTATTTTGTCTGATAAGATAGCCAATAGAATCCTTGAATACAAGAAAGACAAAAACTCTAGAAATTCCACTCCTTTTTACTTTTGTGCTTACATCCTAGATACCCTATGTTTCAATTCAGAATTTCCCCTATTAGGATGGAAATGGAATCCTAAAGAACCTGTCCCGATTCATATATATCATAAGTTCTTATGGAAGGGGTATTTCAGAAGTCATGTTTATAGAGTTTGCCATGGTTTCCTTATTCCAATTTACCAAATCATTTTTGGCCGATTCCCTCCTAGACTTTCCAATAAAGCTAGAGTTCATTTGTCCTCTATTGGAGACTGGTTCGGGGAGGAAGAGTTCAATTATGTCAGAATTTTTGGAAGTATTGTAGAGCCACATATCCTTCCTTTATATGTTCCAGACAACCTATTAGCACAGAAAATTTATTATCAGCTGATAGTAGAAGGTATGTCTAGGACTTTAAAGAAAAAAAAAAAGCTCATGTGGCCTACTTTTCCTTTCAAATGTGGTGACTATACTCTCAGAAATTTTTTCCATGCTAAGAAAGAAGTTTTTAATTTAGCTGATCTTAAGCTTTCAACAATTCGTGGAAGGCAATATGATCCCAAGAAAGTGGCGTATGATTTTACTACCTCTGTCTCAATTGCTCGGTTCAAACATGAACCAGATATCTTCGATGATTTATTTGTTTCTATAGATAATATGTCTCAAATTTTTGATTTGGCCAAGTCCAAATTTTAGCCTGAGGAGATGAATAAATTTTTATTATTTAGAAGTCAGAGGCTACTCAGAATTCCTCTGGATTAGTTGCGGATTTCTACGCTGGGATGTGAACCAGAATAGAAAGATACAGGAAGTACTTCTAGTAAAGAATTAACATGAGCTAATCCTGTTTTGGAGAAGAAACATGATAGCAGCAAAGCTAACACTGGAAAATCAAAAACTGTTGCTAAAATTGTTGTAAAATAGTCTTCGGCTCAAGCAGGAAAAGGGAGCACAGGTAGTGATACCCATGTGCATATTGAGAAAGGAAGCACACAGAGTAAAAACACTGAACAAGCACCTAAAGATGATATAAATACAGGTTCTCAACTTGGAGGACAAGAAACTACTAAACTTATTGTTTCTCCTCATTTGCTGAGCCAACATGAACAATTTGCCAAGCAAATAGGACAACAAAACATTTCCCAAGTTAATGATTCAAAAGATCAGGATGTATAAATCATCCCTCAAAACCCCACTCGTGAGATTATGTTAAAGATAGAAGAAATTCCTCCTTTAGATATATTTTACAGTCCCAAACATAGGGCTGTGGTGAGAAAACAGAGAAAAAAAGAGGAGAACTAATCAAGATGCATCACAGGGGGAATTTATGAATATTTTTTATAAAAATGCTAAGGTGGATCCATCTGAGGATCTCACCAAATTGTCTCACTATGCAAGTGGTTATGGTGCTTCCACTATAGATAAAGCCTCCAAAGTTACATAGTTGGTGAAACAAAAGTATGTACAAATTTCCATTTTTGAAGAACAAGTTGCAGAAAATAAACAAAAGATCATTTAGTTGGAACAACGATTACAAGATGAAGAGATCAAGACTAAACAATTAGAAGAGAAGCTGGCTGTTGAAAAAGAGAAGGTTGATCAGCATACCCTAGAAAAGAAACAACAGCTTAATCAGGAGATTGCAAAATTACAAACTCTTCTACAAAATGAGCAGACTCTGAAGATTGAACAAGAAAATATGTTTCAATCTAAATTGGACAAGTTCAAGAACTATCCCACTCTGGATCAATATAAAAATGAAGCTTTGGAGACAAATAAATTATTGTCTCAACAATTAAATGAGTTTTGTCTAAAGATTGCAGAATCAGAGTCTCTATGTGAGCTAACATCTTCCCTGATAGATGAAGGAATTACTCTTAAGATTGAATTTGATGAAGCTGAAGAAAAGATCTCTGATTTTCTTTTATGGAAAGAATCAAAAATAGGGAGAAAAGAAGATCTTCCCAAAATTATGGAGAGACATAAAGAATTTTTTTTTGCAGAATGGGAACATCGCGTGATCAAAGCAGAAAGGGCCACGTCTAGAGCTACGGGAATAATGAACAATGTAACACAGATGATAAATGATAATTTATATGCAATCAATTTAATTGCAAATTGTAGTCCTGGCCAATTACCCAGAGTAAAGGAAACTGATCTTAGATGGAAACAAGAGATCATTAATAAAAATCATCAAATTGGCCAATTACAGGGAATATCATGGGATTCAATGTGGAATGATCTCATCAAGCCACATAGTCAACAAATAGCAATTAAATTTCTCTCAAATGCTATTGATTGCATCCTTCCCGAGTTTTCCAATGCCACATATACAGGGCGGTTGCATTTGAAGCCTAGTCATCCTAAAGAAGTAAAGGCGATGCTCAAAATTTGCCACCTTCGTACATCCACCTCAACTGATGATCAATGAGTCAGTTTTCATCAAGCTCGCATTTATATTTCAGATATTTTTTAATTTAGATAGATTGTAGGAATAGTTTTAGTTATTTTTGTTAGGTACCTATTTAAACCCCTTTCATGCATTTATAAATGGGTCCTGAATTTGTAATATTTTGACTTGGAGATTACATTTCTCTACTCCATTGACTCCTATATTTTTATGAAGGATCACATATGGTGATTCTCTGCGAAATTATCTTACAAGAATTGCATTTCTGTATCTTGGAGTTGATTTACATTGAAGTTGCTGGATTTCGATATCGGATTGCATTAGAAAGTATCGAGATGGATATGGTATTTCTATCTATTCACTGTTAGTTTCTTTTGTTATGTGATATTCTCTTTTAAATTGCTATCGTTTATGTGTACTTGTTTCACAATATTTATTTATACATATCATTTCTGAGTGTATTAGAAATATTTATCTTTTATAGTATATGCAAGCGATATATTATGATGAATACAATATGTCATTATAACTCTGTTTAATTTCTTAAACAGAGTTATCTTTATTTGTTACTGCACATTTCAATTAATCTGTAATACATTTTCATGGTTATTGATTAATTGAAACAATTTAAAGTTGTATTCACATTTGATGCTCGGGTTAGTTTTAGAGTTATTTCATCAGTATTTAAATTAGATTAGATAGTGTTATTTCAGTCATTTAGTCACATTTTCCCCCATCAAATCATTCCATTACCAACCCATTTAAATTACTAGGAAACTAGTCCTATAAATCTAGTCAGAACCACCACACCAAATGGAAAAGGAGTTGTCCTAAGGTCCCGACCGGGTGGTTATCCCCCAATGTTTGAAGCATCAATTTTCGAGGCTTCTTGTGTATGAGTCTGATTCTGGGTCTCCAATGTATATCATTGAGTGGAAATGTGATTTTTGTTGCTGAGAGCATAGGCTCGGGCTCCTGGGGTCTCCGCAGGCCCAAGACCGGGAGTGTGAGTGCCGATTGGGCTCGTGGATATCGCACGCAGTAGAAATTTGAATTGTGATGCATGTTCCATGGAACATGGATAATTTCTAAATGGAATTGCAATGTTGCAAATGTGTGTGCACCAAAATCACAAGGATGCCATTGATATAAAAGAACAAAAACTGGAAGAAGAAGAAAAAATCTGAAGGATAGAAGATGAGGTGGAAGCCCTTAGGCTGGAAATAGATGGGCTGAAGCTGAAATAAGTATACAACAATAAGAAGGAGGAGGAGGTGCCGAAGACGTTGGAACTCAACTCCCTAACTCCAATGGAGGAATAAACAACACTCTGGCACCTGCAAATTTTGTAATATGTCTAATCATACTTGTGTATATCTCTTATCGCAGTTTTGTAAGGTTTATAGTAGCAGGAAATTAGTGATAAATTTTTTGAATGGGATGGTTGATGAAAAAACTCGCATAAGAGTTGGACCAATTGTATCATCCATAACCATGGAAAAACATAGCTTTGTTGTAAAATTCCCACTTTTTGATCATGTGTGGGTGCATTTTAATACAATATATATATTCTTTCTGGTTAAAAAAATTTACTAATGGATCATATTCATGCTCGCCTTCAGAATTTCCATAGTCTCTACAATGCCTTTTATCTATTTTCATTAGAAGTCCCCTTATCTTCAATCCCTTGTATATTTTACAATGGTAATAAATTTTTCGATCCTTCAAAACCCCCATTGTTGATTCCATGTCTCCTTGAACTCCCTGACGAATGTTATGTGACATTTTTCCTCACCAAAATTTTAGTGATTACTAGCTTCAAATTTCATACTTCTGCGATTAATTTTTTTTAGTGTGTCTTCTGGATCCATCGCACCAGGTTCTTCATTATACCGACATTTCGAACCTCCTACCAAGGTTCATTATCTACCTTGATAATGAACCTCAGTAGCAGGTTCGAAATGTCGGTATAACGAATAACCTAATGTGATGGATCCAGAAGACACACTAAAACATAATACTATCTTCAAAAATTAAACTCAAAATATTCATACAACCTTTTAAAACCCTCGCAAGTATAACAACTATCTCGAAGTTATATGATATTTAGTGAAAAAGGACATTAATGGTGGAATTTTCTATTATTTGATGACAACCAGGAATTTATCGGATATTCGACGCCATGAAACTAACATCAGATATTCGACAGTAAATATGGTGCTCACATTTTTTTTGATGTTATTCGTACTATCATATTCTGCCATCGGATTTTTTTCCCATGTATATTAGTGTGTGATGAGTTATCCCCTGTTGGTATTATTAATCATGTGATTTTTTTAAGACTGATACCCTTTATATTAATTGATCTTGTCTAGGCATTGTGTATTCTATATTGATATTTTATCTCCTTCTTATATGATCCTTCATTTGGTATTTACTTGTGGCGAAACTCATATGTGTGACCATATGACTATATACTTAATGGATTATGATGAGTAATCCTTACTTGATTGTTAAAGGGGTTATGCACATAATAAATATGGTGCTCCATTTTATATTGTGTGATGTTTATGTGATACATATGTTATACATGTGAATATGTATAACTTTTAAGAGATGGCGTTTTAGACTCAGCATCCCCTTGCTTTCTTATACCAAAAATTAAGAATGATAGTAATGAGAAGGATAGGAAGATGACCTTTTAGTTCCCATTACTGTCTCTCTCACACATATTTTCATTATATATATATAGTTTAACTCTCTTTGTTTTAATTATGTTTTTTTCTAGACTTTGCTTATCCTTCATATTTTATCTAACCTTTAATAAGTGTTGAATTGCCCCATAATAAGCATTCACTTGTTTAGATTCATTTCCAATCACACCTTCACATTGAGAGGCTTTTTTTCCTTCAGAAGCTTAGAGGACCAATATAGATCAATGTTCCTTATGTCTAATTCTCTAAAACATGACTCCAAATATATATCTTAGTTACAAGGCTAGCTGTGGATCACAATTTTAACTAATCACTTTGGTTCTAACTATGGATCTATCTATAATTCCTAGCTCACTTTCTCCCTCATTGTAGAATTCTAATAACTACATTTTAGCTCTAAGAAGTCTTTATATATATAAACTTTCATAAAAATCTTTCCCATCTTTAGCATTTGAGTCTCCTACATTCTCAAACTTAAATATTGTCTATCTTAGTAGTGAATGAAGCCAAATCAAATTCTAGTTTTCTTGATTACTATGATGCCAAAAAGTTGTGTCACAACATAGAAATTTTGTAAAAAGATGTATGATTTCACTCCTCTGATAGGACCAATTGTTTCCCATCATGGAAATATTTTCTACCACTACAAGTGCTTACCGACACTATCTTCATGTAAATATGTCACTTGAATGACCTACTTGGTGTGGAATCATATAACCTCATTATTCCCAAATCATTCAACAAATATTTTGCATATATAGTCTTTTAGGATGAGGGAATGCCTCAATATTTGGAAAATAGTAGGACAAGGAACTAACATTGATATCCATACACCAATCTCTAATACATCTCCAATAAGGGAAAATTATTCTAGAGGGAGAAAGCATGGAGCTGGGTTACACTTTTTGGCGAAAGAGGGTGCGTTTAGGTGTAAAAAATTATGGATCGATCGAGTGATTTAAGTGCTCGATCGTGCCTTTTTTGAGCACTCTATCGAGCTCCTTGGGCTCTAAAACAGAAGCTCGATCGAGGGTTAAAATTAATCCTTGGTCGAGCTATAACGCCCAACCAAGCCATAGCGCTCAATCGAGCTTTACGACTCGATCGATCCATAATTCTCAATCAAGCTTTAAGGCTTGATTGAGCCTTTTTAATTATATATATACTACTCTCGCGATAATCATGTGCCATTTTCACAAACCATAGGAGCTTGACTGAGAATTTGAAAATAGCTTGACCAATATTACTGGAGCTCGATCAAGCAATTGAGCCTTCAAACCAATCTCACCAACCAGCCCACCAACATAGAAGAGGCTCAAATGAAGGTAGGCACTCTCTTATTTGTCTTTCTTATCTTTTATTTTATTTGCAAAACATAACACATTAATTTAAAAAAAACAACCATGTACAAAAACCATGAAACCATACAAAAACTATGAAAACCATTAAAAAAAACCCTTAAGAAAAGATTAGAAAATCACAAAACCAACCAAAAAAACTATTTAAAGAAAAAACCTTCAAAACATGCACCAAAACCACAAAACCAACCTAGAAAACCATAAAAAAACCTTCAAAACAACCTAAAAACACTATGAAACCACCCAAAATAAACTCTAATTTAGGTTTTAATTTTATTTTTCACTTGTAATGTTTTGTGTATTAAATGCATATTTTTTGAGTTTGAATGGTAATTTTTCTTTTTCTAATTATTTTAGGTTTTAAATTTTTTCTTTAGTATTTTGTGAAATAAAATTTCAATTTTTTTTTTTTTTTTTTGTTATTTAAAATGCATTTTAAATTTTTAACAAATTTGACCGAAAATATACCCCAAAATACACCAAACAGAAAACAACAAAACTATAACCAATAAATGAGTAAATTAGGAGATTGAGAGTGACATGATGAATATGGTTGCTCATAGTAAACCTCTTTTTATAAATAAGAAATTTTATTTTATTTTATTATTTTAAATTTTAATTAATTTATATCTTAAATATTTTTTTTAATAATAACTATAGTACTATTCTAGTTTTAGAAGTAAAATATTATTTTTAGAGTTAAAAATCTAATAAGATATTTTTTTGATATATATATATATATATATATATATATATATATATATATATATATATATATATATATATATATATATATATATATAACATCATGTCACTATATATAATTATAACATTTTAAATAACATATATATAACTATAAAAAATAACTTAGTTTTAAAACTATTTAACATAGTTATGAACTATAGTTATGGTTATGTTGTAAGATATATATATATATATATATACATATATATATATTACTTATAAAATCACAACATTATATATATAACATAGTTCTATAACTACTTAGTTTATAGCATAAAGTTATAACATGTAACTCTATAATTAATTAACATGTATAACATAAATTTATTTAAAATAATACATATATAATATAGTATGAACATGACTATAACTTTTTCATAACTATTTAACTATATAATTATTTAAATATAACTATATATATTTAACTATATTATAAAGTTATAACATATCATATAGCTAGATATATTACATTTTTATATATATTGTTTATAACATAATTTATAACCTAACACAATTTTATAATTATTTAACATAGTATGTAATATAACTATAACTACAACTCATATATATATATATCATAACATAATTATATAACTATAACATTTAACATAGCATAGTTATTTTACATACATACACACACACACATATATATAAGTTCATGTTTCAACAATGCATCATTGATAGATAAATTAAATCCATAATAGAAAGTGCATTTGGTCTAGTGAATAAAGCATTTAAACTATTTTCTAATTCGTGCTATATTGTTTCATTATGTAGTGTGTTGTACAAGAAACATTGCCTTCATGTGCTTGCACTTAATATATGTCATGGATCAAATTCAAACATTAAGAATGTAAATTCTATTGTAGTACTTGGTTGGCATGAAATTTTATTAGTTTTTTAAATAGGTTTTTTATTACACATATATTTAAATATCGATGAACTATGAATAAAATGCATTATTTAGAAACGAGAAGATGTGTGAGGGTATATTTGATCACTTCTTTCGATTGTGTTTACATGGAACTCAATGTAATTTGGTTGATAAATTAAAAAAAATGGACTCTAAAGTTTAGGACTTCAAGCTGGATTATTTTGCTTGAGTTTAGAAATGGTTTTTTTGTCAACATTTTTTTCTTGGATTAGTTTATATGTATTATATGTAATAGGTTGAGGCATCCCATATACGCATCCCAACTGCAGACCATCATATTACGAGAGGGTATTTTATACGCGGTCAGGCTCGTGATACATCGAGTGCACTGTCAATGCCCATTTTAGTTACACCTCCTGCATTTTTAAATCCTATTTAAACTTTGTTTTTATTTCTTGAAATGTTCTTCAATTGATGTGTTTGAATTTAATGTATATGTTATTATGATTCTAGTTTGTTAATTATATATATGATTGATTATGTTTATTATTTGCAGGTCCTCAGTAGGCTCAAGCTCAGGATTAGAGTGCAACATCGATCCCTTCGTGTGATGATGCTACAACTCAGATCATAGGAGATGATGTTATGGCTCATCATACATGAATCACAATAGAGATAAATAATATCCCTACCAATTCACCGACTCACCTTGCATTGTATTTTATGTTGGATAGCATGAATAGGTTGATTGAGACATACCGAAGGTCAAGCCCACATAACCACATATTACAATTCATACATAGGGTTAAGAGGCATGAGGTTAGAGGCCCATATTCTTGGGAGGTGGTGAAAGAGGCCACCAAGGACATTGATGTTCGTGGGGATTTTTTCGATATCCATCCGGATCACCTTTCTAAACACAAAGGTCAAATACCACTGAAATATTTTAGTAATTCTCATGCAACCCATTTTGTGTATGATAGATTCATTGGTTCTTCGAGCTAGTTCCCCAACCATGACTAGGTCACAGTTTATTTTGCTAATCATTATATATGTTGATTTTTTGTTACATATGAGTCCATATTACACTGATATTTGATCTCATTTTTATGGTACCGATAGGGGACACATCTATGAGTACAAGGGGGCTTGTAGGGACCCTAGGCATGTACCACCACCTCCAAGATTCTTTCCACTACTGTCTTAGAGAATGGTATTACTTGGAGAGCTATAGGATTTGTTGCAACTTAGTGGTGAGATACAATATACTATTACAGATAGCATGCGGGCATCATTGGCTAGTGCACGCGTTTCATTGCATGGAGAGATGCAGAGACCACCACCACTACCTCATGACCCACTGATGACCTTATATTATGATGTATTTATCACGAGTTTACCCTTTGATCAAATTTTGACACATACATGTGTGTATCATGATTCCATTTGTGTGACTTTGAGGGTGCATGGCCCACGTGAAATAGACCAAGTACATATTTCTACGAAAATTTTGACTCTTGTTGTCAAATTATGCATAATTATTTATATTAAAATTTATAGTTCATATTATATTGCATAATTTATATTAATAAGTTCATAACAACATGTAGACACATCTCAACTACATGGATGAGCTTATGAGGTCATCCGAGGGGGTATTTAACTAGCCAGGGAATCCTTAACCAGAGCACATTTCCATGGATTTTCCTCCTCCTAGACCTCCACATTAAATGTTCACTAATGTGGAGGAGATTCAATATTCACAACCA
Organism: Pinus albicaulis; assembly: GCA_034641835.2. Classification (NCBI taxonomy): domain Eukaryota; kingdom Viridiplantae; phylum Streptophyta; class Pinopsida; order Pinales; family Pinaceae; genus Pinus; species Pinus albicaulis. Next base: position 234,147,469 of record CM076577.1, read on the forward strand.
CATGGACCAATAGTTGAGGTAAACTCATTTACTCCTAGTATTTGAACATTTTCATTTTTTTTAAGTTACATAAATATGTTAATTAATTTGTAGACTAATTATAATGTGTCCTTGCCATTATGTACACAGGACCATATGCAAAGTGTCATTGATGCCACTTTTATGTGGAGACATGAGTGGGATGTTGGGTTTATAGGAATTGATTATGCAGGTCCATCGATGTAGATCCAAATCATCAAGCCACAAGAAGGGGAGCACCAAACCCATATTCATGATCAGACCCCCATCCTATCGAACTTGCATTTGGATTCGACTAAGGTTAGTAGATTCATGTATATATGTTTACAATTAAAAATATGGTCAATTATAATTTATTTCCATATTGTTTATTTTGTAAAAATAATAATATAATTAGTTTTAATTTGAATATGTTGTATAGAAGTACCAACTTATGGACACTTACCTTGCACATCAAAACTCATATAGGAGTTCTGGTGGTACATAGAGTGTCATAGTTTGTATATTTTCAGGCTCATTTCATATGGAATATTCACATGTGCGATACAAACTTTGTATATTTTAATACATGGAAAGTTTATGGATGTACATCATGGAAAATATTTTAGTTTGTGGATTTTTATTATTTCAGTTTATGGATGTTCATTTGATGTTTGTAATTTGTATATATTTTCATATGGATAGTTTATTTATACATGTAATCACTATTTTAATTTATGGATTTGTATTAATATTGTTAATGGATTCTCATTAAGTTTTGAAGTTTAAATGGATCTATTAAAATTATTTCACTAATTTAATAATTTTTCTATATACTATAACTTTTATTAGTAAAATATATGTTCAATTTCATTTTCTGGTTTCATAGACTAAGAAAATAAGTACAATCTTAAAAGTTATGATGAAAGTCACTTTGATACTTAAAGTGAACTAAAGTATATTATGTATTAATTTAATATTGAACATGGAAATAATACCAATCATACTTCATATTAGCTTGTAGAAAGTGTCTTTTAGTGCAATCAATATGTATGTTATTACAATTCAATTTTCAAAATAAACTTTTTGAATTATAAAGTCGTCCACACACACACACACAAATATATATATATATATATATATATATATATATATATATATATATATATATGAAATTTTTTGTGACCCACCCATATACCACAATGCATGGATAACCTTTTTAAGTATCTCTATCAATTTATTATTTCAAGGTTCAATTAAAAAACACAAATATGATTGAAATAAATTCTATTCAATTTTAATATTAAAAGATGTCATGTAAACAAAAAATAGGTTTTATTTAACATTATTTATTTTGATATTATCACAAGAGCTTAGTCATAACATGATATAAGTCAATCATATTGAAATTTAATATATAGGTAAAACAACAATGTATGGAAACATTTCTATAATTTTATATAATGTTACCAACTTTCCTAAATTTACAAGTAGTTATCCAAGTATTTCAAACAATTTGTTATGATGGAAATTTCAGTTTTATTCAATTTAAAAAAACTAAAATATGATTGAAATATGTTATATATTCAATTTTATAAGATTTGGATATGCAAAAGTTACAATTACAAGTTTTATGTGGGACTTACGATTGCGGACAAAAGTATAACCCCTAGACCTAGTGGACTGTTCAATAACAACAAAAAGAAAATAATATAGAGTTTCCCTTAGAGAAATTGAAAAATGGAAAGAGGCCTACATGGAATCCGTCGCAAGCCTTACTTTCCTCCTGACTTGTATGCTCCAATCCTAGCTCTGAATGGTATAATTAGAACCTTCACATGCAGCCAAAACAAGCCAAGGATCTACAACCTCTGCATAGCATAATCCAATTACTCTATTCAATGAATCAACGAGGCATTGAAATATATGAATGTGAACATAACATAACACATATAGAAAAACAATATACTCTTTGTATTAGTAGAAATAGGAGAGAGGTTACAACCAAAGATAGTGTTTATCTTGTAGATATCTCACCGATTTGACTTGTCGTTCGTTGTCACAAATCATACATCAATGTCACCCTAATGCATGAAGATGATGTTTCCTTTATAATCAAGGCAACAACATGAGGGTATGATAAATATCCAAAAATCAACCCTGATGTTATCGATGGTAGTAAATATAGAGGAGAGTGTGGTTTTTTAGGAATTCTTATCCATTTACCAATCTAGGCTTGAATCCATTTAAGATGGGAGGATGAGCTCAAGGGATAAGAGGTGAAATATCCAAGGTAGGATTAGATAGTATTTTAACTTCTTATCCAAGGTAAATGGTTGGGACAACTCCTGGAAGCTTCCAAAAGAGGAAGCTTCGGGATTATTTTTAATTTTCATGAATTTCTAGAATAAATGAACCCACATCAAGGGAAAATTTGTTGTTTATCAACGTTGGTGAAACAAGGAGAAACCTACTACTGAACGCAGGTCTCTAAAGGGCCAAGGTGCAATAGGGTTAAATTGTTTTGAAGAAATTATACCTATAAAATCAAAAATTTGGAAGTTCATGCTTAAGGATTTGTGTAGGGATGATGAAAACATGTTCACAGATGATGAATGATCTTGTTTGAAGGACTATTGATCAGATGTGACAAAATGGCCTATAAAAAATTCCCCCCTAAAGCACAAAGTTAGAAACGATAGCTGATGACTAAAGTGATTTACCTTGTGACAAGTCTAGATCAAGAACAACTGGTTGATATAATCATATGTTACAATACATTTTCATCATGATATCTTTATTGAGGGAGGCATACCCATGCTCAGCACATAATCTAAAATTACATGTACAATGATCAATAAGTCATGTCCACTAAAGATAGAGAGTGGGCCCATGATCGAATGACCGTCTATATGACCATAACCATCATGCTTTGTAATCTTGCATTAATTCTGAAAACAAAACCTAGATGGATGGAACTAGATATGTATTCTTCTATCTCTTTCACTCGATCGCCCAATGTAAGAGTATAACCATGTCAATAAATGGGCTAGATTCGAACATGGTAGACACCATCTAATTACCGACCAAAGATGTAATCTGTTAATAGAAATGACAGAAACCACATGTGATGTTAATGGCTCTCAAGGTACAACAGTACAATCTGCATGGTGTGAATGAATGAGTTGAAGTTGAAAAAATTCCATTGATGTATGCAAGTTCCAACGTACCAAAAGGAGAGTTTCAAAGTCAAATTCCTAGTTAATGAGTTGATGTCGATAAGGAGTGAACCATTGCAATAGGGCCTTGATGTATCCCCCATCAATGACACAAAATGGGTATCATGATTTGAGATAGGATGATGATGATGGAGAAATGGTTTAGGAAAAATAAACATGAATGTAGGCTTAATAGTATCATAGTAGATATCAACTGAATGAATTTTCTTGAACATATCAATGACACTGGACAAAGTTGGCAACATTGACTCAAGACTGAAAGTGGAGGCTTTGACATGATGTGTTGAACCACAAGACAAGAATATTTCCCAATCTACAATTCACGGAGACAAAGTGAAATAACATCATGTTAAAGAGTGATTTGATGCCATTAATAGGTGAGTACCCTATTTTCCCAATTTCCCCAACCATTGTTGGTTAGTACCTCTTTATTTTTTAAAAAGCTTGAGGAGGAAAACATATTCTTGATATGTAAGTTCATCCTTTAGATAAATCCCTCTGAGTATATTTAACGAAAACTGAGGAGTGGTTCAGTCCCATCATGCTCAAGGAGTCCATCGATATGTGGTTTTTTTACGAGTCTAAATAAGGTATAACTCAACCCCTTTTCCATGTTTAGATAATTTGAAAAAGAGGTGAAAAAGAAAAATCCAAAGGTTCATTTTCATAAGGTCATCTCTTGAGTCTAAAAAGGAAGAAAAAAAATATTCAGGAGAACCTCTTAGCCATGTTCGACTAAGGTATTTTTTTTTCGTAAATAGCCTATCTCAGTCTGGAAAAGGATTAAACTTATGCTGAGTAGATTTGTTTTCATTTACTTTAATGAGTTTTAAAATACAAGTGCTCGAAAATCTTTTTCATATTTTGGGAGTCTGAAAAGAGATGAAAGAGGACTCTAGGGGGGTTTAATTTTCGTAAGTTTATAGAGCCCTAAAAAGTGATAAAAGTGTGATCTTTGGTAAAAACAATTTGTTTTGGTTCAAAACAAGATAAAACTCACCAAACAGTTGTCAACCTGCTCAAAACACCACCAAAAGATTAAAAATATTTGTTTCATGATGAAAATGAATCATATTTAGGTCAAAAAATTAAAATTTTAATAAAATGATTGTAAAAATGACCATAAATAATAATAAAAAGTAATTCGTTTTTTCTATTTCACATTTTACCTCTTGGTGAGTGAGTTCTAACTATTTTTTCCCTCGATATTCTACAACTAATTGCGACCAATATGATGTTTGAACGTCTTCACTTCCAGATATGAGCTATAACCTTTATCAATCTTTTCATGTTTCCATTTTGCCATTTCATGCAATTGTTTTCAATTTTTAGGAGCCCTAGGGCTCTAATCTCTCTCCCTACCTCTAGCGCACCTGTGTAAAGTCGAAAGGAGTGCTAGATAGGGAAACTTTACACTACCCAAGGTGCTGCAACACACAGTATACCCTTGGTAGGGTGTGGTGGGCACATTTCACAAAGTGGTTTTATCCTTTTTCACTCAAAATTCTCCCAATTTTTTGCTTGAATGTCATCCTAATGATCCTTCTTGTCATGTTTCAAGTTCTACTCGAAAAAAATGCCTTTAATGTGGCAGGAAATAGAACACAAATTACAAGATATGGATGCAGCTAATAACCTGGCCACTATCCAAGAATTAAGGAATTGTGGGCTACTAGAATTCCTTTGGCTTCCTGTTATGAAGCAAAAAATGGAGCTGTTAAAATATCTTGTTTGAGCATGGGATGTTCAGCCACACTAATTTAGACTTGGAGCACACATTCTTGAGATACAAGTTGAAGATATATAATTTTTTACTATTTTATCTAGGAGAGGTGCCCCCATCTCATTATCTGGTTTAAGGAGGGGTGGGGAGAAAGTCAAAGGTTACATCAGAACACACTGCAAACATCAATCCCAGTCGACCAAGGATGGAAAGATTGAGATAAATAATGTAGTATGATTTCCTCTAAGAATGATCCTATTCATTATTACTAGATTGGCCAATAGTTCTACTCTACATTTGGCTAATAGGTCATAAATGCAATACGCTCTAGAATTTTAGAGCCAACATTATTCAATTGGAGTGAGGGGGTATTGGTAAACATGAAAGAAGAACTAACCAAGGAAACGGATGGATGATTGAATAACTTTGGCTATGGTTCGATCTTGATTTCATTTTCCTTAGAGAGAATTCCATTGTTGAGGCCACAACATATTTCACTCAATCCTGCAGATCCAAGAGTCCGACAGATGAGGATGTGGGTGTATCTCATGTCCATACATGAAGGTCCTTCATTGATGAGTTTCACATCGGTCTTCTTCAAATGGCTCCACATGTAGCTCCTTATGATAGAGGACTATCCATATGCAGGGATGGATTTTTGTAGATGCCCAGAGCTCGTGTTTCATGATGGAGAGAGATATGGTGCCATAGGTAAAATAAGAAACATTTTGATCATTTTTTGATATTAAATTTTACAATTTTTTTGTGTGATTTTTTATGTATTCGAGACTAAATTATTGATTTGTACATGTAGATATTGGACCCATTTTATCTATGGGTTATTATTATCTTCATCATGAAGGAGACACACAACAGGCACCAATAGGAGTGTAGGTTACTGTAGTAAGACAATAGGTACTACAAAATCTCAATGTGTTTGATACACTTATAGAGGTTGAGCTTCATATGGAGGGGTTGACCCACGCCATAGATGAGATTAGGGTCAACCAACTTCCTATGAGACTGCAATGACATTCTATTGGCATGCCTGGTCTTATCAACCATCTACTATGCAAGATGGCTTGCGTAGTGGCATGCTACCATGAGCACTATTATTAGTCTACTATGAGGCTTATAGCCATATTTTGACTATATCGTTTAAAAGGTCATGTGGTCATTCGCGTCTCGAGAAATTTTTTTGTAAAACCAAAATTTGATATATATATATATATATTTAGTGTTTCTTATGGTTCTATTATCTCTTTCAATTTATGTGATGTGTATTAAATTTAATTTACATATGTCACAAATGTATGTCTAAAATATGGTTTTCTAATTCATCTCTCAATGTGTTTAGACTCCTAGCATGTGTCGATATTGAATATAATCAAAATATATTTCTAAAAGGAAAACCCTTAAGAGCATACAAAGCATAGTTAGAATTCTAGTTGAATATACATTAGTAAACTATAGTACTACAAGTTGTGATTCTATTCTAATAACCATATGGAGGATACCGTGAGAAATAACATCACACGATAACTCAATCACTATGCTAAACTAAACAATGTTATTTGTAGTGCGACCAATACAAATCCCTTGTAAACTTACTAACTCACCATTCAGAGTATATATATCCCACGTTGCGGAAGAAAGGTTATGAGTACTACCACTAGCACCATTAGCATAACCAACATATCGTTTGAGGGATGCTAACATCTGCAAACCAAATATAAACAAGATTAAAAGAAACCGTAGGAAACTCTAAAGGGAACACACTGAAAGCACACTCAACACACCTATATACAACATGTACACAACGAACTATGCCAAAATGAATTAAGCATAGTATTTTTTAAGGTACAACCCATTTCTAGGTTGTGTCAATGGAACTCCATCAAAATTAACAAGCTCATAGGCCCCTTTATCAAGAACGTGCTTAACAATATATGGGCCTAGCCACATTGAATAAAGCTTCTCTAATCCTAATTTATCATACTCTTGATCATATAACAAGGCAAGTTCTCCTTCTGAGAAGACACGAGGCTTGAAACTCTTGTCATATTGCACCTTGATATGTTTATTATGGGATTCATTAGCCATTGTGGAATCATGTCGAGTTTCATCTAAGTGCATCATATCTAAGAGACATTCCTCTTCCGTAGAACTGTCAAGAAGGAGCTCGATAGCAAGTTTCAGAGATGAAATTTCACATTCAATCAGAAGGATTTATTCCAGACCATATATGAATTGGAATGGGGTGAATCTGGTAGAAGTCTAAATAGATGTTCGATATGCCCACAAGGTTGCGTAAAGTATCGAATTCTAGTTTGATTTATGAAGCCCTATCGTACTTTGAAGCATTGTTTTCAAAAAAAAAATTATGGCCTCAACTTTCCCATTCACTTGAGGGTAGTATGGAGTTGAACTCTCATGAGAGAGGCCCAACTTGGCAGTCAATCCATACATCACGTGATTACGAAAATGTTTCCCATGGTATGTAACCACGTGATGTATGAATTGACTGCCAAGGTGTTATTCATCCTACGGGAATGACAATGTTTACGGGGTTATTCATCCACGTTGATTTAATAAATTTTAGAAATTAAAAACAAAAAATAAATACAAAAGGGGTAATGTAGGGAAAAGGTTTTACCAGGCAACTGTAAACTACAATATACCACCTTGGAGAACCAAGGATTTACATACGGGTAGTAAATATCCCCAAATGTTGTGTTTGGTGTATCATAACGTACAAGGTGGTCCACACGGTTACTTAAGGTGATGATAGCAACCTAGGGTGGACTTTCAAAATATACTTGAAAATACGTGGAAGTGGAGTTTTTGGTAATGTTGTCTAATGTGTAATAATATGATGAGAGCGTTCCCATATACTTTTCATCTGTGGAGCTCCAACTAATATACCCGTAGGTATGTGGAGAAAAATATGATACACTTACATATGTGAAATGGGATACCATTCCCAAAATGCAACGCTGGAAAAAAATGACAACTCACATGTTTAAAGACGTTGGAACACATATGTAGCCTAGAACTATAGAAGTTTGCATTAATGTTTCAAATTTTCCTTAATAATGATTCAATAAATTTTCAAGTTTATCTTGAATTAAGTTTTAGTTTTCAAGGATCAATGCAAATTTCATCTGAATATCCTAAAGATACAATCTAGCATGAAAAAATGAAATTTTATTTTCAATGAAAATATATATATGGGAGGGGAGAGAACATAGAACGTAGAATAAAAAATGTAGCAAACAAAATTTGTTAAATATAATTCCCTTAATGCAACTTTTCCAATCCAAATTCACACCAAAAACCCTACATGAAATGCAAGATGCATGAGATATTTATTTTCAATTCCACTTAATTTTTAGATCAAAACTAACATGCTTTCCTAATCAATGATATTTAGAATGATTACTGGAACATAAATTCTTTCAATCAATCAACAATTGAGCAATAAGTTTACTAATGACCTAATTAACAAGAACAAAGGAAAAGACAAAGAATTTCTTATGAAAGGCTCTCAGAACCAAAAGAAAACAAGATGAAGGCTTTTGAGAGACTAAGATACACTTCGGGAAATAGGGAGAACTAGATTGAATAAATATAATCAGAGAGAAAATCACAAAACATAATTTTTTTGCATCAAACAAGGGTCAACACACATGCTAAAATGAAACTGGTTCTCTGCAACGTAGGTGAAGAGAAGGATGGGGAGTGCTGCAACACTCTGTCTCTAGACCAGGGGGAATGTTGATCAAGAAAAGGTCAAGTTATGACACAAAAAAATAAAATGAAACTCAATTAAAGGTCTTCCTAGGGTCAATTCAAAGATGAGTGAGGAAATGAAGGTCTGTTTAAGATGTGAAATAAGTACTAGGGACAAGGAAGCCACTAAGGGAATGAAACGGTCCCCAAAGGAGTCGCCAATTTTTATCTCCTCTAGACCTAGTGGACTGGTCTATAACAAAATAAAGAAAATAATATGGAGTTTCCCTTTGAGAAACTAAAATATGGAAAGAAGTCTACTTGGAATCAGTTGCAAGATTTACTTTCCTCCCAGCTTGTGTGCTCCAATCCTAGCTCTGATTTCTATAATTAGAACTTTCACATGCAACAAAAAAAGCCAAGGATATATAACATCTACGTAGCATAATACATTTACTTTATTCAATGAATCAGTGAGGCATTTAAACATATGAGTGTGAACATAACATAACACATATAGGAAAATAATATAATTCGTGTATTAATAGAAATAGGAGAGATTTTACAACCAAATATAGGGATTATCTTGTAGATATATCCCCAAGTTAACTTGTCCTTCCTTTTCATAAATCACATCTTAATGTGGCCCTAATGCATGCATATGATGTATCCTTTAGACTCAAGGTAGTAGCATGAGGGTATGATCAATCTCCAAAATAAAACCCTGATGTTATGGATGACAATATATATATATATAGGAGAGGGTGGCGGTTTAGGAATTATTTTCCATTTACCAATCTAGGCTTGAGATCCACTTAAGATAGCAGGATGACGTCAAGGGATAAGAGGTGAAATCTCCAAGGTAGGATAAAATAGGATTCAAACTTCTTATGCAAGTTAAATGGTTGGAATAACTACTGGAAGCTTCTGGAAGAGGAAGATTCGTGATTCTTTTTATTTGTCTCAAATTTCTTTAATTAATGAACCCCCAACAAGGGAAAAGCTACTACTGATCAACACTGGTTCAACAAGGAGCAAATTTCTTCTGAATGCATGTCTCTAAAGGGTTAGGGTATGCTGGGGCTTAAAAGAACTATTGTGAAGAACTTAGACCCAAAAAATCGAGAATTTGGAAGGTCGTGCTCAGGGATTTGTGTAGTGATTATGACATCATGTTCACAATTGACGATCGATCTGGTTTGAAGAAGTATTAACAAGATGTGACAAAATATCCTATAACAACAAGTTTTATTGATTTTGTTTTTTTTGAGATTATCTAAAAAATCTTAGTCATAATGCACGTCGTCAATACTTTTTTTGTGCTTACACTGAAATCAATGCACATTGTTAAACTAATTACCTTGAAATTAATGTACACCATATACCTAGTTACATCATTTATCAGAAATAAATATATTCGTTGAAATAAATGCATCTAATACAACCAATAAAATAGGATGAGAAATCAAAATCTACACTAAAATAAATGCATCTAATGCAAACAATCGGATAGGATTAGAAATCAACTTCAACACTTAAATCAATGCATTTAATGTTGCAAGAAATCAAATAGTAATAGAAATCAACATCTACACTAGAATTAATGCAGCTAGTGCTAGTCATCAAATAGGATTAGGAATCAACATCTACACTGAAATCACAACATCTAATGAAAGCTCAATCAAACAATATTATAAATTAACATATTTAATGAAATGAATGCATCTAATGCAAGTAATGAAATATAAGTAGAAATCAACATCTACACATAAATCAACGTTGGAAATGAAACAAGAAATTCCTAATTTCATGTTCCTTTGATTAAATTAGGATAAATTCAAAATTCCACATCAATAAAAAACTTGAATGAGTTAAATGAGGTGATATGGTTTTTATCACTGAGTTAGCTTAGTTAATACAAGTTTGGGGAATGAACTTGAGTTGTGTGCAGTGATTTCTAAATTTTAGGAGCATAGGTTGAGTTAATTTTAGTTGTAACAATTTAATTCAGTTAAATTGAGCTATGGTTAGTTAAACTAGTTACAATAGTTGGGGGAACTAGTGGAAGGTCTATTTGTGGATTGTAACTTCAGTGTTTAACTATTTAACTGGTCAATCAACCTAAATTAACTCATGCATGCACAAAATTTGATTTACCTAGTTGATATTGGAGTTCATGGGTAGTGTACTATCTGTTGTAAATTATTCCAAGTTTTGCAGGTCACACATCCAATCAGAGAAAGACCTAAAGGAATTGTGCAATCCAGATTGATGAATTTCCTAAATAATAGGGGTTAATTCCTTGAGGAACAATGCAAGGAAATAAGGGCTTGGAGGCTAGAAATTTTGGATAAGTATTAGCCAAGGTCAGTTAGTCAAAAAGAGGATAGAAGATACCAGTGCATGTTGAGCTCAGGGTTGAGCATAGCATATTATATTCATCCATATTATTTTATTAATGAAATACAAATAGTAAGGGGTTTTCAGTAGTTTCTTTCCCCTAGATATATCTCTATGTATGTGTGTTGAATATTGATGCATGTTAATGGTTTGTGCTCTTGATCATGAGTTTACTTCCACAAATCATTAGAGTAGCTTTTGGTCTTGTGATTTAGAAATTTTCATGAAAATTTTAGAATCTACATTAAATTCTACATGGTATTAGAGCTAGATTCATGGTAGAGAAGAGAATTCAAAATTATAATTACAGAAGGTTCAAATTTGAAGATCAGTGTTGCAAGTTTTCTCCAAGACTAAGACAATGGATTTCAATGGAATCAAGCTTGAGTATGATTTGGAAGGAACCACAATTTTTTGGCATGGAAGACCCACATGGAGTCAATATTGGATGATAATGGGATGCTAGAATATAACAATATTGATGTAGCAAAACCCCCAATATCTGATGCCTATGCTATTTCTCAATGGAAGAAGGATGTGGCTAAGGTGAAGAGGATCATAGTGGAGGGGTTTTGAGATAATATTGTCTCTAATATACATGGGAAAGAGACTTCGTTTGCGATGTGGAAAACACTGACAAAGTTGTTCGAGAACAATAGTGACCACATGAAGATAACGCTCAAGGACAAGCTTGGAAGTATTAAGATGCAAAAGAATGAAACAATTATGTAGTACCTGAGAAGGTTTACATAGTGTCATGATGAACTTGGTGGGGAAATTTTTATTGTCCCTATGTAGCTCTAGCCATTTTGGGCCTTCCCAAGAGCTGACACAATTATCAAGATTCGGTAAATGGTAGAGAAAAACTACCACAGTGGGAGAGGTTATGGTCTAGTCTAGTGAAAGAATAAATAAGGAGAAGCAACAAAGAAAGGACATCATCAAAGGTCAAGGATGAAGATATTTTTTCCTTGGTTGGAAAGGAAAATAAAGGAAAATGGAAAAAATCCCAATCCAAAGCAGAATCTAGTCAAGGGGGACAGAAGAAGGACTTGTCTAGAATAAAGTGCTTTCACTGTCATGAAGTCGAGAACTATGGCACAAAATTTCCACATAAGAAAACAAGAAAGAAGACCGCAAGAGGAGCGACAGGTGAATCTCTAGCTTCAAAATTAAAGCTTTATTTTATCCTCATTACATGCATGGAAAGAACAATGATGGGAAGTGTTTGGTATCACGAAAGCAATGCCTCATTCCATATGATAGAGAAAAAATATTTCTTAAGTGAATTGGAGGAAAAATACCTCCAGATGCACATTGAGATGGGAGATGATAGAAGTTATAGCGCAACCGAGATCATCGTCATCACCTTTCAGAGGTTGTCAAGCTACCCTCTCAGGCTCAAGAATGTGATGTGTGTACCGGGTCTAAGGAAGAATATGGTTTCCATGGTGGTGTTGGATGATAGTGGCTAAGATGTGATATTAAGAAAAGGAAAGGAATTCCTTAGACACATCGCCATGGGAAAAGTGAAGAGGATCAGGGTTTGAGTGAATAACCTTTACAGGTTGGATGTGGATAACTGTGCTGCATTGAGCACAAAATAAGAGAAGGTGTGTAGTTGAGATGTTGACAAATTATGGAATATAATACTTGGCCATTTGCATCATGGAGATTTGAATATCATGCAACATATCACCACAGGCCTTCCCAACAGAGCACTAGAGCAAAAAGATACATGAAAAGGGTTTACCTTGGGGAAGTACACAAAATCCACCTTCAATGATCAATATAGAAGAGTGCATGCAATCCTTGAAAGGATCCACTCTGATATTTGTGGAATTTTCTTGAGAGACTCCACTGCCAAACACATGTATTTTTTTATATTTTTATATGATTTATCACATAAGTTTTGGATTTTCTTCATGCAGAAGAAATACCATAAATTCTCCAAATTTGTTGAATTTAAAGCACTTGTTGAGAAAGAGACTAGCATGAAAGTGAAGGATCTTAGGAGCGATAATGGTGGTGAGTACATATCAAATTAATTTTAAATTTTATTTGCAAAGGAAGGCATTGGATGATAATTGATAACATTCCATAACCTACAACATAATGGGGTGGTTAAGAGGAAGAACAAAACTATTGTGGGAGCTGCAAGGGAGATGTTGTAGGATCAGGGCCTACCTCTACACTTGTGGGCCGAATCATGAAACAAAGTGGTATATTTTAAAAACAAGAGTCCTCATCAAATTCTTGGGATGAGTACACTAGAAGAAAATTTTCCATGGAAGAAACTAGATGTGTCACACTTACAGATATTTGGATCATCGGTATATTTCCATGTCTCTAAGGAAGCAATGAGAAATATAGAATCGATATAAAATTTGGACATATTTGTGGGGTACACTAATACACCTCACAACTATCAGGTGTAGATGCCATCTCTCAAGTTGAAAATTTTTCATAAATATGTGAATTTCGATGAAGAGAAGGAAATGAATTGTTCCCTTGAGACGTAGCTTCAGTTGCATGCAAATCAGAAGCTTTTGAATCGAAAGGAAGAACCTCAAGAGGATGTGGATCGGCCACAAGCAGAGGAACAGAGAGTGTGTTGGGAAAATTACTGAGAGGGGGGGGTGAATCAGTATTTAGGCCTGAACAATTTTTCTTTGCTTTCTCTTAAAACCATATGTTATAGTACTGCATCCAATATGTATGTCTAGATATCTTATTATGTCTTTACTTAGAGTATTGCATCAGATAAGCATTAAGCATGAACATAAATAACAGATCAAACCATCAAACAAAACAACACATATGAACATTAGGATTTAAGGTGGAAACCCAATTCGGGAGAAAACCACCGCTGCTGTAATATCAGTCTTCAATATTGTTATAGAGAAAAATTCTTACAATATATGCTGGTGCAGACTTATACCAGCACGCAGGCACCCACCTGCAGAAGGCTTCAACCTTCTCTCGTTTACCAGCCTCTCCTGGAAGGGAGCTACTACCCCCCTGTTCTCGTTTACCAGCTACCACTGGAAGGGAGCTACAACGCCCTCTCTGAAGTCTTCGACCCTCAGCCCCACTGTGGACCACGTTTCATCAACTTTCATACTGGATCCACCAGTTTTGCATATGACATACCTTGCCAGTCACCAGTATACTCACACCAGTTCCTCATGATTCTATCCGTCATTCACACCAGAGACTCATCATTATATTCATGGGTGCATCGTAGTTTCAGATTTATCAGTTAAGAACAGAGCTCGCCCATACAGATAATCCTTTTAGAAATTTTTATTCACCACCCTTACAATGCACACCTCGTTCTTTGTTTTTCTTCTCCTTATATAGTTTTACCTTTATTAAAACCATGAGTCAAAACCACGAACCGCTAATGGTATTCCTTTGACAGTATTTATTTTAGTTTATCCCACGGGGCTTTTTGATCTCTTTTTAATTTTTATTTATCAATTTCAAGAAATTGATAAATAAATATATTTACAATTTTGAACAGAACTTTTAGGATTAAAGCTAACCCTTCACATTTTAACCCTTCCAAATAATATGGTAAACCTTTGACCCCAGGCCCACAAATATAGTTAATAGCCAATCAAATACATGCATGGTACCATAGGTAGACTCCGCGCAAGTCCAGCGTCCGATCACCGTTAGATTAGCAAGCTTCCAGATCAACGGCGTATATGCATATCGTTCGACCTCCGATACCGATCGTTAACGTGCGATGGCCCGCCGTACCTGTGTTAATCTTCGCGCACCTTCAACAAATGATGACCGTTCGATGACCCCTTCCCAGATCAACGACGCTCGACGATATCGTTGGGCATCCTGGGTCAAACTATAACGCGCGATGGCGCATAGTAAAAAGTGGTTTTGTAGAATTGTACAGGGATGCGTGTCGCCCGTTCTATGGAATCGCTCCCCACCTCTTGATTACCGCTTTCCCGTTGAAAGCAGTGCGATGAAAACCATAAACCACCTTCATTGTTCCTCCTTTGTAGTTCTGCCCTTCGCTTAAGGTTCCGTTCATGATTCCAAAGGGTTAGTCTGGGTTTGCGCTATAACTCTGGTCTATCTTTGTCATGATTTCCAATAACCAACGAACAAATGTAGTTCTCTTCCGACGAGATTTCCTTACAAACATTAACTCGTGACAATTCAATGTCATTCCTCAATTTTGATATGATATATATAACATGTCAACCTTCCATTTCGGAGTTCTATCCTGTCACAGTTTCGCTTCTACATGTACATTCAAAAACATCATATCTCTGCCACCATTAAGTTCTTCAATGGATACACTGAATGCCTCGAGAGCCCCCTATATATTCAACCAAGTAGTTTCACGACTGCAAATATCAAACTCAGCCAGATCTTCATTACAAGAAGGTCTCATCCTGGAATTCGAATCCTACCACCATGATTCCTCAACAGGGTTTCACTTTTAACTCCATTCGCAGAGACTCATACAGAGATTCAGGGGATTCCACACAAGAATTACATTAGTCAATACACATATCCCTATCAATGATTTCATTCTTCTCCGGGCACCGTAGTTATCCTCTGTCCATTATGAAATTTATCACACAGGTCATATATATTCCATATTTACTCATACTTAACACAATTCCACAGTTCTTCATTAACACATACAAATCTTAGCCAGATATTCAATTTGTCCTTCAATCTATTACCTTGTCTCTTCCTAGTAGCTCTCCCTTTTTTCATCTCCTTTGCAAACTGTATTAAACCCCTAATTCAATTCTACTGCTCTGTCTCTTTGCCAATTCCTTTGCCATCAATGACAATATTTCCAACAATCTCCGCCTTTGGCATTGATGGAAATACTCTTTGTCTGATGGCCTTACAGAAGCCCTTTGTTTCTTTTCCTCCCCCTTCGACATCAATGAAAAAGATTTTGATCAAGATCCTTTGAACCTATAATGCCATGCTCCCCCTAAGATCATGCTGCATCTTCAAACATAATATGACCAACAATTCATCCTTTTCATATGACCAATGCTCCCCCTGAGCCTGTGCATTCAAAGATGCCTAACAGCACCTCACAACCAATTTAATCTTATGTATTTAAGTAGACCTGATCCTCTGCATGCAAGAGACTACTCCCAGTTTCTGTCTGAGATATTCGAACGCTTCCCTGGGTAGAGGTTTGGTAAATATATCAGCAACTTTTTCTTTGGAGGAAACATACTCCAATTTCACCTTTTGTTCAAGCACTTGTTCACGTAAGAAGTGATATTTGATGGGAATGTGCTTGGCCTTGGAATGCATAACAAGATTCTTTGAGATACTGATAGCACTTGTATTATCACACATAATGGAGATAGGAGGTGAACATTTGATTTGAAAGTCTTGTAGGGTTTGCATCATCCAAAGAAGTTGAGTGCAACATGATGCAGCAGCCACATATTCTGCTTCTGCTGTAGATAAGGCAATGGAGCTTTGCTTCTTGCTGAACCAAGATACTAACCGGGGCCCCATATAGAATGCACCACCACTAGTGCTTTTTCGATCATCAACACTTCCAGCCCAATCTGCATCAGTGTATGCATGAAGAGTAAGATAAACATTCTTTGGATACCATAGTCCAAAGTCTTGAGTTCCTTGTAGATATTTGAATATTATTTTCACAGCCTGAAGATGAGACTCTTTTGGATTAGCTTGGAATCGTCCAAAAATCCCAATTGCATGCATGATGTCTGGTCTTGTCCCACTGAGATAAAGTATACTTCCTATCATAGATCTGTATTCAGGTTGATTCACCGTGGGGGAATCATCATTAGAACTGAGATTACATCCGGTTATCATTGGTGTACTTATAGGTTTGCAGTCTTCCATGCCATACTTCTTTAGGATTTGCTTGAGGTATTTTGCTTGTGATAAGAATATGCCATTTGTTGCTTGTTGCACTTGCAAGCCAAGAAAGAATGTTAGTTCCCCAAGCAAAGACATTTCAAATTCTTGTTGCATATCAGAAGCAAATTTCTGACTCATAGACTCTTTATTACTTCCAAAAATGATATCATCAACATATACAACCACTATCAATAGTTTGTCATTTTCAGTTTTTGTCTATAAGTTGCTATCAGCAGACCCTTTTGAGAATCCTTGTTGATGAAGATATTTGTCAAGACGATAGTACCATTCCCTTGGAGCTTTTTTGAGACCATATAGAGCCTTTTTAATTCTACAAACAAGTTTTTCATCATTTCCCAAAATGAATCCTTCTAGTTGTTCTATATAAACTTCTTCTTCTAGATCACCATTGAGAAATGTAGATTTAACATCCATTTGATAAAATTTGATTTATTGGAAGCTTGAAAAAGCAAGAAACATTCTTATGGCTTCAAGTCTGGCTACAGGAGCAAAGGTTTCTTCAAATTCTATACCTTCTTGTTGAGCATACCCTTTGCACACAAGTATAGCTTTATTTCTTATAACATCCCCATTCTCATTTAACTTGTTTTTGAATATCCATTTAGTTCCAATGACATTTTTGTCATGAGGTCTTGGTACTAATTCCAAAGTGTGATTCTTTTCAATTTTATCAAGCTCTTCATTCATGGCTTGAATCCAACATTCATCTTTGCTAGCTTGACTGACACTGTGAGGTTCAATAGTGGACAGAAATGCCAGATTGCTAGAAGATCCCACAAGAGTCCTTCTTGTTTGTACACCTGATCCCTTTTCTCCCAAAATTTGAGATTTTGGATGATTCTTTTGAACATATCTAGATGGAGCCTTTTCAGACAAATTTTCTTCAGGTTCTTCACTGGGTTCATTGTTTGTATCATTACTATTTGATGTAGAAGGATATGTGTCATCATCATATTCATTTGTTGTTTTATTTTCTTCTTTTGGAGTTGCAGGAGACTCATCAATACATTCAACAATCTTCCGAAGTCTTTTATTGTAACATTTATATGCCCTACTCCTAGAGGAGTAGCCAAGAAATATTCATTCATCTTCTCTGGGTTCAAACTTGCCAAGTTTTTCGTCATTATTCTTGATAAAGCATTTTCTCCCAAAAATTCTAAAATTCTTTATAGTGGGAGGATTACCATACCAGAGTTCATATGGAGTTTTATCACTATTTACACGAACATGTGCTTTGTTGAGAATGTTTACTGCTGTATGAGTTGCTTCTCCCCAAAATGTGTCAGGTGTTCTGGAATCATCAAGCATAGCTCTAGCCATTTGTTGAACTGTTATGTTCATTCTTTCTGCAACGCCATTCTGTTGTGGAGTGCCAGCTATAGAGAACTGTCTTTTTATGCCATGTTGTTCACAAAATTCAAGGAATTCATTGGATGTATATTCTCCTCCTCGATCAGATATGATACACTTGATTTTTAGATCTAATTCATTCTCAACTAGTGCTTTGAAGATCTGAAATTTCTAAAATGCTTCATCTTTGTGTTTAAGTAGCCCAATCCAACACATTCTAGAGAAATCATCAATGAATAAGATATAGCATTCTTCACCATGTGGTGATTTTTTCCTCATAGGTCCACATATGTCAGTATGAATGAGTTCAAGAGGCTTACTTGATGATCCTTCCTTGGCATTAAATTGTACCTTGGTTTTCTTGCCGAATTAGCAAGATTTGCATATGATATTTTCAGGTAGAGTAATATTGGGAAGATCACGAACAGCTTTAAGTCTGCTTGATTTGTTGATTTGAGAGAAGCTCAGATGCCCCAAACTTCTATTCCATAGCCAATTTTCTGCAGATTTACTCAAATAACATTGTTCTTTAGGGTTCTTCAATATATACAGGTTGTTTGGAGTTCTTTTTCCTTTTATAATTGCTTTACCTATATCAAGATCACGTACCACACACTCTTTTGAACTAAAGACAACTTCAGTTCCTTGATCACACATTTGACTTACACTTAACAAGTTATGCTTTAATCCATCCACATACATGACTTCATTAGATTTCACCTTTTCTTTTAGAAAAATAGACCCTTTTCCCTTAATGACTACAGGAGTATCATTTCCAAATGTAACAATTTTTTCTTTTTCTAGAGCACTATATGCAAGAAGTTTTTCTTTATCACCTGTCATGTGTCTTGAGCATCCACTATCAATGTACCATTGGTTTTATTCATCTTTTGCAAATAACGTTATGCCACAATTTTCAACCTGTAATTCCTTCTTTTTCCATACTTTGGAGCTTGAAGGAACATGTTCTTTTGGTTGAACTTTGTTCATGCATTCAGATTCTTCATGGCCAAAGTTATTGCAATAAGCACATTCAACTTCATTTTGAAGAGGAGAAAAGTTGTTATAAGTATTCTTCTTTGTTTCAATATAAATCCTTTTCTTTCTTGCTTCTCTTGTCATGATGGTTTTATATGCAACACATTGAACAGCTTTATGACCAAAATTGTGACATGAGAAACATTGTCCATTGAAGGATAAATTTCTGCGATCATAAAATCTTCTATATGAATTTACTTTTTGATTGGTGTTTCTTCGAAAGACATTCCTTTTAGTGTTCTTTGAATTGAGATGATCATGATTTATCTGTAAATATTCTTTATTCCCTTGCTGAGTGGCAGCATGTTGTAAACCAGCTGTAACTGCTTTTAGATAATTTGGTGCTGAAGCCTGGGAAGATTCTCCAATATATCCAAGACCTGTCTTTATAAGAGGAGAACGTTGTACCTTGATAATCTCATCTAATGTTTTAGATCCTTTAGCAAATCTAAGATTTAGAGTTTTTACTTTCTCAAGTTCTTTTCTTAGACTTACTACTTCACACTCTAATTTCTCATTGTGTTTCTCTTTTTCTTCAAGCTGATTTTTCAGAGTTTCTATGGTTATTTTACTTTCTTCTAAGAAAATTTTTAGTTTATTGTTTTCCTCAAGAAAATCACTGTCTTCTAGAGCATCCACAAAAGTATATTTTTCTTCTCTAGATTCTTTTTCAAATGCCATGAGAAGTCTAAGATATTGTTCACATTCTTCCTCGCTATCAGATAACCCATCACTATCTTCATGCGTATAGTAACTCTTTCTAGTGCTAAAACTATTCTTATTCCTTTTTGCTACTTCCTTCCCATTTTTATGTGTTTCTTTATAAGGAAACTTAGTAGCATAATGACCAACTCTTCCACAATCAAAACATTTGAAAGGAAGATTACCTCTGAACCGTCCTGTGCCAAGTTGAATTTTCTTTACAAAGTTTATCTCATCTTCTTCTGAGATATATCCTGATCCTTATGTTTTTTGTACTTCCTTCCCTTTTTTAGAAGTTCTAAAGACTGCTTCTTTGACTTCAGAAGGTCCTCCTCTTCTCATTTCATATGCAGTTAGTATGCCATGAAGTTGCACCATGGTAAGGTTTTGAAGATCCTGCTTTTCTTCAAGGATAGCAACTTTTGACTCAAATTTTGTCGTTAGTGATCTTAAGACTTTCTCAACCAAGGTAGATTCAGTTATTGTTTCTCCCAGATTTCTCATACGATTTACAATATCATCAAGACGTAAAAAGAAATTGGAAATTCTCTCCTCATTATCCATTTTTATATTCTCATATTGAATTCTGAGAGTTTGGAGTTTAGCACTTTTTACCTTTGCATCACCTTCATAACTTAGAATGATTTTGTCCCATATTGTCTTGGTTGTATTCAGCTGCATGACTTTGACAAATTCTGATTCAGTTAGACTTCCCAATAGAGCATTTACCACCTTTGCATTCGTTTCATAATTCTTTCTTTCCGTCGGATCTGTTGGTACTGCAGCTGGGTATTGATATCCTTGTTCAACAATTGCCCATACCTCTGCTCCCGGAGACTGAAGATAGGATCTCATCCTTGTTTTCCAGAAGATTAAATTGTTTTCGTTAAAGAGAGGAGGCATGATAGATGTTGTTCCATCTTGATTGCTCATCTTGCTTGATCTTCCTTCTAGCGGCTAAGCTTTTTCAGAAGGACCTGCTCTGATACCAATTGTTGGGAAAATTACTGCGAGGGGGGGGGTGAATCAGTATTTAGGGCTAAAAAAATTTTCTTTGCTTTCTCGTAAAACCATATGTTACAGTACTGCATCCAATATGTATGTCCAAATATCTTATTATGTCTTTACTTAGAGTATTGCATCAGATAAGGATTAAGCATGAACAGACATAACAAAACAAACCATCAAACAAAACAACACATATGAACACCAAGATTTAAGGTGGAAACCCAATTCAGGAGAAAACCACCACTGCTGTAATCTCAGTCTTCAATATTTTTATAGAGAAAAATTCTTACAATATATGTTGGTGCAGACTTATACCAGCACGCAGGCACCCACCTGCAGAAGGCTTCAACCTTCTCTCGTTTACCAGCCTCTCCTGGAAGGGAGCTACTACCCCCCTATTCTCGTTTACCAGCTACCACTGGAAGGGAGCTACAACCCCCTCTCTGAAGTCTTCGACCCTCAACCCCACTGTGGACCACGTTTCATCAACTTTCATACTGGATCCACTAGTTTCCATACGACATACCTTGCCATTCACCAGTATACTCACACCAGTTCCTCATGATTTCATCTGTCATTCACACCAGAGATTCATCATTATATTCATGGGTGCATCGTAGTTTTAGATTTATCAGTTAAGAACAGAGCTCGCCCATACAGATATTCCTTTTAGAAATTTTTATTCACCACCCTTACAATGCACACCTCGTTCTTTGTTTTTGTTCTCCTTATATAGTTTTCCCTTTATTAAAACCAAGAGTCAAAACCACGAACCGCTAATGGTATTCCTTTGATAGTATTTCTTTTAGTTTATCCCACGAGGCTTTTTGATCTCTTTTTAATTTTTATTTATCAATTTAAAGAAATTGATAAATAAATATATTTACAATTTTGAACAGAACTTTTAGGATTAAATTTAACCCTTCGCATTTTAACCCTTCCAAATAATATGGTAAATCTTTGACCCCGGGCCCACAAATATAGTCAATAGCCAATCAAATACGTGCATGGTACCATAGGTAGACTTCGCGCAAGTCCGGCGTCCGATCACCGTTAGATTAGCAAGCTTCCAGATCAAAAACGTATATGCATATCGTTCGACCTCCGATACCGATCGTTAATGTGCGATGGCCCACCGTACCTGTGTTAATCTTCGTGCACCTTCAACAAATGTCGATCGTTCGATGACCCCTTCCTAGATCAACGGCGCTCAACGATATCGCTGGGCGTCCTGGGTCGAACTATAACGCGCGATGGCGCATAGTAAAAAGTGGTTTTGTAGATTCGTACAGGGACGTGTGTCGCCCGTTCTATGGAATCGCTCCCCACCTCTTGAATACCGCTTTCCCGTTGAAAGTAGTGCGATGAAAACCATAAACCGCCTTCACTGTTCCTCCTTCGTGGTTCCGCCCTTCGCTCAAGGTTCCGTTCATGATTCCAAAGGGTTAGTCTAGGTTTGCACTATAACTCTACTCTATCTTTGGCAGGATTTCCAATAACCAACGAACAAATGTAGTTCTCTTCTGACGGGATTTCCTTACAAACATTAAATCGTGACAATTCAATGTCATTCCTAAATTCTGCTATGATATATATAACATGTCAACCTTCCATTTCAGAGTTCTATCCTATCACAGTTCCACTTCTACCTGTACATTCAAAAACATCATATCTCTGCCACCATTAAGTTCTTCAATGGATACACTGAATGGCTCGAGAGCCCCCTATATATTCAACCAAGTAGTTTCACGACTGCAAATATCAAACTTAGCCAGATATTCATTACAAGAAGGTCTCATCCTGGAATTCGAATCCTACCACCATGATTCCTCAACATGGTTTCACTTTTAACTCCATTCGCAGAGACTCATACAGAGATTCAGGGGATTCCACACAAGAATTACATCAGTCAATACACATATCCCTAACAATGATTGCATTCTTCTCCAGGCACCATAGGTATCTCTGTCGATTATGAAATTGATCACACAGGTCATATATATTCCAGATTTACTCATACTTAACACAATTCCATAGTTCTTCATTAACATATACAAATCTTAGCCAGATATTCAATTTGTCCTTCAATCTATTACCTTGTCTCTTCCTAGCAACTCTCCCTTTTTTCATCTCCTTTGCAAACTGTATTAAACCCCTAATTCAATTCTACTACTCTGTCTCTTTGCCAATTCCTTTGCCATCAATGACAATATTTCCAACAGAGTGGAGACAACCACTCAAGTAGATACATCCAGAGAAGGAAAGAAGCAGACCAGTGAAGCTAACATATTATTGCAGGATGTTAGAGTGAATGTGGGAGCACCCACATGAAAATGTAGGCAAATGAGGTCACTGAATCGATACGCTGGCTATATGTCTCTAATGATCGAGATATTAGAGACAAAAACAAAATTATTCGAGGAAGCAGTAGAGGAACCGATATGTGTTAATGATATGGTATATGAATATGATTCAATTGTCAGAAAAAATGGTTTGGGAAGTGGTCCTAAGACTTGTAGATAAATCAATGGTGAGTTTTAGATGGCCTTACAAGGTAAAGTTTGCACTAGACAGAAGCATCGAGAAGCACAAGGCTAGATTCGTGGCCAAGGGGTACTCCCAGGTTGAAGAAATTGATTATGAAGAGACATTTTCTATTGTAGCAAGGTATCCTTCCATCAAATCAATTATAGATCTGGCTACATGGATGGGGTGGAAAATCCACTAGATGGATGTGAAGACAATATTCCTTAATGGAGTTATTGAGGAGGAGGTGTACATTGAACATTTTAAAGGTTTTGAGACCTTCATTAATAGAGAGGCACATGTGTGTCGACTCAAGCAAGTTTTTTATGGGATGAATTAAGCACCACATGCTTGGTACACTAGGATCAATAGCTACCTCACCGGTTTGGGCTTCACCAAAAGTGGAGCAAATTCAAACCTTTACCAAATTCTGGTAGGAGGTAAATTTTTTATTATAGTCTTATATGTTGATGACATGATTTTGACCAGTCATAAAAAACTTATCAATAATTGAAAGGAGGACCTTGGAAGAGAGTTTCAAATGGAGGACATGGAGCTCATGCACTATATACTTGGTTTGGAAGTATGGAAGAGAGAAGGGGAAATGTTTGTCCCTCGGGGAAAATATGCCAACTAGATACTTACGAAGTTCCATATGGACATATACAAACCCATGGAGACTCCTCTAGTGTTAGTTCCATGTATTACTAATGTATCCCCTTATTTTTATTGTTAGTGTAGCCCCCTTATCGTTATTGTTGTGCCCATGTAGTCCTCATATTATTATTATTGTGCCCCATATAAGCCCACTATTTTTATTGTTGTTCCCTTACATTATTATTTTTATGTCAGCTCTGATTATATTGTGACCCCTTAGACTCCTATATTTAGAAAGGATTTTTTTTCATTTTAATAATCTAAGAATTATTTATTTATATAATATAAAGGAGTTTTCCCCCTCAAAGAGGATAATTTTTAGGTCGTTGATCTATATTTTCTTATATTTTGTGAGCTATTTGAATAAAATTTGTTATCAAATCTTTGAATTCTATGCTTTTGCTACTACAAACAGGTCTTCTTGTAATTTTTTCTATAATCTATTTTATACGAAGATTCAAAAGTTGAAATTGAAAACACATGGATTTGGAATGCTAGTGAACCTTGTGTATACAATCAAGATCTTGGTTCGATATATGTTAGGAGACATGAACTGAGGAAGTTAGGGTTTTTGCAGGCTCCATAAGTTCATCTTAGAAAGGTGACCGAGGGGAAATTGTCATAACTTTCATTTTAGGCATCATATTTGCATGTTATAAAAATTGGATAAAATTGCACTGACTGTATTTTTTCCTGTATCAATTTCAAAGTCGAATGTTTAAACATTGACATGTGGCATCCCTTACAATTGTGGTCTGCTGAAGCAGTCCATAATCAGGTCATCATGGAGGATTTAACATAATTTTATCTTGAAGAATCCAAATTTTGTATGACTTGTGGAATTTAAAATAAGACTCAAAGGGATACCACAAGACAAAATTTAAGATCTTGGAGATTGAAAATAATATAGATACAACAATTTCAATATAGAGCTCCTAAAAATCAAGAAAAGGTGTGTATTTTTTTAATTTTGCATAAGTCTTGCTTGAAAAATCAGTTTGAAGTGATTCAAGGGGCATATGAAGAATAGATATCAGTATTTGGTTATACAATGCCTCCAAAAAAAAATATTCTACACCCATTAAGCCTTCATAAATATCTAATATGATGCATGGAGAGGAAAACTTGCAACATGATATATCAAATCTATGGGACCAAGTGAAAAAAAATTCCTCTCTCACAAACAACAACCAAAGATGACATGGATGGATTAAAAGAAGAAATAAGAGGCAACATGAAGGGTTTACAAGGGGACATGGATGGCTTAAAATCATAAATAAAAGGTGACATGAATGGTTTAAAAGAATACATGGAAGGTTTGAAGGAATATTTGACAAAGTTACTACAAGAAAGGCTTCCTAGTTACGAAAAGGTAGTCCATGAAAATCATGAGGAGAACAAAAAGAATATGAATGATGATTTTAGAGACTCAAATGTTGGGTTTAAGACCCACAACATTCCAAATATCGATATGAGTAATTTTGATGAAAAGGAAACAATAACATGGATACTATAGATGGGGCAATATTTTGATATCCATAATGTGCAACACACACAAAATGTACACATTGCAACTATATATTTATAATCCAATCAGTTTGTATGGTATCAATGGATTTATTCTCGTAAATCACTGGTCACTTGGTCAATTTTTACAAAGGAAATGATAGCACATTATGAGGATACAAAGAGAAACACCTTCTTTAGCCAATTTATAAATCTCAAACAAAAGGGTTCAATGGTGAAGGACAATGAGGACTTCAAAAAATTGAATATAAGGGTAAATGATATTCCAGAGGAGAATAGGATTTATTTTTTCATAGGTATTTTAAAGGATAACATCAAATATGAACTTCACCTTTGGGAACCTAAATCATTGGAGAAGGCATTCAAGTTGGAAAGAAAATTGAAATAAAAATTATGGAAACAAGGATGCCTAACTCTCGCAACTATAAATATGGAAGTGTCACTTATCCTAGCCTTCCACAACCTACAAGGTTGACACCACAAAAATTTGAAGAAAAAAGAGAAAAAGGGATTGACTACAGTTGTGATAGAAAATACACTAAAGGTCATAACTTGTGTTATGAGAAGAAATTATTTTTCATATATTGTGAAGAGGAAGAATAAAATGAACAAGAAACTTCAAAATAAGAAAATATACACCAGGAACCAACCCTAGATAGAGAAGAAATGAATATGACCATATCTTGTAATTCATTTGTAGGAATTAACATTCCTCAAACTCTCAATATAGAAGGACATATCAAGAATACAAATGTAATAATGTTGATTGATTCGGGTAGCACACATAATTTTATTCATTGTAAGATAGCCAAGGAATTGAGTTTCTTCCTATATCTAACAACAGAGTGCCAAGTAATGGTTGAAAATGGAGGAACTATACATTTCTCTAGAAAGTGCCATAATATCAAGCTATCCATGGGAGAATATTTATTTAATAGTCCAATTCTTTCCATTCCAAAGGGTGGTGTTGATGTTTTACTAGGAGTCCAATGGTTACATTCTTTGGGTATGATAGCTTTTAATTTTCAAGAAATGTTTTTGAAATTCTTTTGGGGAGGAAAACAAAGTTGAATTAAGGGGTGTCGCAGGGAAAACCAAAAAGATAATCATCTCTAATGGCATTACAAAGCTTCTAAAGAAAGAACAATGGGGCGTAATTTCACAATTATGATCACTAGAGGTTCAAACAACGAAATCATCTATTTCTCCAAATCTCCAAAAGTCTTGGACAATCATTCCAAGGTATTTGAGACTCCAAAAGGAATGCCACCTATTCATGATCATGATCATGCTATTCATTTGATTCCAGGAAGTGTTCCTCCAAAAATCAGGCCTTGCAGACATCCCTATTCCCAAAAGAGTAAAATTGAATGTATGGTTGAAGAAATTCTAGAAGCCAATACAATTCAACGTAGTCAAAGTTATTTCTCTACTTTGGTAGCGTTGGTTCACAAGAAGGATAGATCATGGTGCATGTTTCTGGATTATAGGGAGCTCAACAAGCTCACTATTAAATATAAATTTCCCATTCATTTCATTGATGAATTACATGGATATCATCAAATAATAACGAAGACTGAAGACATTCCAGAAACAACATTTAGAAATCATGAGGGTCATTATGAATTTTTGGTCATTCCTTTTGGCCTTACCAATGCACCTTTTACATTTCAAAGTTTGATGAATTCCATTTTAAAACCCTTAGAAAAATTTTGTTAGAATTTTTTGATGTATACTAATCTACAACAAGTCTTGGAAGGATCATGTTCAACATGTTGACAGGATGCTCAAACTATTAGAGGAGAATCAATTATACTAAAAAACCTCCAAATTTTTCCTTGGAGTACATTAGGTGGAGCATCTGGGTCATATTGTATCTTATGAGGGTGTTAAGGTAGGCCCTAAAAAAATTAAATCCATTAAGGAAAGGAAAATCCCCACAACCATAAAGCATCTGTGAGGATTTCTCAGGTTGAAAGGGTATTATGACAAGTTTGTTAAGAATTATGGGAGAACATCATCACCTCTAAACAAATTACTGAAGAAAGATGCATTTTCTTGGACTCCAGAAGAAACTAAAGCCTTTGAACATATTAAAGAGGCAATGAGCCAAGCATCGGTATTAGCTACAAAAAAATTCACAAAACCTTTATTTTTAAATGTGATGCCTTAGGAAATGGAATTGCTGTTGTTTTAATGCAAGAAGGAAGGCCCATTTCTTTTGAAAGCCATCCAATAAAAGGAAAATATTTACACAAACCTATTTATGAGAAGGAAATGTTGGAAATACTACATGCACTTAAGCAATGGTGACTGTACCTAATGGGGAGAAAACTCAAGGTAAAAATGGTTCATGATAGTCTTAAATGCCTTTCAGAAAAAATATTATCTTTATAAGAGCATCAAAAATGGGTCACAAAGATGTTGGGTTATGACTTTGAAATCGTCTACAAAAAAGGGAAGAAAAATGTTGTTGCAAATGCAATATCAAGAAAAGATGAGGATGCAGAAGCATTGCTTTGTGCATTTATATTATCCAACCAGATTGGATAAGTGAAGCAAGGGATGAATGGAAGAATGTCGAAGAAGTGTGGACACTCATTCAAAATTTGTAGAAATATCGCAGTACATTTGATACAATTAGCTAGAAAAATGATTCATTATGGTACAAATATTGCTTATACCTTTGTAATAATTCCTAAATCAAACACAATATTCTTTTGGAATTGCACACCTCTCCCTTAGTAGGGCACTCGATATTTTTTTAAAATCACCACATGATTAAGAAGTATTTTTTGGGGGGTGGCCTTAAATCTGATATTCAAAATTTTATGGCAGAATTTTTGGTTTCCCAACAAAATAAAGTTGATACAATCAAGAACCCAAGTTTGTTACAACCCTTATTCGTTCCAAGTCAACATTGGGAGGAGGTTTCAATGGATTTTATCACAGGTTTACCCAAGTCCGAAGGAAAGAGTGTCATCATGGTGGCAGTTGATAGACTAACCAAGTATGCACACTTTTGTGCATTATCTCATCCATTTAAATCTAGTATAGTTAATAATGCACTTATGTAAACAATTCAAAAGCTACTTGGAAACCCAAAGATTATTGTAAGCGACAAAGATCCCATTTTCACTTGAAATTTTTAGACGAAATTATTTTCTTGTCTCGGTACTCAATTAGCTCATAGCTCATCTTATCATCCACAATCTGATGGGAAAATTGAGATAGTGAAAAAATGTTTGGAAGGATATATTTATTTCTTTGTATATAATAAACAAGAAAAATGGTTCAAGTGGTTACCTTTGGCTGAATGTTGGTATACAACTTCCTTCCATACTACAGCAAAAATGACCCCATTTATGGCACTTTATGGATATCATCCACCACCCATCACATCATATTTAAGAGAAAATTCTAAGGTTCAAGCAGTGGAAGATCACATCGAGCAACAAGAACAAGTTCTCCAACTCTTAAAGGATGATGTTACTTTTTCATAGAATCGAATGAAACAATAGGAATATCAACATCACACCGAAAGAAGTTTTGATGTTTTCGACTTGGTATTTTTATGACTATAACCATAATAAAAAATATAACTCAAGTAAGCTAAGAAGGATAATAAATTATCACCAAAGTATTATGGTCCTTCCAAGGTGTTGCAAAATATTGGTACTATGGCATACAAATTGGAGCTTCCTACATCTTCCCTAGTGCACCCATATTTCCATGGTTCATGCTTAAAGAAGGTTATAGGTGACAAGATCCCATTTCAAACGATATTGCCATAACTTGACAAGGAAGGAAAAAAATATTGGAACTTGAATTAGTCAGGGAAACAAGAACTCGAGAGCTACGAAATCGATCAATTTCAAAGTATCTCATCAAGTGGAAGAACTTACCCGCTAAATATTCTACATGGGAGGATGAGAACTTTATACAAAAGCATCTGGGACTACTCAATCATTGAGGAAAATACATTTTTGAAGGAGATGGGCATGTTAGGTCCCTATAATACTAGTGTATCCCCTTATTGTTATGGTTAGTGTACCCCCCTTATTTTTATTGTTGTGCTCATGTAGTCCCCATACTGTTGTTATTGTGCCCCATAGAAGCCCACTATATTATTTTTTTTCCCTTAAATTATTATTTTTATGTTGGCTCTGATTATATTATGACCCCTTAGACTCCTATATATAGAAAGGAGTTTTTTTCATTTGAATCATCTAAGAATTGTTCATTTATGTAATGTAAATGAGGTTTCCCCCTCGAAGAGGATAATTTTTAAGTCATTGATATTTATTTCAATCTATTTTGTGAGTTGGTTACATAGAATATAGCGACCAAATAGAGGAAATATGACGTCACTTCAGGTGAGGAAGTGGATGCTACTGTGCACAAGTATTTTTTGAGTTCTCCCATGCATCTGGTGAACACATGGTCATACATGCGCTATGCAGTCAACTAGTTGAGCCAAGCTATGCTTCAATCGACAAAATTATTTTGGAGTGCTGCTAAACATGTACTACGGTACCTCAGAGGCACAATTCAATTTGGAATTTGGTACAGACAGAAAAAGGGAGTGAAGATTCAAGGCTTCATAGATATGAAAAAAACTCCAAAAATAGAATAAAATAGAGATCAACGCCTTAGAAATCAACCACTTCGAGGGGGAAACCTCGAATACATTACATAAATGAAAAATTATTGAATGATACAAATGAACAAAACCTCCTTCTATATATAGGAGTCCATGGTCCCACAATATAATCCTATCTGACCTAACAATAACAATGTAAGGGCACAGTAATAACAATATTGGGGTTACAGGGGTACAACAATAAAAATAAGGGGGCTACACTAATAACAATAAGGGACTAAACTAGTAATATAGGGACCTAACATGGCCCTCTCCTTCAAAAAAGTGTTGTACTCAACACTTGAGTAGCTCTAGGTGCTTCTGTATAAAATTCTCATCCTCCCATGTAGAATCTTTAGTGGGTAAGTTCTTCCACTTGATGAGATACTCTAAAATTGATCGATTTCGTAGCTGTAGAGTTCTTGTTTCCGTGACCACATCAGGTTCCAATATGATTTTTCCTTCCTCATCAAGTTTTGAAAATATTGTTTGAATTGGAGGATTTTCACCTATAACCTTCTTTAAGCATGAAACATGGAAAACTGGATGCACTCTCAAAGAAGCAGGAAGCTCTAATTTGTATGCCATAGTACCAATATTTTGCAACACCTTGTAATGACCATAGTACTTTGGCGATAATTTATTATCCTTCTTAGCTTGCTTGAGGGACATTTTTTTGTATGGTTGTAGCCGTAAAAATACCCAGTCTCCTACATCAAAATTTCTCTCACTGCAATGTTGATCTGCATGTTGTTTCATTCGATTTTGTGCCAAATTTAGGTTATCCTTTAAAAGTTGGAGAACTTCTTGTTGATGTTCGATGTGATCTTCCACTTCTTGAACCTTATAATTTTCTCTTAAAGATGATATGATGGACGGTGGATGATATCCATAAAGTGCCATAAATGGGGTCATTTTTGCTTCAATATGGAAGGAAGTGTTATACCACCATTCAGCGACAGGTAACCACTTGACCCATTGTGTTTTTTTATATGATACAAAACAACAAAGATATCCTTCCAAAAATTTATTCACTATCTCAATTTGACCATCGGATTGAGGATGATAAGATGAGCTATGAGCTAATTGAGTACCCAAACAAGAAAATAACTTCGTCCAAAAATTTCCAGTAAAAATGGGATCTCTATCGCTCGCAATAACCTTTGGGTTTCCATGTAGCTTTTGAATTGTGTCCATAAATGTAGTAGCAACTGTACTTGCTTTAAATGGATGAGATAATGCACAAAAGTGTGCATACTTGGTAAGTCTATCAACTACCACCATGATGACACTCTTTCCTTCGGACTTAGGTAAACCTGTGATAAAATCCATTGAAATATCCCCCCAACATTGACTTGGAATGGATAAAGGTTGTAGAAGAACCGGGGTCTTAATTGTCTCAACTTTATTTTGCTGGAAAACCAAACCTCCTGCCACAAGCTTTTGAATATCAAATTTAAGGCCATCCCAAAAAAATTCTTTCTTCACCCTATGGTAAGTCTTTAAATCTCTAGAGTGTCCTCCTAAAAAAGAAGTGTGCAATTACAAAATAATATTTTGTTTTAGTTGGGAATTCTTACAAAGATATAAGAGATATTTGTACCATAAGGAATCATTTTTCCAACTAAATGTATCAAATGTACTAGGATCTTGCTACAACTTTTGAATGAGTGTCTACATTTCTTCGTCATTCTTCCATTCATCCATTACTTCTATTATCCAATATGGTTGGAAGGAATTTTTTTTACCTTGAAGTTTCTTCCCATTAGGTAAGGTCGCCATTTCTTTAGTGCATGTAGTATTGCTAACATTTCCTTCTCATAAATAGCTTTCTGTAAATAATTTCCTTTGATTGGACTACTTTCAAAAGAAATGGGTCTTCCTTCTTGCATTAAAACAACACCATTTACATTTCCTGAGGCATCACGTTCCATAATAAAGGTTTTTGTGAAGTCTGGCATAGCTAAGACTGGTGCTAGGCACATTGCCTCTTTAATATGTTCAAAGGCCTTAGTTTCTTAAGGAGTCCATGAAAATGCATCTTTCTTCAATAATTTTGTTAGAGGTGCTGTTATTCTCTCATAATTATTAACAAACTTTCAATAATACCCTATTAACCCAAGAAATACTCGCAACTGCTTTATGTTTGTGGGGAATTTCCATTCCTTAATGGCTTTAATTTTGTTAGGGTCTACCTTAACCCCCTCGTGAGATACAATATGACCTAGATATTCCACCTCTTGTACTCCAAAGAAAAATTTGGATGTTTTTGCATATAATTGTTTCTCCTGCAATATTTTGAGCATCCTGTCAAAATGTTGAACATGATCCTTCCAAGACCTGCTGCAGATTAGTATATCATCAAAAAATACTAGCACAAATTTTCTAAGGGTTTGAAAATGGAATTCATCAAGTCTTGAAATGTAGAAGGTGCATTGGTAAGGCCAAAAGGCATGACCAAAAATTCATAATGACCCTTATGAGTTCGAAATGTTGTTTTCGAAATATCTTGAATCTTCATTCTAATTTCATGATATCCTGAATGAAGATCCAACTTGGTAAAATAAATTGCTCCATGTAATTCATCCAATAATTCCT
The DNA here is from genome assembly GCA_034641835.2 of Pinus albicaulis. Lineage (NCBI taxonomy): Eukaryota > Viridiplantae > Streptophyta > Pinopsida > Pinales > Pinaceae > Pinus > Pinus albicaulis. The sequence goes on from CM076577.1 coordinate 234,180,536, forward strand.
CAATCACAGGAATGTGAAATTTATCTTTAATGGTGGGCTTATTGAGCTCCCTATAATCTAGACAAATGTGCCATGATCCATCCTTCTTGTGCACCAATACTACTGGAGCAGAGAAAGAACTTTGACTAGGTTGAATTATACTAGTCTCTAACATTTCTGCAATCATACGTTCAATTTCACTCTTTTTGACATAAGGATATCTATAAGGCCTGATGTTTGGAGGGAAAATTCCTGGAATCAAATGAATAGCATGATCATGATCACGAACATGTTGGATTCCTTTGGGAGTTTCAAACACCTTGGAATGAATGTCCAAGACTTTTTGGAGATCTGCAGAGCATATGATTTTGATGTTGGAACTTCTAGTGAGCATAATTGTGCAATTACACCTTGTTTTTCTTTCTTCAGAAGCTTTTTCATGACATTAGAGCTTATCATCTTTCCCAGCTTCCCTGTGATACCTCATAATTCGACTTCCTTTCCTTCTAAAAAAAATTTCAAGAAAAGTTCTTGAAAATTAAAAGCTATCGTCCCCAAAAATTATAACCATTGTACTCCTAGTACAACATCAACACCTCCCATAGGAATGGAAATAATTGGAATATTCAATACATATTCCCCCATGGCTAGATTGATATTATGGAATTTTCCAAAGAAATTTATAGTTCCTCCATTTGAAACCATCACTTGACATTCTGGTGCTGGGTATAGGAAGAAATTCAATTCCTTGGCTACCTTACAATGAATAAAATTATGGGTACTACTCGAATCAATCAACACTATTACCTTTTTCTTCTTGATATGTCCTTCTATATTGAGAGTTTGAGGAGTGGTAATTCCTGCCAATGCATTACATGATATGTTCAGACTCATTTCTTCCTCTTCTAGGGTTGGTTCCTGGTGTATATGCTCTTCCTTTGAAGATTCCTGTTCATTTTCTTCTTCCTCTTCACAATCTATGTAAAATAATTTTTTCTCAGCACACTTATGACCTTTAGAGTATTTTCTATCACAACTATAGCAAAGCCCTTTTTCTCTTTTTTATTCCAATTGTTGTGGTGTCAACCTTGCAGGTTGTGAAAGTCTAGGAGTAGAAACACTTCCATCTTTATATATATGAGTTGTTGGCTTCCTTGTTGCCTTAATTTTACATTCAATTTTTCTTGCCAACCTGAATGCCTTTGCCAATGAATAAGGTTCCCAAATGAAAACTTCATGTTGGATGTTATCCTGTAAATTCCCTATGAAGACATCAATCTTCTGTTCCTCAGGAATATCAGTTATCCTTATATTCAATTTTTGGAAGTCCTCAATGTGCTCCCCCACTGAACCCTTTTTTTTAGATTTATCAATTGGCTAAAGAATGTGTTGCTCTTTGTATCCTCATAATGTGCTATCATCTCCTCCGTAAAAATTGACCACGTGAAAATTTTTTACAGGAGCAACGCCATTGATACCATACAAATGTATTTTGTTCTAAATGTAAAGTTGGAATGCACACCTTTTGTGTGTTTTGCACATTATTGAGATCAAATATTGCTCCATTTGTAGTATCCATGTTATGGGATCCTTGCCATCAAACTTCCTCATATCCATCTTTGGAATATGGTGGTTCTTCCATCCAACATTAGAGTTTATGAAATCACGATTAAAATTTATTTTTTCTCTTCATGAGTTTCCTCTACTATCTTTTCGCCATTAGGAAACATTTCTTGTGTCAACTTTTCCAAATCATTCTTCATGTTTTCCATGTTGTCTTTCATTTTTTCATCGATCTTATCTTCCATGTCATCCATCTTAGCTTCCATGCCATCCATCTTAGCTTCCATGCCCACTTCCATGCCATCCATCTTAGCTTCAAAACCATTAATCTTAGCTTCCACAATTTTCTTCAAACCATCCATCTTAGTTTCCACGCCTTTCTTCAAAACTTCCATTTCATTTTTGTTGCTCTTTGCGATAGCGAAATTTGGTGCACTTGCTCTTGTAGTTTTGATATCTTATGTTATGTTTCTTCGTCTTCATGAGTCATAGTAGAGCATTCTGAAGGCTTAATGGGTGTTGAATTATTTTTACGGGACATTTTAGAACCCAATACTCATATCTATTCTTAAATATGCCATTGGAATAAATTCAAACTATTTTTTTTTCAAACGAGACTTATGTAATTCAAAAAAAATACACACCTTTTTCTTGCTTTTGAGGAGCTTGATATTGAAACTGAATTATCTTTGTAATTTCAGATCTTCAATATCTAAAATCTAGCCCTGAAGTAGCCCTTTGAATCTTCTTTCGAATGCCATAGGTCTAACTTGATTTTTATTCTTCAGGACAAAGTTATGCCCAATCTCCTACGATGACCTAATTATGGACTGGTTCCATAGCGCGAAATTGTATGACTTTCCACGTGTCATTTTTTTCCTCCTTTGGCTCTAAATTGATATATTGAAAACTAAAGTCCGTGTACTTGCGACCACTTTTTACAGAATCCCAATCTGATGCCCAGAGAGAGAGTTATGACTTTTTTTCCCATAGTTACCTCTTTGAGATGAAATTCAGGAACCTGAAACAATCCTAACTTCCACAAATCATATCTCCAAAAATTGTGTGAAATAAGATCTGAAATTTGTACAGGAGGTTCCTTAGGATTTAGGCTTCGCACTGTAAAAATTTCAGCTTCTCAAACTTCGTATACGAAACGTTATAGCGAAAATTCCATGATGACCTATTTTAGTTGAAATTCGAGAGCCTGAAAAAACACTAACTTCCCCAAATCATATCTCCAAAAATATTGAGAACCAAGATCTAAAATTTTTACAGGAGGTTCCTCAAGAGTTTGGCTTCACACTGTACAAATTTAGCTTTTGAACCTTTTTATAAAAAACTTTATTGCGAAAATTCCACGATGACCTGTTTGGAGCAGCGAAACCCTAGAATCCAAACCTCTGATACCAAATGTTATGAAACCAGCTCCAAAAATAGAAGAAAATAGAGATCAACACCTTATAAATTAGCCACTTCGAGGGGGAAACATCCAATACATTACATAAATGAACAATTCTTGAATGATACAAATAACCAAAACCTCCTTCTATATATAGGAGTCCATGGGCCCACAATATAATCCTAGCCGACCTAACAATAACAATGTAAGGGCACAGTAATAACAATATTGGGATTACAGGGGTAAAACAATAACAATAAGGGGTCTACACTAATAACAATAAAGGACTAAACTAATAATATAAGGACCTAACAATAGATGCAGTTTGGGAGGGAAGTCCATCATACCAGAAGAACACATGAGGAGGAATTTTTAGTATTATGTCAGCAACAGTTTCTTGATATAGAAGTAATCAAATATGAGTTTCACTCAACTCAGAAAAATCATAGTACATGGTTGCCAGTGAAGAAAAGCGTGAGACTATTTGGATGATAAAGATTCTTGTTGGGTTATTTGGTCAGAGGATGGATCCTACTGTGATTTACTGCGACAATCAGAGTTGTATCAAACTCTCTGAGAATCTAGTTTTTCATGATTGATCCAAGCACATAGATATTTGGCACACCCATCTATGAGATTGTGTGCAAAGGCAGGTCATGTTGTTGCGGTTTATCTCTACAAAGGAGTAGTATGCAGAAATTTTGACAGAACCTTTCCCAAGGGGAAAAATGAAGTTCCATAAAAGCAGGATTGGTGTATTGGATAATACCTTTATTGCTGAGAGGCAGTGCTGAAAATGCAACAAGAAATTCCTAATTTAATTTTCCCTTGATTTAATTAGGATAAATTTGAAATTCGACATCAATAGAAAACTTGAATGAGTTAACTAAGGTGATATAGTTGTTATCACTCAGTTAGCTTAGTTAATTTGAGTTGGGGGTATGAACTTGAGCTGTGTACAATGATTCCTAAATTTTAGAAGCCTAGGTTGAGTTTATTTCAGTTGTAACAATTTAATTCTGTTAAATTGATTTATGGTCAGTTAAACTAGTTCCAACTGTTGGAGGAACTTGTGGAAGGTCTAGCAGTGTAGAGTAAATTGAGTGTAAAAATAGTTAATTGATAAATTAGCCTAAATTAACTCATGCATGCATCAAATTTTAGCTACCCAGTTGATATTGGAGTTCAAAGGAACTGTAATATCACTTGTAAACTATTCCAAGTTGTATAGGTCATGCATGTAGTCAGAGAAGTACCTAAAGGAATTGCAGAATCTAGATTGAGGAATTTCCTAAATAATAGGGGCTAATTCCTTGAGGAATAAGGCAAGGAAATAGGGGCTTGGAGGCTCGAAGTTTTGGCCAAATATTGGCCAAGGTCTATTAGGCAGGCAGAGGATAGAAGATACAGGCACATGTTGAGATCAAGGTTGAGCGGAGCATATTGTATTCATACAAATTATTTGATTAATGAAATAAAAATAGTAAGCGGTTTTGAGTAGTTTCTTTCACCTAGATATATCTTTTTGTATGTGTGTTTAATATCGATGCATGTTAATGATTTGTGTTATCGATCAAGAATTTACTTACACAGATCAGCAAAGTAACTTCTAGTCTTGTTATTTAGAAAATTTCATGAGCAATTTAGAATCTACATTAATTTCTACAATCAATGCATTTAATTTTCCAGAAATCAAATAGGATTAGAAATCAACATTTGTCCAATGAATTCAATGCATCTAGTGAAAGAATTTTTCTTCCCTTTATCTTCCCCCTCTATCTATATTTATCTCTCCCTCCATATCTCCTTCTTTGTCTCTCTATCTCACCCCCCAGAAACATACACTCTCTCTCTTCATATCTATCTATCTATCTATCCATCCCTCCTTCCCTCCCTATATCTCTCTCTTCTTCCCTCTCCACCTTCCATATATATATATATCTATCTCCCTTTCTCTCTCCTTCTTTATCTCTCTATATCACCCCATAAACATATAAATTGTTTCTCCATATCTATCTATATCTCCCTCCCTCTCCCTCTCCCTCTATCTCTCTCTTCCCAGTCTCTCCCTTTGTCTCCCCTTCTATATCTCTTCCCTCCTACTCTCTTCTCTCCCTCTCTCTACACCTCCCTTTTCACTCTCTCTCTCTCTCTCTCTCTCTCTCTCTCTCTCCCTTTCCACCCCACCCCGCTCTCTCTCCACCTTTCTCTATCTATATGTATTTCTTCTTACTTCCCTCTCAAGTCCTCTCTCTATTCCTTTCTCTCCCAAATCTCTCTCTCTCTCTCTCTCTCGAGCTTTATCCTAAAAATTTATTGAGTATCTCCCTCCCTCTCTCATTCTCTCTCCCCCTTCTCTCCATCTTTCCTTATTTATATTTCTATCACACCCACAAACATGCACACTCTCTCTCCATCTCTCCCTTGTCACTCTCTCTCTCTCTCTCTCTCCACCTTTTTGTCTCTATATGTCTTGAAATTATTCCTTCCCTATCTTTTTCTCCATCTCCATCTCTTGAGCTACCTATATTTCTCAGAGACTCTCTCCTCCTCTCCCTCTCTCCATATTTGTGTCCCCCCTCTCTTTCTTACCCTTATCTCCCCCTCTCTCTCATTCTATATTTCAAAAATTTTGAAGTACTTTGATAATTAAAATATTATGTTTAAATATTTTTTAGTTTTTTTTATTTTGATGTTGTCCAATTTTTTTTTTTTTTTGATAATACATATTTAAAATGAAATATTTCAAATGTGTGTTGTACATTCACGTGGAGGTAAAATTATAATTTTCTATGGAAATATTATCTAAAAAATTCCAAAATAGTAATGTTCCAACTACCTCCATCAAAGATACATAGCGCACTTCATGTCTTCCAATTGAAACTATTTAGGTTTTATTTCTTTAAAGGTAGCTTTAGGTTTTGATTACTTTGATATTTTTAAAATATTATATATTTTAATATGTTAGATTTATAAAAAAATAGGTTAAATAAAATTAACATATATTGAGTCAACTTGGATGACTTTTTTTATGTTAATGGTCAACTATTTTGTTAACTATGTGGTGTATATCAACCACATTTATTAACGTGGTTGTGCTAGTATATATTATAATATATGAAATTTTATATTATATTAGAGTTAATAATATTATATTAATCCAAAATTAATAAATTTAATATTAACATTTAAATATACTAACATTAAACTTTTTATATTAATATCATTTCATCATTTAATTTAATAATAATGATAATAATATTTTTACATGACATTATAACAAAAATTCTAATAATATTTGGCATTTTAAAATGTTTATTTTAGATAATTCATTTTTTTTTAATAAAAGGCTTGATCGAGCCATAGCGATCGATCGAGATCTTGTTAACCATGTAAATAGCTTGATTGAATTTTTACGAAGCCCTCGATTGAGCTAATTAAATTTCAAATTTGGGCCCTCGATTAAGCCTCTTAAGTCCTAAAATCAGAAATTTCCTCACCCCTTCTGCAAAATTTCTTGCAACTCCATTTTGTACCCTAGCGGACATAGGGCTAAATTTTTCCTCAACTAGGCGAGATGGTCATGTTGGATTCATGAAGGAATCCTCTATATAATGGAATATGAGTTTGACATTTTCAATTTCATATGATATTTTTCAACTAATTTCTTTTAAACATAAATCTTGAAATTTTTTTAATTGTTTTAAAGAGGTTGAATAAAAATTCACTAATTTTTTTTTTTCATAAAATACCACTATATTCGTTTACAAGTCCTATTCAAAAGGGTACTCTTGGTTTTAATTGAAAACAACCTTACGTGAACACGTGTCTGCAAAATGCAATTGAAATATTACTTCACCAACTTCAAAAAATAATAAAAAATATATTTTTGCATAAAAAAATAAGTTTTTAATATGAAAGAATTATCTCTCTCAGTATAGATCATTCCCATATATATTTTGTTAAAAATACACATTTTAGAATAAGTTATGTTATGTGAACACACACATACCTCTTAAGATACGTGAAAATTTGCAAGGAAAAACATTTCAATTAATGAAAAATTGACATATTATCTGACACTAAATATTTTTGCAAAAAATATCAATATGACAACAACATAATTATCCACAGTTTGCATTTTTAATCCAAATCAAAATCCACAGTGATTATATGAATTTTGAGTGCTTCAATTCGATAAAAGAGGGAAAACAGGAAATTTCATCGCCACATTTGGCCCAAAAGTGTAACCCATATTCATGCTTTCACTCTAGAACATTACATGTATTAATCGGAATGGGGTGACATTGGTTGCTGGCATCAACCTCTTATCCTCTCTTATGGTGATACAAACATCATGTGTTAATATCACTCCTTAGAAAACTTCTACTCCTTGAGTAATTGATGTAGTGAGTAATTTATCTATGTTTGCATTTACTTTCCATACACTTCTCCTAGTTGTATAGTTCTTGCACTGAAGCTTCAAATGAAGTCACCAAATTTTTTTCTTGGATGCCTACTCAAATTTCAATGGTGTCAAAATTTCTTGGTGCTTGTTTATGGTTTTCCTAGCATACTTTTTTTCTATCCTTTCCTTTGATATTTTTCTTGGTTTCAGGGAGTAATATTTCTATTATAGCATGGGGGATATGTTGGAAATATGTTATAATTGATGAAAAAGGAAAAATAAAAATCATTCTAAAATGGAAAAGGTGGCACATGCAAAGCAAAGGCAAAGGCAATGGAAAAGAGTGGAAGCATGGCAAAAAAAAGATGCAGAGGCTTTGGAGCCAATTCTGGAGTAGAATATCATCTCAGATGTAGGTGAAACCCACTCAGATGGATAAAGATCTTAAATAGATTTCCATTTGTAAACAAAATTTTTAAAATGGCCTCCTAGATCTAAAGATAGATCCATAAAAAAATTATGACCCCAACTCAAAGTTAGCAGAGTTAGAGGTGGTTGGAAGAGAATTTGGTATGTAACCAAAGTCGGCTTAAGTGAAAAACTTAGTGGCAAGGTTGGTGCACCCTCTATGTGAATCTTCGGGTAGACATAACCAATAGTGTAGCAATAAGAAGAGTTTTCATTGGCCGCAGGCTAGTGGGGTCAGCCCGAGGCAGTTCATCTCGACACAACATTTTTGGCACACAAAAGGAATGGACTAGGAGAATGGTGTTGGAAATACTGAGAGGGGGGAGTGAATTTGTATTTCTTATCAATTAGTACTTTGTAAATATTTTTAGAGAAATATTTAATCTTAAATTATTCTTGATGTTTATCCAGTAACAACAGTAAACAATATAAAACAATAGGCACAATAATTTTAGGTAGAAAACCCCCTCCGGCTCAAAAACCACTGAATGCTTTTCTAATAAATTCATTAATATTCAGCCCCAATTGAAATGAAAAGGTAAAAATTCCTATAATTATAGAAAAACATTCTTCTTCAGCTCCCACTGGAAGGATGCCCTAATGCCCTCGTTTCTTTAGTAGTCAACTGAATGGATGCCCTAACATCCTAGACCAACCTACCACCCTGAAGTGTTCATATAATCCAACCTGTAGGTGAAGTCATGCACCAAACTAGCACCTCCTTGCCACCCTGTAATGAGCAGAAATAAGAAAAGAGTGTGGAATCTCATAAAGGGACAATGATCCATGATACAATATGATTCACAATGATTTTCTTGAACTAGACCAATCACCCAATCACACTATGACCTGCAACCCAACCATAACATTATCCAACAATGACACTTATACCTCCCAACAATGCATCTCCAACTCTAGGCATATTGACTCTTTTAAAATAATGACTCTTTTACAATTTTAAAATAATTATTTTTACAATATTGACTTTTGACACGACCTGATACTTGACTTCACACTACTTCATTGAACACTATCAGTTGTTGAGGTATTGTTGTGCTTGCTTCAAGAAATGGTACTTTGCATTGCATTGTCCTTCTAGTATGTGTTTGAGTTGTCCTATAGTGTCACTCCTTCCTGCAAATGCAAGATCCAAACCAATATACAAACAAAATACTTACACTGTCCTACAAACCATATGTGAGAGAAATATTCAAAATTCAAATGTAAATACTTTCAACATTTATGAAAAAAACCCAATCAAACATACATACAAAATACTTACACTGTCCTGCAAAAACACATGTCAGAGATGATAATCAGATTAAAATTCAAACACTAATCATACATACCTTGTTGTAGAAGACTTAGCCTTGATTGTTGATGTGTTTTCCTTACTGCAGTGATCCTTGAATGCATATTTTTTTTACCTTCTAGAAGCTCCATATTGAATCTATTGTATCTGTGTCATTTAAGATCTCCAAGGTCTGAAATTTCATCATGTGGTAGCTCTCTAAGTCCTCTTTCCAACCCCATAGGTATGATCAACATTGGATGCTTCAAGAAATAGTTAAGCCCAATCTTCTACGATGGCCAGATTATAAACTGGTTCAGTAGAACGAACATGCACGAAATGCCACATGTCACTTTTTCAACCTTTGGTATTAAAAAATATAAATCAAACTACATCCCATCCTCTTTCTGTCAATTTTTACAAAATTTGAATCCAATGCTCAGAGAGAAAGTTATGACGATTTTCCCAAGGTCACCTATTTGACATGAAATTCAGGAGCCTGCAAAAATCCTAACTTCCTCAAATCATATGTCTGAAAATATAGTGAACCAATATCTGAAATTTGGACATGAGCTTCATCAAGATTTATCCCAACTGGGCTTTTTGTTTCAGCATTTGAAGCTTCTAAAAAAAAATCGTTATAGTGAAAATTCCATGATGACCTGTTATAAATAGAGAAATCATTACATGAGGAGGATATGAGGGTCACAATTTATATAAATTATTAAGTTGAGAGGGTATTAAACAAGTGAACATTGGAGGGAGTTTAGGAGCTTAAAAAATTATCAATTATTGACAATTTAATGGCCACAACCGATGATTAGTGTCATGCCACAACCCCATGGGGTTTTATCCCACTAACTGGGGTTACTAAATTCCAACATGAATATCTCTCAAACCATGAATAATTACGTGGAATTCCATATATCAACAGAAACATATCAACAAGTTGAAACCATCCAAAATATCCTTGATTTGGAATAGAGGAATTTGTCAAGTCAAATTTCATATGCAAGATCGAGGTAGCCCCTAATGTTGCATAGGTTGAAATAAATGACAACAACTAAGCAACAATACCCCCCTTCGGTATTTATGGCAACACAAGTACTCCACTTGTGATCATGACACCACTTGCTACAACTTTCTCTCCCCCTTTGTCATCAATGGAAAAGGGTAACTCACCCTGACAAATATCATCCTGCGGACCTATACACACCTCAACTCCCCATTTTTTTTTACATAGTTAGATAAGAGAAAGATTCTAATGAGAACTTGGAAGAATCCCAAGCTTTAGGTGAAGATACTAAAATTATTCACGAGGAAATGGTTTGGTAAATATATCAGTAATTTTTTCCTTTGTGCCAACATATTCAGGCTTGATATTCTTTTCGGTGACCTGCTCTCTAATGAAATGATATTTGATCGAAATGTGCTTTGTTTTACAATGCATCACAGGATTCTTGGAGATATTGATGGCATTGGTTTTATCGTAAAATATGGGAATAGGCTCATCAAACTTGACATGAATATCTTGCAAAGTTTGCTTCATCCAGAGAACTTGAGTACAATGGGTTGCTGCTGTGATATATTCTGCTTCTGTTGTGGATAACGAGATTGAAGACTTCTTTTTACTTAAAGATGAAACAAGGAAACCACCTAGATAGAATTCTTCTCCACTGGTACTCTTTCGATCATCAACACTTCCTCCCTAATATGCATCTTTATAAGCATGGATAACTATATTATTTCCTTTGTGATACCATAAACCATATTCTGTTGTGCCCTTAATATATCAGAGAATTATTTTGACGAAAATAATATGAGATTCTTTTGGTGCTACTTGGAATCTTGCTACTTGTCCAATTGCCTGCATTATTTCTAGTCAAGAAGCTGTCACATATAGAATACCCCAATCATAGATATATTCAACCTCTGGTCCACATCCTTTGACAAATCATCTAAACTTAACTTGCAACCTGTTACCATTGGGGTAAGGATGGGCTTGCAATCTTCCATTTTGAATTTCTTGAGCATTTCCTTGATGTACTTGGTTTGATATATAAATATTCCTTTATGCTTCTAAGATATCTGAAGCCCTAAAAAGTATGTTAGCTTGCCAAGTAGAGGCATTTCAAACTCACTTTTCATCTTTGTGGAAATTGTTTTACTCAATCTATCATTATCGCTTCCAAAAACTATATCGTCTACATATACCTTGATAATTGTTAGGTTATCTTGATCCACTTTCACATAGATATTATTGTTAGTGCTCCATTTATTTAATCCTTGTTGATGTAGAAATCCATTAGGATGAGCATACCAAGCTCTAGGAGCTTGCTTGAGACCATATAGTGCCTTCTTTAATCTGTGGACATGGTCTTCCTTTTTAGAGAGAAGAAAACCTTCAGGTTGTTCAATGTAAACCTCTTTTTCCAATTCACCATTTAGAAAGGTTGACTTAACATCCATTTGGTAGACCTTGATTTTTCTAGAGCATGCATAAGCAAGAAAAATTCTGATAGCTTCCATTCTAGAAATGGGAGGAAATGTTTCTTCAAAATAAATTCCTTCAACTTTTGCATATCCTTTGCAGACTAATCTTTCCTTATTCCTTGTAACCTATCCATCCTCATTAAATTTGTTTCTGAAGACCCAGAAGCATAGATAAGTATAGTCCAAAAACAAAGGGCTAAATTGCATTATAAGTATATCAAGGAGAATAAGTTTCAAACAGGGGATTGGGCACTTTTGTTCGATTCAAAATTCAAATATTTTCAAGGAAAGCTTCAGACTCATTGGCTTGGGCCATATGAGATTGGAAAAGTATTTAATAATGGAGCAGTGAGGATAAGGACAATAGATGAAGAAAAGGTACCTCTTCTTGTGAATGGTCATCGGTTGAAAATATATCATAAGTATAGTCCATCTCTTCAAAACCAGAATTCTAAAAATGAAAAAAAAAAAGAACTAGTAAACTCAACTCATATCATAGAGCAACCATCAGTAACTACTTCTACACATCATTTTCCTAAAAGATTACAAGTTGATATAGGGGTAGAAAAACATATTATGTTGCCCAATTATGATTTTCTAGATGAATTGAAAAATATCTGTATCAAAATTCCTTTGTTACAGGCTATTAAAGAGATTCCAATTCCAGCCAAAATAATAAAGGATTTGAGCATGAAGAAACCAGGAAGAAAAACAAAAGAAATAAAAAGGATTCAACTCATAGAAAAAATTGCAGACATAATGATGGGAAAAATTCCCATACAAAAATATTTAGATCCAGGAAGTCCAATTGTAAAAACACATATCAATAGAGTTGAAATTCCAAATACATTGATAGATTTAGAAGAAGCAATAAACATCATGAGCAAAAAAACCATGGAACATCTCAACCTTCCTAATATTCTATATACACCTACATAACTAAAATTAGCAGACAGATCTGTAATCAAGCTAGATGGTGTGTTAGAAGATATTTCAGTATCCTTAGACTCTTGGGATTATCCTGTTGATTTAATGATCTTAACTCCTAAGTACAATATAGGAGCACATCCACTTATATTAGGAAGACCTTGGTTGGCTACAGCTAATGATTTCATTAGCTATAGATCTGGTGAAATGTATATCTCTGATGGTAAATCAACAAATAAATTCACTCTATATCCTCCAGCAAGAACAATCATAGAGTTAGATGAAAAAAATGGATTGATGATGAAAATGATATACAACCTCTCTTTACTATTTCAACCATTAGTGAATATAGTCAAATCTTAAATTCAATGGAAAATTTTGAATCATCCCCAGAATATGAACATGATCAATTTCAAGAAAAATCCAATATTGAATATTTTTCATCTAGGCAGATGTCTCTTTATTCTATGGAATAATTTGGTAGCTCTGCAGTTAAAATATTTCCAGGGAAAACTTTGAACATAAACAATAACTTAGAGAGATTACAACAAGAAAAGTTAATCAAAATGTTACAGCAACGTTCTTCTGCATATGCATGGGAATACACTGACATGAAAGGAATTAGTCCTAAGACTTGTATAATTCACATCTATATTGAGGGAAATTGTAAATGTATCATACAACCTCAAAGAAGGATGAATACAAATCTTAGGGAAATTGTGAAAGAAGAGTTGCAAACATTGTTGAATGTAAACTTCATTTACCCAATTTCAGACAGTCAGTGGGTTTCCCCTTTAGTGATTGTTCCCAAAAATAATGGTAAATGGAGGGTATGCATTTATTATCGAGAATTGAATAAATATACCCTAAAATATCATTTTCCTTTACCCTTTATAGATCAAGTATTGGATACATTAGCAGGTAAGAAGTATTTATCATTCTTGGATGGTTTTAGTGGTTACAATCAAATTCAGGTAGCACCTGAAGATCAAAATAAAGCCACATTCACATGTCCATGGGGGACTTATGCCTATGAGTAATTCCTTTTGGATTGTGCAATGCACCTACAACATTCCAAAGGGAAGTACTAGTAATTTTTCCTGATCTAATACATGATTGTGTAGAGGTGTATATGGATGAATTTATAGTTTATGGGAATACATTTGAAGAAGCTTTAGAAAATTTGGAAAAGGTTCTTAAAATATGTAAGGAAGAAAACCTTTCACTAAGCCATGAAAAATGTTTTATGATGTTTACAGAAGGGATTGTTTTAGGACATCACATTTCAGGAGATGGAATTAAAGTTGATAAATCTAAAGTTGAAGTCATCTCCAAGCTATCCTTTCCAAGTTGTCAAAAGGATGTTAGAAGTTTTCTAGGATTCACAGGATATTATAGAATATTTATAGAAAATTTTAGTAAATTAGCATCCCCAACCTTCAAGTTACTCACCAAAGATTTTGAATTCAGTTGGAATCCTGATTGCTAATTGGCATTTGAGACTTTAAAATCAAAAATTTCTGAAGCACCCATTTTAAGAGGTTCAAATTGGAAACTACCTTTTCACATTTCAACAGATACTTCAAATACATATCTGGGAGCTGTATCAAGGCAAAAATACTTGATCCCCTATGCCATCTATTACACAAGCAAGAATTTGACTCCCACAGAGTTAAATTACACTGTAACTGAAAAGGAATTCTTAACTGTTGTTCATGCTATCAACAAATTCAGACATTATATAATAGGCTATGAAACCTTTGTTCATACAGATCACTCTAAAATTAGATATTTAATGAATAAATCTATTACTAATGGCCGAGTTACATGATGGTTATTACTCTTGCAATAATTCAACATCACTGTTCTAGACCAACCTAGAAAAAAAAACACAGTTGCTGATTTCTTGTCTAGAATTCAAAATATCAAAGATGACACTTCAGTTGAAGATAAATTTCCTGATGAATATATTTTTGCAATAACTACTCAGACTCCTTGGTTTGCAGATATTGCTAATTACTTATTTACAAGAAAATTACCTTCACATTTGTTTCCTAGCGAGAAAAGAAAAAGCATTCAAATAAGTACAAGATACTCATGGATTACCAATGAATTGTATAAAACAGGTCTAGATCTCATTATCAGAAGATGTGTTTGAGAAGATGAAATTCCTGAAATTCTTAAGGCATGTCATGATGAACCTTGTGGTGGACACTTTGGTGATAAGAGGAAATCATATAAAATCCTTCATTTGGGATATTATTGGCCATTCATCTTCAGAGATGCCAAAGAATATGTCAAAATGTGTGACAGCTATCAAAGGGTAGGGAAACTAGCTCCTTTAGATGAAATTTCATTACAACCTCAGGTACTCATTGAACGTTTTGAAAAATAGGCCTTGGATTTTTTTGGACCAATCAATCCACCATCTAAACAAAATAAGTACATTATGGTATGTACTGATTATGTCACTAAATGGGTAGAGGCTAAAGCATTACCTTTTTCTAATGAACAATCTGTAGTTAATTTTGTTTTTGAGGATATCTTCACTCGTTTTGGTGTTCCAAGAGAAATTGTGACAGATGAGGGATCCCATTTTACATCCAAGTTGGTGAAAAGGTTCATGGAAGAATACAAGATCAAGCACATAAATTCTACTCCTTATCATCGACAATAAAATGGTCAAGTAGAGTCTACCAATAAATTTATTGAAGAAATTCTCACTAAGACTCTGCATCTACACAGAAGAGATTGGAAAGAAAGGCTTCCTGAAGCCTTATGGGCCTATAGAACTACATGGAGGAATACAACAGGACATACTCCATATGAAATTTTTTATGGGACACAAGTCCTATTCCCTATAGAGTTTCATATTTGAACCTTCAAGATTCCATTCCATTTGGGACTTGATTTATCAGAAGCAAAGAAACATAGATTGGAGCAACTCAATGAGCTTGATGAAATCAAGCAAGATGTATTTCAAAGAACCAATATAGTCGAGCAGCAAAGGGCTAAATGACATGACAAGTATATTAAGGAGAAGAAGTTTCAAGCAGGGGATTGTGCACTTTTGTTCGATTCAAAATTCAAATATTTTCAAGGAAAGTTTTAGACTCATTGGTTTGGGCCATATGAGATTGAAAAAGTCTTTGATAATGGAGCAATGAAGATAAGCACAATAGATGAAGAAAATGTACCTCATCTTGTGAATGGTCATCGGTTGAAAATATATCATAAGCCAATTTCAAGAGAAGAGTTTATCCATATTTTCCAAGATAATACTAATATGAAGTTAGTGAAGAAGAATTATTCTTCTTAACTAACTTAGCTTTTATTTTTCCTATATATATATATATATATATATATATATATATATATTAAAAAAAAAGTGTATAAGTATGAAAAACAATCAATGATTGGCATACTTATACAGAAAATACAGGGTGAAAATCAGAGATTTATAACATCCTATATTTTCCATTTATTTTCAGCAATAAGTAGTAACACAAAACTACATTCATATTCCATCTTTGCAGGTTATAATCTACAAATTCATTCCATTTTATAGTTTCATTCCATTCCACAGTCATATTCACTTTCATTCCATTTTCACAGTCATATTCACTTTCATTCCATTATCACAGTCATATTCCACTTCCATTCCATTCACAATCACATTCCACTTACATTCCATTCCACAAACCATACTTCATTATATTTTCTACAGATTTAATTATACAACTGACTTCATTCTGTAGCTGATTCCATTTTGCATCTAATTCTATTATGTAGCCACATTACATTCAGCAACTCTGACACATTTTTATAGCCTACAAACAAATAATTATTACAGGAAATTGAAGACTTATGTTTTGAAGACCAACATGATAAAACGTACCTGAAAGAATCAACATCAAAGAAACAACAAATGGAAAGGTTAGTTCTAAAAAGGTAATGTTGCAAAAATTTATTTTAGTAGCAAGGTTAAGACATTAGCATGTTTAATATGGATGGTCATATGCTTCCTTGACAGATCATCATTTGATTTTATTGTAATTTCCATCATACCACAGATCAGCCACATCCTCCGCGTTGTGTTTCATAATGGTCCATAATTGAATCCCTCATTAATGATTAATGGTCAAGACCTATTGACGTGACATTTCCGTCAACATTTCTTTGAAACCCCAATCCATACCACATATTTATCCATAGAAACACTCGATACCTGTCATCAGTTTCATAGCCCAATTTATTCATAAACATAGAAGGGTAATTCTGAAGGTTGAGAACTCTGTAGGCATGGGACTGATAATCAAATTAGAACCAGTGGGAACAAAATATATGGAAGGATACCCTTAGATCAAGGAAATGTTGCAAAAGTCTATATGGCTCAAATTCATAGAGAAATTCTATGGTTTTCACAAAGAAATTACAAATATTTTTCTCAGACTTTTGATGGCACAAAAGTGGAAATTGGAGACATCAATTTCACAGTTACTGAGCCATTCATGGCCGAAGCCAAGAAATTCCAAGGCTTGGTGAAAGGTGGGTCAATAGAAAATATTTTCACAATGAATCATGGTAATTTATACTCAAAAACCCAGGAATGGATGTCTCTGTTTTCAAAAAAGCTATCCCAAGCTCAACTCTCAAAAATAAATGGAGGAACATGCTCTTAGTTTTACAAAAAATGATCACCTATGAACGAAGGCTTGGTTGCATAGATGTATACCATATTCTATTACTAATGAATTTCTTAGAAAATGTTGAAATAAATCTCCCCTTCTTTCTGTCAAATAACTTAAAAAGGTTGTCCATAAACGTGCAGAAAAGAATACAGTTTATAGATAACACCATGCATCACCATGGGTTGGTAAAGATACCGGTTGAGTTTCATTTAAAAATCATAGGAGATACTTGGGATAATTTTCTTATATTAGAAACCATTTTCAAGGAGCATCAAAACAACCTAAAGAGGGCAATGTCAGAAAGAGAAGAAGGAAGAAGATTGATACAAATATTGAAGAGAGACTTGTATCTTTATTAGAGAATAATGATGAAAAGTTCATCTCTAAAGTGCTGACAGAGATCAGAAAACAAAATAAAAACAAGACAGGAGGAAAGATAAGAAAGAGGAGCAAAGAAACAAATGAGGAAAATGTAAATTCTCCACAACTGAGAAGGAGCTTCAGACTCCCAGGTTCGATGAAGAAAACACTACCAAAAGAGACAGAGTTTGTAAGTTTAGATGAGGAAATTCCAATACCATCTCCTGTCAATATTTCTCCTCCACACAGTCCTCAAAATTCTCCTATTCATAATTTTGAAGGTAGCCCCAGTAGAAAATCTCTAGCCATAGACCCAACACAACAAGAAATATATGATTGCATAGAATCATTGTAGAAGAGAAGTGCAACATTTAATCTTATCAATCCACAAGAACCTCTAGTTGAAACTCTCAAACAGGAAATTTATGAACTAGAGATATTGAATAGGATATTAAATAGGATAATGAGACCCTGAAGTAGCAGATCAAGTTGGAAAAGGTAATTCATGAAAATATCATTCTGCATTTAGGACTATGGTACATGAAGAACAAGAAATTGAAAGGAAAGAATTAGCTACTAAACAAGGCAGTCATTAATCTTAAATACAAGCTTCTTATGAGAAAACCCAGGACAACAATCAGTTCAAATAAAAACAAAAGAAGGAAATTGGATGTGCTAGCAGAAGTGTCTGAACAAATGCAATAGGAAAGGAGAATTCACATTTTTGGAAAATTTCATGAGGACATGCAATGACTTCGCAGTGGGGGTATGTTGAACCTTAGAATTATTCTCTCTCTGACATCCTTTCTTACCTTTTTCCCTTAATTTCTCATAAGATCACATATTCCAATCAGTGATAAATGCCATGTTTTGTCTCAAGAAATGCATATAAATGACTTCCATGTTATATTCTCATGTTCTTGCTATTCGAATAGATTTTTGTGATTTGGTTACAAAACACAGCCTATTCTGCAGCTAATCATGGATTCCGTAGCTACTCTCATGGTCTAACATGTTCCAGGTATCAAATGGATAATTTAGCCACATGGACATTTCCAGAATCATCTCCACATGGATTTTGTCCTATTGACATGGTCGAGATCGATAATAAAGGAGGCCTAAGATCATGGTCAAAAGCATGGTTAAAGGACGTTAGCCGAGAACAAAAGGACTCTTGATTTTCTCTATCGTAGAAAATCAAGAGTTAAACAGTCAAATTGCAATTCTAAAAGTAGAATTATCCACCTATGGCAGAATTAGCTCATAGATGGTTATGTTTATTTTCTTTAAATACAGGTTGTATAGAACTGAGAACAATTAAGTTTTAAGTTTAAGTTAAGATTTTGTTGATACACTATGTATTAAGACTTTGTTTTATCATAATACAAAGACCGTGTTCATGCCATTATTTTTTAAGTGCGTCTTTAGCCAGCTAAGATTTCAGCCGAATCAGTTGCAGAGGGCCCCTGCACTGGAGGAGGTTTTTCATGCATTGTTTTAGTTTAATTTTCCTTACTCTGTTTTTGTCAATTCAATTTTCAGAGTAGATTCATCTTACATTTCACTTTTTCTCATTAGCATAAATTTAAAACATAACTATTTGAGCATTATTATTCTAAGACATTTCGTGAAGATAGATCTTTCTGTTTTCAATTTGAATCAAGTTTGAAGCAATAAAAATACACAGTTATCTAGTTTTCTTACTGTTCTGTCATTTACTTTCTTAGAATAGAATTATCAATTAATTGTGTCAATGGATGTTCTCAAAGGTCATTTCAAGAAGATGATTCTGAACTAAATTATTGAATGTCTATTTCATACAGTTATTGAGTTTTCCTCTGCACATTTTTCTTGCTTTCTAGGAACTTAGAAACTAAGGTATAATTGATTTCTTACACAACATCTCAAGAGGGTAATACTTCACAGTGAATGTTGGAGTAAATCAAACATACATTAGTTGTTAATAGTTAGTTTTAAATTCTTTTACATCTACTTTTAGATCTTCATTTAGTTGCGTCACTGATATTCCTAAAGGTCATTCCAAGAAGTTGATTCTATCATATCTCAAGACTAAATGATTGAATGTTTAATTAATGCAATTACTAAGTTATTTTCTGCATACTTTACTTGCTTTTATAGATCATTAGGTATTGTTGGTTACTTAACATCATCTCAAGAAGATGAAACTTTATATTGAATGCTGGAGTAACTAAATATACATTAGTTGTTTTCCTTTGCACACTTTACTTGATTTTCTAGAACATTAGAAGTTAAGGTATAGATAGTTGCTTACACACCATTTCAAGAAGATGACACTTCAAGAGAATGCTAGAGTAACTAAATATACATTAGTTGTTTTCTACTTTCACATATAACAACACTACAATTTCAATCTCAGTTATAAGAATTAGATCCATGGAATAGGACTAATGTTAAGATAGAAATAATTAAGATAGATACTTTATTTTTCAGATTAGAATCGAACTAGCCAACAATATTTTATTTATTTTTATGTAGATTAGATTAACTTAGGAACACTTCCTTTTCTTCCTTCTTAAAATTCAGTAGATTCATTTAATTTCTTTCATAGTTTTAGATTAAACATTCTTAGACATCAAAGAACAAAACCCCCAAAACAACATAAAATACAAACAACAAAGTAAGAATAAGGTTAACTAATCACATACAGTGCACCACACTTCATCAGTTTACAAACCTCGGTTGATAATTTATGTAAGAAATTTAAGACATTAAATTGACTAAACATTTTGGCACCGTTGTCGGGGAAGTGTAAATTAGGTAGCCTCATTTCTTACATCTAAAAAATGATATGTGTAGAGAAAGAGACTCTTGGGGTAGATTTATAGCTAAAGGCGGGAGTTTAATCTCTACAACACCACTTACTCCACCAAGATTACGAAGTGATACACCTCCATCTCAAATTCATATTCCATATTTCACTAGCCATAGAATTCCTAAATTTCTAAGGTCAGAAATCCAATTAGGAGGATCTCCTACTTCATCCATTGAGGTAGTGTTAGAGGAAGAAGATCCTAGATCTCCAACAGAAGGAGTAACCTTTTTCACCTTTATAGGAGAACATGTTTTAGCTGAAGAGTTAGAAATTCCTAGTGGAGAGGAAGAAGAAGACCCTTTCTTCAACATACCATTTATAGAAGAACCAGAGGAAGAGAAATTAACCATGCAAGTTGAATCTTCCATTAGCTCTGAAGAATCTATAATGGTAGGAAGAGGAGAAGAAGGAGAAGGAGAAGGAGAAATTATAAATGGAGAAAATGTAATATTTGGAGGAGGTAGAGGTAGAGGAGGATATACAAGAAGAGGTAGAGGAAATGCATAAGGAGGCAGAATAAATAGGGTAATTGATAGTTCTTTTGGATTCCCTATAGTTGATGAAAATACAAATGCCACAATGAAAAATATCTCACCTTCTGTCCTCCCAAATTTTCATGGATTAAAAAGTGAAGATCCTGAAACCTTTTTGTTTGAATTTGAAGTATTATGGAGAACTTATGATTATTTACAAGACTCTAAAAAACTCAAACATTGAAAGGAGTAGCTCTAAAATGGTTCATGAGTTTAATGACTCGGTCTATCAGAACATGGAATGACATGATGAGAGAATTTTTAGAAAGGCATTTGGATTATTTCATACCCATCAACAACAAGGATGAAGTATTTAAAATTATGCAAAAAGAGGATGATAATTTGGAGGATTTAATTGAAAGATTCAATTATAACATAAAAAGAGAAAAAATGGATAATTTAGATAAAGATACTTTAAAAACTCTTTTATTAAAAGCCATTAGAGATGAATGAATAGAAATTCTAAACATGACAGGGAAGGGGGATATCTCTCAACTTCCATTATCTGACATTGGTGAATTATGTATTCATATCTCAAGGGGAAAATAAAAAACTGAGAAAAATCCAAAAGATCCTTCTCTTGCTAGAGTAAATAGATCTGCAACTGGAACAATGAGTAGGGCAAGAATTGGAAACATGCTTGATGAATTTAAAAAAGACATTTTAGGGATTCTTAGTGAACATATATACACCCTTAAATTACAAAACAAGAAGAAAGATGAGACTGATTCTTTAGCTATTTTCTATCCCAAATGTAGAAAGAAGCATGCACTAAGAGAATGTCCTCTTGATGCAAAATTCATAGAGACCTATATGATTTGTTCAGAAAGTCATGAGACTAAGATTTTCCCTTCAATTCCAGGTCTTAAGGTTGTTTTTAAAGAAGAAACAACTTCAAATCCAACAGAATCTCTTTGCTTTGTCTCTAGAAGACCATGGCAGGTGCCACAAGCTCAAGGTTTTAATAATCAAATGTATACTCAGCCCCCACCAAATAATTGGAATTCTTGGCAACAACCTTGTCCTCAATCTCAACCTCAATCTCAATCTTGGGCTCAAGGAATGAAAAATCCCTATGGAAGATTCTCTCAATACTACCAATATCCTCCATCATATCCAAACTATCCTCCCCAAAAAATTCCTCAACAAAATCAACAACCCCAACTCCAAAACCAAAATCCACAACTTTCACTACCATTTCCACAGAGACCAAATCAGATACCTGACCAACCATCACCAAACACCAACAATAAAGATCCTCAAAATGCCTACATGATAGAAGGGCAGCAATTTCCAACTTACATCATCACTCCTCTAGATCTCAATGATGTCCAACTTAGATCTGGTAGGATATTAGAAAATAAAAATCCTTCTGTAGTTATTCAAGAACAAGACAGTTTTGAGGAAGATTCTCTACAGCCAAATAAAATTTTTGAGGAAAGAACATCTCTTCAAAACCAAAATTATGAAAATGAAAAACAAAAAGAACCAGTAAACTCAACTCCTATCATAGAGCAACCACTAGTACCTACTTCTACACCTCCTTTTCCTGAAATATTACAAGTTGATAGAGGGCTAGAAAAACATATTATGTTGCCCAATTATGATTTTCTAGATGAATTGAAAAATTTCTGTATCAAAATTCTTTTGTTACAAGCTATTAAAGAGATTCTAGTTCTATCCAAAACAACAAAGGAGTTGAGCATGAAGAAACCAGGAAGAAAAACAAAAGAAATAAAAAGAATTCAACTCATAGGAAAAATTGCAGACATAAGGATGGGAAAATTTTCCATACAAAAATATTTAGATCTATGAAGTCAAGTTGTAAAAACACATATCAATTGAATTGAAATTCCAAATACATTGATTGATTTAGGAGCATCAATAAACATCATGAGCAAACAAACCATGGAACAACTCAACCTTCCTAATCTTCCATATACACCTACATTACTGCAATTACCAAAAAGATCTGTAATCAAGCCAGATGGTGTGTTAGAAGATATTTCAGTATCCTTAGACTCTTGGGAGTATCTTGTTGATTTTATGATCTTAACTCTTAAGAAAAATCTAGGAGGACATCCACTTATATTAGGAAGAACTTGGTTGGATACATATGATGCTTTCATTACCTGTAGACATGGTGATATGTATATCTTTGATGGTAACTAAACAAAGGAATTCACTCTATATCCTCCAGCAATAACAATCACAGAGTTAGATGACAAAGAATGGATTGATGACGAAAATGATATACAACCTCTCTTTACTATTTCAACCATTAGTGAAGATAGTCAAATCTTAAATTCAATGGAAAATTTTGAATCATCCTGAGAATATGAACATGATCAATTTCAAGAAAAATCCAATATTGAATATTTGTCATCTAGGCAGATGTCTCTTTATTCTATGAAAGAATTTGGTAGCTCTATAGTTGAAATATTTCTAGGGAAAACTTTGAACATAAACAACAACTTAGAGAGATTGCAATAGGAAAATTTAATCAAAACATTACAACACCATTCTTCTACATATGCATGGGAATACATTGACATGAAAGGAATTAATCCTAAGACTTGTATACGTCACATCTATATTGAGGGAAATTTTAAACTTATCAGACAACCTCAAAGAAGGATGAATCCAAATCTTAGGGAAATTGTGAAATAAGAGTTGCAAAAATTGTTGAATCTAAACTTCATTTACCCAAATTCAGACAATTAGTGGGTTTCCCCTTTAGTGATTGTGCCCAAAAATAATGGTAAATGGAGGGTATGCATTGATTATCGATAATTGAATAAAGCTACCCTAAAATATCATTTTCCTTTACCCTTTATAGATCAAGTATTGGATACATTAGCAGGTAAGAAGTATTTATCATTCCTAGATGGTTTTAGTGGTTACAATCAAATTCGGGTAGCACTTGAAGATCAAGATAAAACCACATTCACCTATCCATGGGGGAATTATTCCTACCGAGTACTTTCTTTTGGATTCTGCAATGCACCTACAACATTCCAAGGGCAGTATTAGGAATTTTTTTTTATCTAATGCATGATTGTGTAGAGGTGTATATGGATGACTTTACAGTTTATAGGAATACATTGGAAGAAGATTTATAAAATTTGGAAAAGGTTCTTAAAAGATGTAAGGAAGCAAACCTTTCACTAAGCCATGAATTTTTTTTTTATGATGTTTACATAAGGGATTGTTTTAGGACATCACATTTTAGGAGATGGAATTAAAGTTGATAAATATAAAGTTGAAGTCATCTCCAAGCTATCAATTCCAAGTTGTCAAAAGGATGTTAGAATTTTTCTGGCATTAACATGATATTGTAGAATATTTATAGAAATTTTCAGGAAATTAGCATCCCTACTCTTCAATATACTCACCAAAGATTGTGAATTCAGTTGGAATTCTGATTTCTAGTTGGTATTTGAGACTTTAAAAGAAAAAATTTCTGACGCTCCCATTTTAAGAGGTCCAAATTGGAAACTACCTTTTCACATTTGAACAGATGCTTCAGATACAACTCTTAGAGTTGTATTAAGACAAAAAGACTTGATCCCCTATGCCATCTATTACACAAGAAAGAATTTGACTCCCATAAAGTTAAATTACACTATAACTGAAAATGAATTCTTAGCTGTTGTTCATGATATCAACAAATTCAGACATTATATAACACACTATGAAAACTTTGTTCATACAGATCACTCTGCAATTAGATATTTAATGAATAAGTCTATTACTAATGGCAGAGTTACAAGATGGTTATTACTCCTACAAGAATTCAACATCATCGTTCTAGACCAACCTGGAAAACAAAACACAGTTGTTGATTTCTTGGATAGAATTCAAAATATCAAAGATGACACTCGAGTTGAAGATAAATTTCTTGATGAATATATTTTTGCAATAACTACTCAGACTCCTTGGTTTGTAGATATTTCTAATTACTTAGTTACAGGAAAATTACCATCACATTTGTTTCCTAGGGAGAAAAGAAAAATCATTCAAATAAGTGCAATATACTCATGGATTAATAATTAATTGTATAAAACAGGTTTGGATCTCATTATCAGAGGATGTGTTCGAGAATATGAAATTCCTGAAATTCTTAAGGCATGTCATGATGAACCTTGTGGTGGACATTTTGGTGACAAGATGAAAGCCTATAAAATCCTTCATTTGGGATATTATTGGTCATCCATCTTCAGAAATGCCAAAGAATATGTCAAAAGGTGTGACAACTATCAACGGGTAGGAAAAATTTCTCCTTCAGATGAAATGTCATTACAACCTCAGGTACTCGTTGAACCTTTTGAAAAATGGGCCTTGGATTTTTTTGACCAATAAATCCACCATATAAACAAAAGAAGTATATTTTGGTATGTACTGATTATGTCACTAAATGGGTAGAGGCTAAATCATTACCTTTTGCTGATGAGAGATCTGTAGTTAATTTTATTTTTGAGGATATCTTCACTCTTTTTGGTGTTCCAAGAGAAATTGTGATAGATGAGGGATCCTATTTTACATCCAAGTTGGTGAAAAGGCTCGTGGAAGAATACAAGTTCAAGCACATAAAGTCCACTCCTTATCATCCACAAGAAAATGGTCAAGTAGAGTCTACCAATAAAGTGATTGAATGAATTCTCACTAAGGTTGTGCATCTAAAGAGAAGAGATTGGGCAGAAAGGCTTCCTGAAGCCTTATGGGACTACAGAACTACATGGGGGAATACAACATGGCATAATCCCTAAATTTTTTATGGGAAGAAAGTCTTGTTCCCTATAGAGTTTCAAATTTGAACCTTCAAGATGGCAGTCCAACTGGGACTTGATTTATCAGAAGCACAAAAAAATAGATTGAAGCAACTCAATGAGCTTGATGAAATTAGGCAAGATGCAATTCAAAGAACCAGTATAGTCCAGCAGCAAAGGGATAAATGGCATGATAAGTATATGAAGGAGAAGAAGTTTCAAGCAAGGGATTGGGCACATTTGTTCAATTCAAAATTCAAAGATTTTCAAGGAAAGTTTCAGACTCATTGGCTTGGGCCATATGAGATTGAAAAATTCTTTGATAATGGAGCTGTGAAGATAAGGACAATAGATGAAGAAAAGGTACCTCTTCATGTGAATGGTCATTGGTTGAAAATATATCATAAGCCAATTTCAAGAGAAGTGTTTATCAAGGTTTTCCAAGATAATATTGATATGAAGTTAGTGAAGAATAATTATTCTTCTTCACTAAATTAGCTTTTGTTTTTCATATATATATATATATATATATATATATATATATATATATATATATATATAATAAAGTGTATAAGTATGAAAACCAATCAATTATTGGCATACTTATACATAAAATACATGGTGAAAATCAGAGATTTCTGACATCCCATATTTTCCATGTCTTTTCTGCAATAAGTAGTAACACAAAACTACATTCATATTCCATATTTGTAGCTCATAATCTGAAAATTCATTCCATTTTACAGTTTCATTCCATTCCATAGTAATATTAACTTTCATTTCATTTTCACAGTCATATTCACTTTCATTCCATTATCACTGCCGTACTCCACTTCCATTCCATTTCACAATAAAATTCCACTTACATTCCATTCCACAAACCATACTTCATTTTTTTCTTCTACAGATTGAATTCTATAGGCAACTACATTCTGCAGTTGATTCCATTCTACAGCTGAGCACATTCTATAGTTGATTCCATTTTTCAACTAATTCTATTCTGTAGGCACGTTACATTCAACAACTCTGACACATTTGTACAACCTACAAATAAATGATGATTACAAGAAATTCAAGCCTTATGTTTTCAAGAACAACATGCTAAAAGGCACCTGAAAGAATCAACATCAAAGAAACAAAAAATAAAAAGGTTAGTTCTAAAAACGTAAAGTTGCAAAAAATTATTTTAATATCAAGGTTAAACCATAACATGTATAATATGGATGGTCATATGCTCCCTTGACATATCATCATTTGATTTGATTGCGATTTCCATCATACCACAGATCAACCACATCCTCCGCATTATGTTTCATAACAATCCATAATTTACTCCCTCATTGATGATTAACGGTCATGACCTATTGACGTGACATATTCATCTACGTTTCTTTGAAATCCCAATCCATACCACCTATTTATTCATACAAACCCTCGATACATTTCATAAGTTTCATAACACAATTCATTTCATAAACAGATAAGGGAAATTCTGAAGGTTTAGAACTCTGCAAGCATGGGACTGATAGTCAGATCAGAACCGGTGAGAACAAAATATATGGAAGGATACCCTCAAGTCAAGGAAATTTTGTAGAAAGCTGGATGGCTCAAATTCATAGAGAAATTCGATGGTTTTCACAAAGAGATTACAAAATATTTTGCTCAGTCTTTTTATGGCACAGAAGTGTAAATTGAAGACATCAAATTCACAATTACTGAATCATTCATGGCTGAAGCCATAGAAATTCCAAGGCTTGGCAAAATGTGGTTCAAAAAAAAGAGTTTCACAATGAATCATGGAAATTTATACTCAAAAACCCAGGAATGGATGTCTCTGTTTTTAGAAAAGGTATCCCAAGCTTAGCTCTTAAAAATAAATGGAGTAACATGCTCTTTGTTTTACAGAAATTTATCACCTGTGAAGGAAGGTTTGGTTGCATATATGTATACCATATTCGATTACTGATGAATTTCTTAGAAAATGGTGAAATAAATCTCCCCTTATTTCTACTAAATAGCTTAAAATATATGGAAGGATACCCTCAGATCAAGGAAATGTTGTAGAATGCTGGATGAATCAAATTCATAGAGAAATTTGATGGTTTTCACAAAGAGAGTACAAAATATTTTGCTCATTCTTTTGATGGCACATAAGTGAAAATTGGAGACATCAAATTCATAGTTACTGAGTCATTCATGACCGAAGCCATATAACTTCCAAGGCTTGGTGAAAGGTGGTTCAAAAACAAAGAGTTTCACAATGAATAATGGAAAGTTATACTAAACAACCTAGGAATGGATGTCTCTGTTTTCAAAAAAGGTATCCCAAACTCAACTCTTAAAAATAAATGGAGGAACATGCTCTTAGTTTTACAGAAATTTATCTCCTGTGAAGGAAGGTTTGGTTGCATGCATGTATACCATATTCGATTACTGATTAATTTCTTAGAAAATGGTGAAATAAATCTCCCCTTCTTTTTGCTAAATATCTTAAAATATATGGAAGGATACCCTCAGATCAAGGAAATGTTGCAGAAAGCTGGATGGATCAAATTCGTTGAGAAATTTGATGGTTTTCACAAAGATATTACAAAATATTTTTCTCGGTCTTTTGATGGCACAAAAGTGGAAATTGGAGACATCAAATTCGCAGTTACTGAGTCATTCATGGCCAAAGCCACAGAACTTCCAAGGCTTGGCGAAAGGTGGTTCAAAAACAAAGAGTTTCACAATGAATCATGGAAAGTTATACTCAAAAACCCAGGAATGGATGTCTCTGTTTTCAGGAAAGGTATCCCAAGCTCAGCTCTTAAAAATAAATGGATGGCTCAAATTCATAGAGAAATTCAATTTTTTCACAATGATATTACAAAATATTTTTCTCAGTATTTTGATGGCATAGAAGTGGAAATTGGAGACATCAAATTCACAATTACTGAGTCATTTATGGCTGAATCCATAGAACTTCCAAGGCTTGGTTAAAGGTGGTTCAAAAACAAAGAGTTTCATAATGAATCATGGAAAGTTATACTCAAAAACCAAGGAATGGATTTCTCTGTTTTCAAAAAAGGTATCCCAAGCTCAGCTCTTAAAAATAAATGAAGGAACATGCTCTTAGATTTACAGAAATTTATCACCTGTGAAGGAAGGTTTGGTTGCATGTATGTATATCATATTCGATTACTGATGAATTTCTTAGAAAATGGTGAAATAAATCTCCCCTTCTTTCTGTTAAATAACTTAAAAAGGATGTCCACAAACGTGCAGGAAAAAATATAATTTATGGACAACACCATGCACCACCATGGGTTGGTAAAGATACTGGTTGAATTTCATTCAAAAAACATAGGAGATACCTGGTATAATTTTCTTATTAGAAACCATTTTCAAGAAGCATCAAAACAACCTAAAGAAGACATTGTCAGAAAGAGCGGAAGGAAGAAGATTGATACAAATATTGAAGACAGACCTACATCCTTATTGGATAATAATGATGAAAATTTCATCTCTAAAGAGCTGACAGAGATCAGAAAACAAAATAAAAACAAGATAAGAGGAAAGATAAGAAAGAGGAGAAAAGATACAAATGAGGAAAATGTAAATCCTCCACAACTGAGAAGGAGATTCAGACTCCGAGGTTCGATGAAGAAAACACTTTTAAAAGAGATAGAGTTTGTAAGTTTAGATGAGGAAATTCCAATACCATCTCCTGTCAATATTTCTCCTCCACACAGTCCTCAAAATTATCCTATTCATAGTTTTTAAGGTAGCCCCAACATAAAATATCTAGGAATACACCCAACACAACAACAAATATATGATTACATAAAAATTTTGGAGAAGAGAAGTGCAACAATGAATCCTATCAATCCACAAGAACCTCTAGTTGAAACTCTCAAATAGGAAATTTATGAACTAGACATATTAGATAGGCATATTAAACAGGAGAATGAGACCTTGAAGAAGCATAACAAGTTGGAAAAGGCAATTCATGACAATACAATTATGCATTTAGGACTATGGTACAAGAAGAACAGGAAATTGAAAAGAAATAACAAGCTACTAAAAAGGCAGTAATTAATCTTAAATACAAGCTTCTGATGAGAAAACCTAGGACATCAATCACTTCAAATAAAAATAAAATAAGGAAATTGGATGTGCTAGCAGAAGTGTCTGAAAAAATGCAGTAGGAGGGGAGAATTCACATTTTTTGAAAATTGCATGAGGACATGTAATGACTTCGCAGTGGAGGTATGTTGAACCTCAGAATATCCTCTCTTTAACATCCTTTCTCACCTTTTTGCCTTACTTTCTCATAAGATCACATATTTCAATCAATGATAAATGCCATGTTTTGTCTCAAGGAATGCATCTAAATGACTTCCATGTTATATTCTCATGTTCTTGCTATTCGAATAGATTTTTGTGATTTGGATACAAGACGCAACCTATTATGTAGCTAATCTTGGATTCAATATCTACTCTCATGGTCTAACATGTTCCAGGTATCAAGTGGACAATTGAGCCACATGGGCATTTCCAGAATCATCTCGACATGGATTTTGTCCTATTCACTTAGTTGAGATAGATAAGAAAGGAAGCCTAATATCATGGTCAAAGGCGTGGTAAAATGAAGTTAGCTAAGAACAGAAGGACTCTTGATTTTCTTTATCATAGAAAATCAAGAGTTAAACATTCCAACTGCAATTAAGTTATGTTTATTTTCTTTAAATACCAATTGTACAGAACCGAGAACAATTAATTTTTAAGCTTAAGTTAATAATTTTTTGATACAATGTGTATTAAGACTTCATTTTATCATAATGAAAATACCATGTTCATACCAATGATTTCCTAAGTGCGTCTTTAGCTAGCTAATATTTCAGCCAAATCAGTTGTAGAGGGCCCCTGCACTAGAGGAGGTTTTTCATGCATTGTTTTAGTTTAATTTTCCTAACTCTGTTTTTTTCAATTTAGCTTTCTGAGTAGATTAATATTACATTTCAATTTTTCTCATTAGCATAAATTTAAAACAAAACTGTGTAATCATTATTCTTCTAAGACATTTCGTGAAGATAGATCTTTCTGTTTTCAATTTGAATCAAGTTTGAAGTAATACAAATACACAGTTATCTAGTTTTCTTATTGTTATGTCATTTACTTTCTTAGAATAGAATTATCAATTAATTGTGTCAATAGATGTTCTAAAAGGTAATTTCAAGTAGATGATTCTGAACTAAATGATTAAATGTCTAATTCATACAGTTATTGAGTTTTCCTCTGCACATTTTACTTTCTTTCTAGGAACTTAGAAACTAAGGTATAATTGATTTCTTACACAACATCTCAAGAGGGTAATACTTTACAATGAATGTTGGAGTAAATCCAACATACATTAGTTGTTCATAGTTAGCTTTAAATTCTTTTACATCTTCTTTTAGATCCTCATTTAGTTTCATCACTGATATTCCTAAAGGTAATTCCAAGAAGTTGATTCTATCATATTTCCAGACTGAATGATTGAAGGTTTAATTAATGCAAGTACTGAATTATTTTCTGCATACTTTACTCGCTTTTCTAGATCATTAGGTATAGTTGGTTACTTAACATCATCTCAAGAAGAAAACACTTCATATTAAATGTTGGAGTAACTAAATATACATTCATTGTTTTCCTTTGCACGCTTTACTTTTTTTTCTAGAACATTAGAATTTAAGGTATAGATAGTTTCTTACACACCATCTCAAGAAGATAACACTTCAATAGAATGTTGGAGTAACTAAATATACATTAGTTGTTTTCTTCTTTCACTTAGAACAACACTGCAATTTCAATCTCAGTTATAAGAATTAGATCCATGGAATAAGACTAATGTTAAGAGAGAAATCATTAAGATAGATACTATATTTTTCAGATTAGAATCTAACTAGCCAACAGTCTTTGATTTATTTTTATGTAAATTAGATTAACTTAGAAACACTTCATTTTCTTCCTTCTTAAAATTCATTAGATTCATTTAATTTATTTCATAGTTTTAGATTAAATATTCTTACATATCAAAGAAAAAAACCCCCAAAACAACATAAAATACAAACAACGAAGTAAGAAGAAGGTTACCTAAGCACATACATTGCACTACACTTCATCAGTTTACGAAATTTGGTTGATAATTTATGTAAGAAATTTAAGACATTAAATTTACTAAACAAAGACCCATTTAGTTCCAATAATATTTGTATCCTTTGGTCATGGAACCAATTCCTAAGTGTCATTCTTCTCAATTTGATACAATTCTTCATTCATAGCTGCTACCCAATGTTCACCTTGACTAGATTCCTTAAAATTGCTAGGCTCAAGTTTCGAAAAAAGAAAGGTGGGCTTGTTGCGATGAATGAAGCTTTAGACTTCTTCTGGTTCCAATTCCTTCAGTTATGTTGTATATTATTTGATTTTATAGATGATTTTTTTGACACCATTATTTTAAATGTTTTGGATAATTTTCTTGTACATCTTGTTGATCATTTCTTATTTCCTCTTGGTTGACTGTTGTTTCCTTATTTGATTGGTCTTGTTCTGGAGCTTTTCTTCATCATTCACAGATTCTCCCTCAGATCCCTCAGATTTTCTTGAAGGGTCAATCTCATCGTCATCCTTTGTAACACAATATTCATGCTTTCCACTATTTGTTTTTGCCTCAGACTGTAGCATCTATAAGCCTTCCTTTTGTGTGAATAACCAATGAAAATACCTTCATCGACATAGGAATCGAAATTGCCCAATTTTTTATCTTCTCTTTTGAGGTAGCATTTTCTTCCAAATATTTTGAAGTATTGACATTAGTCAGTCTTCATTTCCATAATTTGTATGAAGTCATGTTACAATTGTTTCTTAGAAAACCTCTGTTTATAATGAATAAATTTGTTTGATAAATTCTTTAACCCAAAATTTATCATCTAATTTTGAGTCATTTAACATTTTTCTAGCCATTTCCTGTACGGTTTTGTTTTTTCTTTCAACAACTCCATTTTGCTGCGGTGTTCTAGCTATTGAGAATTTCTTTTTTTTTCCATTTCCATCACAGTACTGCTGAAATACCTTGGAAGTTGATTCTCCGCCATTATCTAATCTCAGAAATTTGATCTTCAAATCAGTTTCATTTTCAGCCAATTCCTTGTAGATTCTAAAACATTTGAATGCCTCAGTCTTTTTTTTAAACAATCTGAAGGCTGTCATTTTGGTGTAATCATCTATCATTAGCATAAAATATATTTTTCCATCTAAAATTTTTGTTCTCATAGGACCACATATATCAGTATGTACTAATTCCAATGGACGTGATGCAAAGTGTTCTTTTTTCTTGAACTCAACTTTTGTCTTCTTGTCATGCTGACAAGATTGACACATCGTATTGGTGGGTTTTGAAATTTTAGGCATTTCTCTTACTGCTTCCTTCTTGCTGATCCTGACCAAATTGTTGAAATTTATATATCCGATTCGTTTCTTCCATAACCAACTTTCGTCTTATTTCGACAAAAATCACCCTTCAGGTGTCTCATCGAAAATATATATCTCATTTGGAGCTCTATTTTTTCTAGCCACAATTTTACTGAATTTTCCTTTCCTAGTTTCACATTTTTTAGATTTAAATAGCATCGTGTGTCCTTGATTGCACATTTTTCTAGCACAGAGCAGATTGTGATTCATATTTTCAACCAACAACACATCTTTCACTAATGCATTATTTTTTCCAAGTGTAACTGTACCTACTCCTATGACGTTTGAAGACCTATCATTTCCAAAAGACATTGTTCCATCCTTCTTTTCCTTCAAGGATATGAAATTATTTCAAGGATATGAAATTATTCCTATCTCTAGTCATATGAGTTGAGAAGCCACTATCAACATACCAAACGTTTTTTTTTCTTTGAGCCTTGAGAGTGATATCACATTTTTCAGTATTCTTTTTCCATATTTTTTCATTGTGATTTTGCGAGAATTCCTTTTAGGAACTTCCAAGTCTGCAATATTTAGCCAGGTATCAAAAATTGTTACATTTGTAACATTCAACATCATCTCTCAAATGATCAAATATGTTAATATTCTGTTGAGTTTTGGAATATCCATTTCTGAAAGATATCCCGAAGCTATATTTATTCCAAATATACGTGCGACATTATATAGCTCTATGTCCAACCTTCCCATTAGGGGAATTTTGAGGTCTAAAATGGGCCTCCTAAGGAAAATGTACAATCAAAATTCACTTTATGAGAACCAATCACATTTTAGGGGATGACATCATCCCTAATGGTTGAGGTGGCATTACTTGAGTTAAAGGTACTTACTTGTCACATTCTCAATGGTGGATAAAAACTCATGGTTAACCATGGTAGTGCTCTAAGTACTTTTAAAGTCAAAGTAAAGTACTCATAATAAATGCCATTTCACACTTTTTGAATAAAATATATTATTGTCATTTCATATTTCTTGAAAGAAACAATGCATATCCCTATACATTTATTATATTATATTATATTTATATAGTATATTAATTACATGTTATTATACAATTTAAATAATATAAATTTTAATTAATAGCATATAATATAATTAAGAATTTATAAATTTATATTTATATTTTATTTTAAGTTATTTAAGTACAAAGGACAAATGCATTAGTTGTTCAATGATAATGACTTTTTCTTGAAAAGATCATTCTTATTTATAGTCACATCAATACAATTTTTTTTATTAATTTTATTTTGGTACAACTTTTGAATTGAATTTAACTATGGTTACATGGATTCTGGTGCAAAAAGTGAATTGAAAATTCATAAATATTATTTTATTGGTTTAACTATTATTTATTATTTCCTTAGGATGCCCATACATGAATAGAAATGACCATAGAAGATAGGTTGACACCTAGGAGGAATTGTCTTCTATGGTTCTTCCTCTGAGTCCTAATCCCTTGAGTTAGTTGGAAGGTCTACCTGCTTGTTAGATTTTTCATATCCATCTTATTTTGTTGTCATAGAAGGACTTGGCTCCTTTTCTTCTTTTCTTTGTAACCAAGATCATTCTTGTCACTATTTGATCGTTGATTTTTGATGATTTCTTCAAATGCCTTGGAGATTTTGGTGTATTTTTGAAGATTTTTTTCCATTTTTTACATGCTTTAGAAGAGAAACTATTTCAGCTTCCAATGCTTCTATTTCCTTGTTGCTTTCATTTAATTCTTTCGTGAGCGGTTCTTCAACTTGTTTGTATTCTTCAACCTTTACTTTAAGATTTAGGACATGTTCCCTTCCTATCTTTAATTCATCTTTAAGAGTTTTTACATGCTTCTTATCAACCTTGAGCTCTTTAATAACCCTGATCACTTCATTTTGAAATTCAACCTCAATGATCTCTTCTTCTTTGTCTCCTTCTTTATTAGATGCTTCTTGCTTATTATGCTTGGCCATAAAAAATACTCTTCTGTTGATTTCTTCTTCGTTATCATTGTCTTAATCAGATGAGGAGTTATCTTCTTTGGAGAAGAAACTCTTCTTAAAACATTTCTTCTTGCCTTGCTTGTGGAAATTCCTCAGAACTTTCTTTCATTTCATAATAGCCTCATTTTTGTGAGGACACTTGGTTTCAAAATTCCCAACCTCACCACAATCGAAACATATCAATGGAATTTTACCTTTGAATTTCCCCTTACATGTTCTTATTTTTTCGCGTGAAGTGGGAAAATTATTTATCTGAAAATTCTTCTTCGTCTTCTTCCTTACAACTACAAGTTTTTTCTTTTGGAGTATTCTTGTCCTTAATATTTTTCTTGGATGCGGCGAATGTTGTTTCTAGGTGAGATGTGTCATCCTCTTCTTCAATCCTCATTTCATATGCCATAATAACTCCATTCAATTCATCTTTGCTGAGATTGGATCGATTCAAACTATATTCCAAGACAGATACCTTTGGGTTGAATTTTGCCAACAAGGTTCTAAGGATCTTTCAGACATCAATTTTCATGTCGGCAGGTTCTCCCAAACCTTCCAATGCATTTTTTATTTCATCAACACACTGTAAGTATGCATCAATATTTTCATCTTCCTTCATTTTGAGTTGCTCAAAATTTTCGCTGTAAATTTGAAGCTTTTATTTTTTCACATTTGAGTCACCTCATACATATATATTCTCAAGCTTGCCCCATAATTCTTTAGCAGTTTTACAACTTAGTACCTTAAGATAGACATATTCTATATGCCCGCTAATAATGATATCTTTATCCCTTGCATCATATATCATATTTTTCTTTCCTTGTTCATCATGGGTCACTGTAAAGCCTTTTTCAATGATTTCACATACTTCGTATCCTTGTGCCAACAAATAAACATGCATTATTCCACTCCAAAGTGCGTAGTTATTTCCATTAAATAGAGGAACTCTATTATTAGTATACTATTGAAGGAACCAAGCTTTGATACCAATTTTTGGAAATACTAAGAGGGGGGGGTGAGGGTGAATCAATATTTCTTATCAATTAGCACTTTTTAAATATTTTTAGAGAATTAGTTAATCCTCAATTATTATTGATGTTTATCCAGTACAAAATTAAACAATAGAACACAATAGGCACACTAATTTTAGGTGGAAAACCCTCTCTGGGTCAAAAACCATCGAACAATTTTCTAATAAATTCTTTAATCTTTAGCCCCAACTAAAATGAAAGGTACAACTTCCTAGAATTCTAGAAAAGCATTATTCTCCAACTTCCACTGGAAGCATGCCCAAATGCCATGGTTTCTTTAGTAGTCAACTGAATGGATGCCCCAACATACTAGACCAACCTACCAGCTTGAAGTGTTTGCAGGCTCCGACCTATAGGTGACTTCATGCACCAACCTAGCACCTCCGTTCCACCCTATAATTCTCAGAAATAAGACAAGGGTGTGGACTCCCATACCAGGGACAACGATCCATGATAAAATATGGTTCACAATGATTTTCTTTAACTAGACCAATCACCCAATCACACTTTGACCTGCAACCCATCCATAACATTATCCAAAAATGACACTTATACCTCCCAAAAATGCCTCTCCAAATCTAAGAAAATTGAATATTTTACAATAATGAATCTTTTACAAATTTACAATGATTATTTTTACAATAATGACTTTTGACATGACCTAATACTTGAATTGACACTGCTTCTTTGAACACTAGCAGCTGCTGAGGTATTGTTGTGCTTGCTTCAAGTAATGGTAATTTGACATTGCATTGTCCTTCTAGTATGTGTCTGAGTTGTACTATTGTGTCCTCCTTCATGCACATGCAAGACCCAAACCAATATAAAAGAAAAATACTTACACTATCCTGAAAACCATATGTTAGAGAAATATTCAAAATTCAAATGTAAATACGTTCAACATTTATGAACAAAACCCAATTAAACATACATACAAAATACTTACCTTGTCCTGCAAAACCACATGTCAGATATGATATTCAGATTATAATTCAAACACTAATCATACATACCTTGTTGTAGTAGACTTACCCTTGACTGTTGATGTGTTGTCCTTACTGTAGAGATCCTTGAATGCATATTTTTTCTTACCTTCTAGAAGCTCGATATTGAATCTGTTGTATCTATGTCATTTCAGATCTCCAAGGTCTGAAATTTCATCCTGCGGTAGCCCTTTGAGTCCTCTTTCCAACCCCGTATGCCTGAGAAACATTGGATGCTTTAAGAAATAGTTATGCCCAATATCCTATGATGACCTGATTATAGACTGGTTCAGTAAAGTGAACTTCTACAAAGTGCCACAAGTCACTTTTTCAACCTTTGGTCATAAAAACGATACAAAGAAAACTAAAAATCATCATCTTTCTGCAAATTTTTAAGAAATTTGAATCCAATGCTTAGATAGAGTGTTATGAAGATTTTCCCAAGATCACATGTTTGACATGAAATTTGGGAGCCTGCAAAAACCATAACTTCCTCAGATCATATCTTCGAAAAGATAGTGAACAAATATCTAAAATTCAAACACAATCTTCATCGGGATTTTGTCCAAATGGGTTTTTTGTTTCAGCATCTAAAGCTTCACAAAACAATTTATAGAAAAAATGGCATGATGACCTGTTATAAATAGTGAAATCCTTACATGAGGGGGATATGAGGGTCACAATTTATATAAATGCTTAGGTTGAGAAGGTTTTCAAAAAGTGAACGATGGAGGGATTCCAAGAGCTTAAAAAAATATTAATTATTGAAAATTCAATGACCAAAACCAATTATTAGTGTCATGCCACAACCCCATGGGGTTTTAGGCCACTAACTAGGGTTACTAACTTCAAACACGAATATCTCTCAAACCATGAAGAATTACGTGGCGTGCCATATATCAACCGAAACATCTCGACAATTAGAAACCATCAAAAATTTCCTTGACTCATAATAGAGTAAGTTGTAAAGTCAAAATTCCTATGCAAGATCGGGGTAGCCCCTGGTGCTACTTGGGTTGATATTAATGACAACCACTGATCAAAATCTGGTGCCGAGACACAATCAAATAATGTGGTCCAATGGGATTTAAGTAAAGGTCCCCACTCTGATATCTTAGTCCACTTAGGGCAAGCTCAAAAAGGATTTCTCAGAAGTTTGTTTAAAGAGCCCATGACTCAGTGTTGTGAGGTAAAAACCAGGCCACACGACACCATTTCGACAACACCTTAAACGAAGGCCTTGGATACCATGGGAGGTAGTTTCTCATACCATCGATCACGTAGATCAATGGCATAGAGCCACCCCGAGATCACTCCTACTAAAAAACCCAAACTGTACAGGAGTGGTGTTTAGGGAAGAATTTCTTGAACCTAGTGATTTTCTAATTAAAAAAGGAAATTGGAGAAAAAAAAAAGTCTCGGGGACCCTTTCTCTCTCCTCCAGTAGGACACATGGTAGCATGGATGATGAAATTACCATGATATGGTAAAATTAGTAGTGGACATGTGGAAATCATTTTTGACATTATTGGGTACCCAAAAGGCCTAATTCTGGGTGACACATGTCACCAATAATTTGTCAACATGTGATGTTGGTGATGTCTGAATGATGTCATCGCTGGATGGATCCTGATGGAATGATAATAGTGCATAAAAGAGATGTGTTAGTCCAGAGGTATTAGGATGACAAGGCAGTTGACTCATCCCAGAGAGAATTTATATTGGCTCTTGTTGAAGTGGGTGGACCCCATGATATAGATCATCTTACAGTACATAGCTCGGAATAATTTTAAATACCACAAAATGAAATGATTGGTAGGAGAGCACCGAGAGACAGATGATAGTAGCTAAGTGTAGTGGAAACCAAACAAAAGGCATTGGGGCACTCCCCACATGACCCGACGACCCGACGGCATGACCCTAACAAGTGAATAAAGGGACACACAAACAACACATCGGGATATAAGGGGCTACGGGCTAAGCACCCACACAGGGCCCCATGGAACAGGTAAGGATTAGGGGTGCAAAGGTTATAAAGAGCCCTAGAAGCTCTTGTAGTGGCTAAGTGCCATATATTCCTCATTTTACATATAAATGGGACGAGCGATGTGGAGCCATTAACAAAGAGATTTGTATCACGAAGGGCTCAAAAGGGGTCAGTGCCTAAAATCCTAAGCCAAGGTTGTAAAGACAAGTCTTATGGCATGAAAATAGGTAAGGGAGCTGATAAAAGGTGCTAAAAGCCAAAATTTGTAGAACTACTAGTTTGGCAGTGTATTTGGTAGTTAAGTTGAAGTTAACTACAAATAAAATTAGGTGAGCTATGCTAAAACATGTTAAAAGAAGAAATGTTAAAATATACAAATAAGCTCAATTTAACCTAAAGAAAAGGATGGTTGAAGGTGTTAGCCACCTATATTTTTCCTATCATGTCAGCTGGTGGCTAAATGTTTTTTGCAGCCTTCAAGAAACAAATTCAGTCCTGAAATTGTTGGTGCTTGAAGTCTTTTTGGTGAAACCATAAACTGCTGGTTAGATCTT
Organism: Pinus albicaulis; assembly: GCA_034641835.2. Classification (NCBI taxonomy): domain Eukaryota; kingdom Viridiplantae; phylum Streptophyta; class Pinopsida; order Pinales; family Pinaceae; genus Pinus; species Pinus albicaulis. Next base: position 234,220,314 of record CM076577.1, read on the forward strand.
CATACCTTTCCTTCTCCAAGCCTCTGATATTCTACAAAAGTTCAGGTCAAATACTTCTGCTTTCTCTTTTTCCCCTCCATTTCTTCTAACTTACATCATCCTCCATTTTTCTTTTCTTCCATGAAATCCCTACAATTCATATGTTCTCCCTTGATCTCTTCATGAAGTTCATTTCCTAGGATTAAAAACTCACTTTTTGATCTTATCTGAACCTTGTTTTCCCTTTCAAAACATTGGAAGAACCATGAGAAATGCATAAATTTTATGAAAAAGGTCCTCAGCCCCCGCGGGCTAAGCCCCTGGCTTTGTTCCCCCATATACCCGAGTGCCGGGACCAACTGCTCAGTCCTTGGGCGCTAGACCAAAAGCACGACCTCTCTCTGTCTATTTTCCTTTGAAAAACCCAAAAACCCATTTTCTAAAGTTTAATGGGAAAGATTTTAAGGCACGTGTTTTAAATTATCACGATAAAACAGAGCCTTCAATCTGCTCCCCAGATCCGACGGAGCGGAGCACACCCCACTTGGTGGACCCCCCTCCCCGCGCCTTTTCCGGAAACTGTCGTTTTTCATTACGCACCGCCTTCCGAGCCAGGGTGGTTTTCTCCCGTCGGCTAGCGATTCCATACGTTGGCCGACATGTGTCCCCGCCACTGTGTCGAAACCGCCGTGCCATCACCTCCTCCCGCGCGCTAATCTTCGTACCATAGCCACGCGGCGAAATTTACCTCCGCCGTCCGATCTGAGCCCTCCCATCCGACGGACGCCGATCACCTTCACTTGCTCGACCTTTAACGAACATGCGTGCCCGTTAAACCGTCCATCGCACATCCAAAACTCAATCTCTGCCGTCGATCTCTGCAGATCGACGGCTATTATTCGTCCTCCCGATTCCATCATCCGGTCAGACATTCTCCCGCTGACTTCTTGTTGCCCGGTCCCGACCGTCAATCTCTGCAGATCGATGGTCCTGATTTAATATTTCTTCAACTTTTCCCGACCGCCCAGGTTTAAATCTTAGCCGTTGGATGATGCCATCCAACGGCCCGCATTCCTCTGCACATTCCCCAAAGCAGATCGGCCTATAAATTGGATTTTTTACGTGTTTTTTGTTATTTTGCAGGGTTAAGGTCTTTTTTTCGTGTTTTTAATGAAAATTTCGGTCCAGGAGGGTGACGATCCTCTTTGTTCCGATTTCTCCACGGAAATCACTTACAGAGTTAATTCCCACGTCCCTTCAATGTTTCCATAGGCATTGATGCCTTTCCTCACCTGCGCAGCCCTGCACAACGAAGAAATCGTGAAAATAAACGCAGAAAAAGGGTATCAGAGATCGAAGACCAGAGATGAGCCGGAATAGAAAATTAATGGGGATTAAGGCTAAGACGACTATCTAATGCCTAATCCCCACTCTCAGACACTGATTAAAAGAAATAACTAAAGTGTTTCATCAGGAAACCCTTCACCGCCATAGATGGAATAAAATTGATTCTTCCCACCAACTAAAGCGCCACCTATTGCCTCAAAAAGCTCAATCAAAGGCTGAATTTATTGAACGAGATCAGATCTCTGCCTCGAAACAGTCGAAGAGTTATTTCTGCTAGGAATTTAATGAAATAATGTCCGCAGAACAACCTTAACACCGCACAGAGCCTCCAAGGGCCAGGAAGACATTAATTCTGCATTAATTGTATCTGAGATCTTTTCATCAGATCTCACCTCCTCATCCTTCTATAAATACTTCAGTAGAAGATGAGGGAGGGGTTGGATTGTTTGGTTTTTAATGTAATTGCTGAAGTATTGTAATTGTAACTGAGATGAAGACTCTTGATTGTAGATAGGATTTCATTGGCTCTTGGAGCTCTGCTTGTAACAGATAGGTTAGGTTGTGAAGAGGGATGGATTAAAACATTGGATCAGAAGATTGTAACTGGTTTGAAGCATCAATACAAGTTGATTTATGGGATCCTGGTCTATGCTGATGGTGATGTTATTCTCACTGTAACTTGTATTTTCTTTCTGTTTTCAATTTGTTTCATTTTCCACTATAAAGAATAGTTTAAACAGGGTTAGGACCTACTGTATATCAGTAACCTTCTCTGGCTGAGAAATCTTTATTTAAATGTTTTCTTTCAACTGTGTTATTTGAAAATGATTAAATTTAGTTTGAGTACAGGGATGCCGGCGTTCCCTCATTTTTTTTGTCTTAGCTGAAAGTTATTTTTAAATGTTACTTTCAATATATGTTGTGTGAGGATGAACTAAGGAAATCAAGGTTAGCCCTGAGTCCCTTTCTTATTTGCCCAACTATTTGATTGTTTCCCTTAGGATATGTTAAAAGCTGACTAGTTTCGAAGTACTTATCAGATCTTAGACCATCCTGTGTCATCTTTGTGTCTTCCTTTTGTTTTTTGAATTTTTTCTATTAGAAGTGTATCAAAGGCTGGATAGTTTCAAAGCACTTACCAGATCCTAGTTAGCTTCTATGTTTCTCTCAAGTGCCTGGTCAAAGGCTGGCTAGTTTCAAAGTACTTACCAGATCCTGGGCTGCTCTTTGTTCTGCATTTGTCATTTCCCTTTCTTATTGTATCACTCCATTCCATAAATCAAACTTTAAAGAGATCCTTAGGCATAGATGACTTGCCCCATAGATTACTCTTGAACCTGAATGTTTCAATTAAATCCTCTTATGACTCCATAGCCCAATGGATTGAAACTTGCCATCATCTTTCTTTAAAATCAAAGCTTACTCTTTTGCTTGCAACTTCTCACCTTTGAACCTATTTGCATATAGATCTTTCCGCCTCAAATAACAATTATGTTCAACCATCCGAGAAAACCAAACAAAACCCTTGGCCCTCATAACTAGCCTAATATCATTACCCTAAGCTTTCAAAGACAATATCCATCTTTGTACATATTGGAGAGATCCCTCTCCGGATTCAGGAGGGCTAGATCCTAGAATCCCAAAGTTGGTTGAAATGATGTTAACTCTGTGATCGGACTTTGCCAATCTTGCTTATTATAGAGACCTAACATTTCTGGCGACTCCACTAGGGACTCCTTACCCAGAAACTTCATAAGACCTTGAGAGTAAAAAGCAGCCTTTCAAGCACTACCAAGAAATGGTAATCATGATGAAACTTGTTTGAATCAGTGACAAACCAGGCCAGCCCTAGGATTCTCTTAAGTTTTATCTAACCTTGGAAAATCAGCTAGCTTGGTCATAAGAGTAGACTGTCTTTGTCTCATAACCGTAGCTAAGTTTTGAAGCAAAGTTAGGACATTATTAGAAACCACAAATAAAAATAATTCAGAAAAATACCAAAAACATTTCAGATTGGTAGTAAAACGCTAGTTTTTGATATCTTGTTTACACTTTTGATGTGTTTTACTCTATACTCTTAAGACAGAGTCTGGAAAGGGCCAGGTAGCCTCTAGATCTCGTCCTCTTTTAGAGGTGACATATCTGGTGAATGCCCTCCCAGTCAATCTCTGGTTAGAGTTTGTTGTGTTTTGAGATATCCTTGAAAAGGAATATTTCACAAACACTGTGGTGGATAGTGTACCCCTTTGAAAACACTCTAGACTTTCCACCTGGCGGCTCCACAATCCTGAACAGACCTTAAGACTCCACTAGAAAGAACCCTTATTATTTTTATATCCTTCAAACATAGTTAAAAGGCTGTAGGGGGGGAATTGAGAAAACAGATTAGTTGACCTTTCAAAGATTTTCATATCTGGTTGAAATTTTCTTATTTTTTGGGTCTAAAAACTTAGCATAGTGGCTCCCAGAAAGATTCATACCAGAGCCCACCCTGATCCTGATCCACCTGAAATAGTTGATAACCCTGAAGCAATCCTTAGGAAGTCTCCTAAGATAGAATCTTCAACTGTTTTCAGATCATCCCTAAGAGCTAATTCAGTCCCTGAAAATATTTCAGCTCTTCAGAAATCACAAACTGACTTATTAAACCCATTTAGGACTAGGTCATTTGGCGTGTTAGATCAGCTAGCTTCTGAGCCTTCACTTGCATCTCCCGAAACAAGTGAGCCCCTTGGGCATAGAGAATCAACACCTCCTGATTTACATTTTCTACATAATCTAGGTGTCTCCCATCCAAGATTAGCCCAGCAATCTTCTGCTCTCCCATCCACTTCTGTTCATCCTTCATCCTTTGTTCAAACTACTCCACTTCAACCCACACCTCATCTTGTAAATCCGCCACATATCATGGCAGCATGGTATGCTCCCTTAGTCCTTCCTGCGCCACTAGTCAATCTTCCACAGGACTGTCAGTCCAAAATTCCATTATATGATACTAGCAATACTATAACAGCATCTCAACATGTGGACAATATGAATGACTATTTTGACAGAAATGAAATTGATGATGATTCTGTCAAGCTTAGACTATTTGCTCAAAGTTTAGGGGGAGAAGCAAGAAAATGGTTTAAAGGTTTAGCCCGTCACAGTATTAATGATCTCCAAGGCTTCCATCAAACATTCTTGAACAAATGGGAAGTGAGGAAGAACCCTCTCCAGGTCCTTGCCGACTATAACAATCTCCACAGGAACCCTGGGGAAAGTGTACAAGCTTATTGTACCCGGTTTAACAGTGTATATAATGCACTTTCCCCTGAACTGAAACCTCCTCAGGGCTTAGCTTTAAACAAATTTCCTGAAGGGTTTGATCCTGATATGACATATTCACTCAGGGAAAGAGTTTTTTCAACCCTTGAAGACATGCAAAGAGGTGCTATTTCTGTGGAAGTTAACATTATGGAGAAGAGAGAAAGAATGAAAGCTGAAAAGAGAGTGTCTTTTAGAGAGGAATCTACCCCTTCTACTTCAAGCTCAAAAATGGAAAGAATGATGGAAGAAATGATGAAGAAAATGAGCATTCTAGAGAGAGCGCAAGAAAGTCTAAATCAAAACGTTCCTCAAAACAGAAACCAAAACCAGAATCAGAATATTAGAAGAAACCAACCTTTAAACAGACCTAGGGAAGATGATCAGCAGATCACTCCTCCCTTTCATCAAAACTATTTAAGTGAGGTTGAGGAAATATATGAAATAACAAAGGATAATGATATAAACTTATTTGGGGTAGATAATGATAGCTTCGAGGGTCATTATGACGGAAAAGAGGGTCTCTACACATCTTATGACGACAAAAGAGACGATAATGAAAATTACTATCAAAACATGGAAAACGCTGTCATAGATCTTTCAAAGGAATATGAACTCAGAAGCAAATCTAATCAACAAATCCCCAACAATATTACCTCTGACAAGCCTTCTCAAAACAGCACTGCAACCAAGTCTAAAACAATCAAACAAAAAGACAAAACAGTGGCTGTTAATTCTGGTAGTGGTAAAGAGAAAGACACTCAAAATATTGAAAAACAAAGTGCAAACATTAGCAGTACTAACACCCCGGCTAGTACTCCTGGTAAAACAACTGTTTCCACCGTAGATAAAGCAAATCAGCAAGCTGCTATTGCTGATAAAACGACAGTAAACAAGGCTGAAATCAATGTTTTAAAGAATCAAAACCTTTTCAGCCTCGAACAGGAAATCTCAAAGATTAAAATTTCTGTTCCTTTGACTGAGTTAGCTGCCCAACATGTATATAGGTCCAAAATTTTGAAGGCTTTGAACTTAGAAGATAATGAAGATACACTCAATCTTAATGATGACCAACCAGAGCTTATTTTTGGTCCAAAGATTGAAGGTAAATTCCAAGAGGGTCTTGTCCCTCCCTTTTACGTAAGCTTAACCATTCATGACAAAATTATGCACAATGCTATGCATGACTCGGGCGCTTCCCATAATTTAATGCCAAAAGCTGTAATGGAAAGCCTGGGTCTTGAAATTACCAGACCTTACAAAGACTTGTACTCCTTTGACTCAAGTAGAGTTAAATGTCTAGGATTGATAAAAGATCTCTGTGTTAACTTAGCCCAGATTCCAGCCAAATGTTTAGTCATGGATGTTGTTGTGGCTGATGTACCCCCAAAGTATGGAATGCTTTTATCAAGATCTTGGGGGGCTAAGTTAAAAGGAACTATGCAAATGGACATGACCTATGCGACTATCCCTGTTTTTAATCAGACTAGGAGACTTTACAGGGAGTCACATATGCAATACACAGTGACAAGTCAAGACCAGCCTCAAAACTCTCCTCTATATGCTGTTAGTATGAGCCTTGATTCTTTCATCATGTTTAATGATGAAACACTTACAGGAAAAATCATTTCAACAGAATTAATGGCCGAAACGGAGAAAGAGAAACACAACGTTGAATGGCCGAAACAATCTACTGTATCTGAAAATCCTAGCGAACCAAACACAGGTCTTGAACTACAAGTCATCAATCCATTAAACTTAAAGCTTAACAGTCAAGAGGGAAACCCTCAACCCGATGAAAAACTTGAGGAATCAAATCATACAAAAGCCATTCACCAAACTGAAAAAATTCCTCTCTGGACTATGTATTTTGATGGTTCGTGCACCAGAACAAATGCTGGTGCAGGTGTCTGGATTACTAACACTGAAAACAATCATACAGAATGTATCTCATGTAAATTAAACTTTCAGTGTTCCAACAACATAGCAGAATATGAATCCCTCCTCTTAGGCCTGCATCTCTTGAAAAAGCTAGGTGCCAAAAGAATTAATGTATATGGGGATTCTGAAATAATCATTAGGCAAGTCAACGGGGAGTATAATGCAAATCACCCCAGACTTAGGGCCTACAATAATGATGTCATGGATATTTTAAAAACATTTGAGGAGTCCAACCTGAATTTTGTCCCAAGAAAAAGAAATATTGCAGCCCACAATTTAGCCTTTGCTGCTAGAACCTGCCCAATGCTATATGATGACACATCTCAGATTAAATTCAGACCATCTATCCCGGATAACAAGAAATATTGGCAGGTGTTTGATAGAGATAAACAAATAGAAGACTTCATGCAATTCAGAAATGAGTTTGAACTTCATATTTCGGATTCAGATTATGAGACAGATTGCAGTGAAGAAAATTTTCTTGGTGAAGAAGAAACGTCTCCTGAGCTTATAGACATTAACCATCAGACTAGAAAACTTAGAAACCAAACAGAATTGAGTGCAGAATCTGAAACAGAAGAGTTGGAAGCTCTACATTCCAAAGATGATAGTTTGCCCAAGGGTTTGGCCCCTCTAGAAGAACTGTTTGGTTTTAATGATGTGGCCAATAAACCTAAACTGGAACCTATAGAAACTGAGGTAGAGGAATGCAATATAGGCAGTGAAGAAAAATCGAAAATGATCAAACTGTCCAAAACTTTGCCAGCTCACATTAAACTCAAATACTTAGAGTTGTTTAAAGAATTTTCTGATGTTTTCGCGTGGAGTTATGAAGATCTTAAGTCCTATGACACTGAAATAATACAGCACAAAATCCCTCTTAAAGAAAACCAAAAACCATTCAAACAGAAACTGCGCAGAATAAACCCTGTCCAGTTACCATTGGTTAAGAGGGAAATCATGAAGATGCACGATGCTGGTATTATTGTCCCTATTAGATATTCTGAGTGGGTATCTAATCTGGTGTCTGTTAGGAAGAAGACTGGAGAAATCAGGCTTTGTATAGACTTCAGAAATTTAAACAAAGCTTCATTAAAAGACAACTACCCTTTGCCCAAGATGGATTATATTTTACAAAGGGTGGTGGGGTCTAAAAGAATTTCTTTGCTAGATGGCTATTTAGGGTATAATCAAGTCTTAGTCCACCCTGATGATCAATTAAAGACAGCTTTTACTACACCATGGGGTACTTTCATGTATGTGAAAATGCCTTTTGGTCTAATGAATGCTGGAGCAACCTTTCAGAGAGCCATGGACATAGCATTCTCGGAAGAATTGGGTTTCTTCATCATTATCTATCTTGATGATGTCACTGTTTTTTCAAAAACAGATGAAGAACACTTAGAACATTTGAGGAAAGTTTTCGAGAAGTGCAGAAAGTTTGGAATATCTTTAAATCCTAAGAAGACTTTATTTGGTCTCCAAGAAGGTAAACTCCTTGGGCACATCATTTCAGAAGAGGGTATAAAGATAGATCCAAAAAGGATTGAGGCCATATTGCAAATCTCTCATCCCAGAAACATCAAGGAGTTGCAGTATTTCATTGGAAATATCAAATTTTTGAGAAGGTTCATCCCTAACTTGGCTGAGCTCCTTAAGAATATCACAAACATGTTGAAGAAGGGGCAAGGGATAAAATGGACCTTGGAAGCAAAGACATCCTTTGAGCTAGTAAAACAAGCATTAACCAAAACACCGGTTCTCATAAGTCCTGATTTTTCAAAGGATTTTTATATCTTCTCATTCGCATCAGAACATACCATAGCTGCTGTCCTTTTATAGAAAAACCCACAAGGACAAGAGCAGCCTATTGCATTCTTTAGCAAGGCGTTAAGGGATGCTCCTTTGAAGTATAACATTATGGAGAAGCAGGCTTTTGCTTTGGTTAAAGCATTGAAAGACTTCATAGTATACATCCTGCACTCACACATTATTGCCTTTGTTCCAAATTCAGTTGTTAAAGACATTCTAACGCAGGACCCAGATGGTAAGAGAGGTAAGTGGATTGCTGTTATTCTTGAATATGATTTAGAGATTAAACCCACTAAGCTCATCAAAGGCCAAGGTTTAGCTAGATTGATGGCTGAATCAAATTGTGAAGTTCTTGATATTAACATGATTAATGCTTTGGATAACCAAGAATAATTATCGACTCCCATTGTTGAAGACCATTTTGTGAATTCTCCTTGGTGTGCTGATATTATTTATGTTTTGCTTAATCTGAATACACCTCCTAGTTTATCAAAAACAAAGGCAAGATTCCTAAAGTTAAAACTGTGAACTATTGCATTATTGATAAGTGTCTTTATTGGAAAATTTCAAGTGGTGTATTGCTTAAATGTTTGCCTGAGTTTGATGCAGAAAAGATTAAGCAGGAATTCCATGAAGGAGAGTGTGGAGGCCATTTGTATTGGAAGTCAACAGCCAACAAAATTTTGAGGGCTGGTTTCTATTGGCCCTCCCTTTTTCCTGATGTTCATAAGATGACCACCACTTGTCACAAATGCCAGTTATTTGAAGGAAAGAGAAAATTACTACCCCTGCCTCTGCATCCAATCACTGTTGAAGCCCCTTTTCAATAGTGGGGACTTGATTTCATAGGAGAAATCCATCCACCATCTTCTACCCAGCATAGATGGATTCTCACTGCCACCGACTACTTCACTAAGTGGATAGAATCCATTCCTTGTAGGCAGGCCAATGATTCAGTTATCATAAAATTCATGGAGACTAACATCCTCTCCGGATTTGGCTGTCCTATCAAGATCATCACAGATAATGCATCAGCATTTGGATCAAAGAAGATGGTTGAGTTCTGTCACAAGTATCAGATAACATTGGGACACTCCACAGCCTATTACCCTCAAGGTAATGGACTTGCAGAATCATCCAACAAAAGCCTAGTGAACATAATCAAGAAACTGTTGGAAGACAATAAGAAGTCTTGGCACATAAAGCTGATCCATGCACTTTGGGCTGACAGATTAACTTTGAAGAAATCTATTGGTATGTCACCCTTCCAGCTTGTGTATGGTACAGATGCAATTTTTCCTAACAGCCTTGGTGTACCAGTTATGAAGATAATTCAAGAGTTGCAAACTGAAGAAAATGACATAACCAGAAGAATAAATCAGACCATTCATCTTCAGCAAACCAGAGAGGAGGTTTATAACAAAGCATTACAGAAGCAAGACAATATCAAGAAGATATTTGATAGAAGAACAAAGGCCAGCAATTTCAAGATTGGGGAAAAAGTTCTAAAGTGGGACTCAAGGAGGGAAGACAAGGGAAAGCATGGTAAATTTGACAATCTATGGCTTGGCCCTTACTCTATTCATTTAGTTGCTGGAAAAAATGCATTCTTCTTACAAGAGCTGGATGGAACAGAATTGTTTGGGGGTCCTGTCAATGGCAGGATCCTTAAGCATTACTTCTCTTGATCCCTTTTTATGTTTTGAATCCTTTTTACCTTTTCCATTGTAAAACATCTCATCCACCATTGCATTCAAAGTTATGAAAAATCAAAAAAATACAAAAACAAAGAAAAAATGAAAAGAGGGCAGGAATCAAAACAAGAAAGGTAGAGCCCCATGCCAAAGAGAAATAAATCTGAAAGTGTGCTAGCTCAAATGCCACTCCTCAAAACACACTCCTAGTTAGTCAAACTGTTTAATCTTGACTAATTAGCTTTAAATTTTCTATTGATAGGGTAGTGAAGTTGATTTGCCAAACTGTTCAATCTTGGCTTATCAGTAGATAGAATTAGGTTAGAAATAAAGGTTCAAACAAACTCAAAATCTGAACCAAAGTTTCCAAAGAAAGATGGCTCGAGACTGTTTTATTTTCTGAATCATAAAAGAGAAAACTGGTTCTAATTTGCTCAAAATCTGAATCAGATATCAAGGAAGAGACGGCTCGAAACAAAAGCAAAATCAGAGCTATTAAAAGATGAAGGAAGTGCTCAACTTTCAGATCTTAAGCCTTCCATTTTTGTTTTTAATTTTCTGCAAATAATAATCTATGTGCAGCTTGTTCTTATGCCATAGATCACAGCAAGTCAAATAGCTCAATATTGGCTTGACTGTTTTTAAATTTTTTGTTGTAGAATTTAGAGAATGAAAGTTTGTTGGATTGTGTAATCCCAACAGACAATAGATTAGGTAGAGAAAAATAGGAACTCAACTGTTTAATCTGAGTTCAGGGAGGAATAAGGAATAGAAATAGACTATATTTCCTACTTTCAAAAGAATAAAATGTTGTGAATAGAGTCTTCCAATCCAAGTGCACTCTGATGAAGAAAAAATGTTAGATCAGTAGGATTGGGTAGGTAGAAATTTGTATTGATGAAATTCATGTTTCCTGCATAACTGATATTATTTTTCCAGAGAAAAGCAAGAGCAAGCAATGGATAAGGTACCAGTCAGCATCCCAGAGAAATCAAGTCTGAATTCTTGATACCTTCAAGAAGGCACGATCCCCAAGTGGAGCCGTTGTTAGCCACCTATATTTTTCCTATCATGTCAGCTGGTGGCTAAATATTTTTTGCATCCTTCAAGAAACAAATTCAGTCCTGAAATTGTTGGTGCTTGAAGTCTTTTTGGTGAAACCATAAACTGCTGGTTAGATCTTCATACCTTTCCTTCTCCAAGCCTCTGATATTCTACAAAAGTTCAGGTCAAATACTGCTGCATTCTCTTTTTCCCCTCCATTTCTTCTAACTTACGTCATCCTCCATTTTTCTTTTCTTTTATGAAATCCCTACAATTCATATGTTCTCCCTTGATCTCTTCATGAATTTCATTTCCTAGGATTAAAAAATCACTTTTTGATCTTATCCGAACCTTGTTTTCCCTTTCAAAACATTGGAAGAACCATGAGAAATGCATAAATTTTATGAAAAATGTCCTCAGCCCCCGCGGGCTAAGCCCCTAGCTTTGTTCCCCCATATACCCGAGCGCCGAGACCAACTGCTCAGTCCTTGGGCGCTAGACCAAAAGCACAGCCTCTCTCCGTCTATTTTCCTTTGAAAAACCCGAAAACCCATTTTCTAAAGTTTAACGGGAAAGATTTTAAGGCACGTGTTTTAAATTATCACGATAAACCAGAGTCGTCGATCTGCTCCCCAGATCCGATGGAGCGGAGCACACCCCACTTGGTGGACCCCCCTCCCCGCGCCTTTTCTGGAAACTGCCGTTTTTCATTCCGCACCGCCTTCCGAGCCAGGGTGGTTTTCTCCCGTCGGCCAGCGATTCCATACGTTGGCCGACACGTGTCTCTGCCGCTGTGTCGAAACCATCGTGCCATCACCTCCTCCCACGTGCTAACCTTCGTACCATAGCCATGCGGCGGAATTTACCTCTGTCGTCCGATCTGAGCCCTCCCATCCGACGGACGTCGATCGCCTTCACTTACTCGACCTTTAACGAACATGCGTGCCCATTAAACCGTCCATCGCGCGTCCAAAACTCAATCTCTGCCGTCGATCTCTGCAGATCGACGGCTATTATTCATCCTCCCGATTCCATCATCCGGTCAGACATTCTCCCGCTGACTTCCTGTTGCCCAGTCCCGACCGTCGATCTCTGCAGATCGACGGTCCCGATTTAATCTTTCTTCAACTTTTCCCGATCGCCCAGGTTTAAATATTAGCCGTTGGATGATGCCATCCAATGGCCCACATTCCTCTGCACATTCCCCAAAGAAGATCGGCCTATAAATTGGATTTTTTACGTGTTTTTTGTTATTTTGCAGGGTTAAGGTCTTTTTTTCGTCTTTTTAATGAAAATTTCGGTCCAGGAGGGTGAAGATCCTCTTTGTTCCGATTTCTCCACGGAAATCCCTTACAGAGTTAATTCCCATGTCCCTTCAATGTTTCCACGGGCATTGATGCCTTTCCTCACCTGCGAGGCCCTGCACAACGAAGAAATCGTGAAAATAAATGCAGAAAAAGGGTATCAGAGATCGAAGACCAGAGATGAGCCGGAATAGAAAATTAATGGGGATTACGGCTAAGGCGGCTATCTAATGCCTAATCCCCACTCTCAGACACAGATTAAAGGAAAGAACTAAAGTGTTTCATCAGGAAACCCTTCACCGCCATAGATGGAAGCAAATTGATTCTTCCCACCAACTAAAGCGCCACCTATCGCCTCAAAAAGCTCAATCAGAGGCTGAATTTATTGAACGAGATCAGATCTCTGCCTCGAAACAGCCGAAGAGTTATTTCTGCCAGGAATTTAATGAAATAATGTCCGCAGAACAACCTTAACACCGCACAGAGCCTCCAAGGGCCAGGAAGACATTAATTCTGCATTAATTGTATCTGAGATCTTTTCATCAGATCTCACCTCCTCATCCTTCTATAAATACTTCAGTAGAAGATGAGTGAGGGGTTGGATTGTTTGGTTGTTAATGTAATTGCTGAAGCATTGTAATTGTAACTGAGCTGAAGACTCTTGATTGTAGATAGGATTTCATTGGCTCTTGGAGCTCTGCTTGTAACAGATAGGTTAGGTTGTGAAGAGAGATGGATTAAAACATTGGATCTGAAGATTGTAACCGGTTTGAAGCATCAATACAAGCTGATTTATGGGATCCTGGTCTATGCTGATGGTGATGTTATTCTCACTATAACTTGTATTTTGTTTCTGTTTTCAATTTGTTTCATTTTCCACTATAAAGAACAGTTTAAACAGGGTTAGGACCTACTGTATATCAGTAACCTTCTCTGGCTGAGAAATCTTTATTTAAATGTTTTCTTTCAACTGTGTTATTTGAAAATGATTAAATTTAGTTTGAGTACAGGGATGCTGGTGTTCCCTCATTTTTTTTGTCTTAGCTGAAAGTTATTTTTAAAATTTACTTTCAATATATGTTGTGTGAGGATGAACTGAGGAAATCAAGGTTAGCCCTGAGTCCCTTTCTTATTTGCCCAACTATTTGATTGTTTCCCTTAGGATATGTTAAAATCTTACTAGTTTCGAAGTACTTATCAGATCTTAGACCATCCTGTGTCATCTTTGTGTCTTCCTTTTGTTTTTTGAATGTTTTCTATTAGAAGTGTATCAAAGGCTGGATAGTTTCAAAGCACTTACCAGATCCTAGTTAGCTTCTATGTTTCTCTCAAGTGCCTGGTCAAAGGCTGGCTAGTTTCAAAGTACTTACCAGATCCTGGGCTGCTCTTTGTTCTGCATCTGTCATTTCCCTTTCTTATTGTATCACTCCATTCCATAAATCAAACTTTAAGAGATCCTTAGGCATAGATGACTTGCCCCATAGATCACTCTTGAACCTGAATGTTTAAATTAAATTCTCTTATGACTCCATAGCCCAATGGACTGAAACTTGCCATCAGCTTTCTTCTTGATCAAAGCTTACTCTTTTGCTTGCAACTTCTCACCTTTGAACCTGTTTGCATATAGATCTTTCCGCCTCAGACAGCAACTATGTTCAACCATCCGAAAAAACCAAACAAACCCTTGAACCTCATAACTAGCCTAATATCATTACCCTAAACTTCAAAGACAATATCCATCTTTGTACATATTGGAGAGATCCCTCTCCGGATTCAGGAGGGCTAGATCCTAGAATCCCAAAGTTGGTTGAAATGATGTTAACTCTGTGATCGGACTTTGCCAATATTGCTTATTACAAATACCTAACAGAAGGTTGATAAATTTTTGAACATGTCCAAAGGACTCATTTTAACAATAAAAAGGAAAAATTAAAGGCACATGCATAGATCCAATGCAATATGCATGCCAAAAATATCAAGCCAAAAATTATATATAAGAAGCCTTAAGCAAGCATGTTTAGTACAAATTTTTTACAGAGAAGTGAGTTATGTGGGTGAGTTGTTGAGAAGCAGCTAGTGTTTCTCAGTGATCAGATATTTATGAAGGTGTTAGTGATTGGGGAATTTAAATGTTTTTTAAAGCATAGAAGACATTCATTGTTTCCAGTATGAAATTGATGAAATATGAACTAGTGACTGTTAAGAAAGTTGTAGCTAGAAATATCAAGGGTCGGTGCTCCTTCTAGTGGGTACTCGAAAATACTTGTATTTGTAGCTAATAAATCAGAGAGTTGTATCTTCCATCTTCCTGCTGGTTGTATCCATATAATTGTAAGAACAAGTTGTATCTTGCCTTATGAATTAATTGTAGAGTAGTTCACAAAATTTACTTATTCTATGTGTGTTCCATTGAGATTGTTGATTCCTATATGTTTATTAATTGTTGAAGTTGTTTTTTGGTGTTTCAATATTAGTGCACATTGAAAAAGAAATTTGTTATTTGATAACATTCCTACAATATTGATTCACCCCCCCCCCCCTCTCTCTTTATTTTCCTATTTTCCAATAATTGATATCAGAGTAGGTTACTTCATATTAGTTTAGTGGCGAGAAGAAATATCAAGAACCATGGAAAACCAAGAAGGAGGTTATACCAATAAGGAACCTAGGTTCAGTGGAACAAACTGTGTGTTTTGGAAAGTGATGACGAATACCTACATTCAATCACTTGGAGATTGTGTGTGGGATGTTGCGGAAGAAGCATTTTGTTAGGTCCCTATATCACTAGTATAGTCCCTTATTATTGTACCCTTGTAACCCACATTTTGTTATTATTGTGCCCTTAAATTATTATTGTTAGGTCGGCTAGGATTACGTTGTGGCCCACTAGGATTACATTATGGCCCCATGGACTCCTATATATAGAAAGGAGGTTTTGTAAATTGTATCATCCAAGAATTGTGCATTTATGTAATGTATTGGAGGTTTCCCCCTCGAATTGGCTTATTTCTAAGGCGTTTATATCTCTCTTCTTCTATTTTTGAAGCTGGTTACACAACATTTGGTATCAGAGCTTTGGATTCTAGGGTTTCGCTGCTCCAAACAGGTCATCGTGGAATTTTCGCTATAACGTTTTTTATAAAAAGTTTCAGAAGCTGAAATTTTTAGGGTGCGAAGCCGAAAGCCTGATGAAGAGTGTCTTAATATTTCAAATCTTGGTTCGCAATATTTTCGGAGATATGATCTGTGGAAGTTAGGTCTTTTTTCAGGCTCCTAAACAGGTCATCGTGGCATTTGCACTATAACTTTTTTTCTATGAAGGTTCAGAATCTGAAATTCGTATGGTGCAAAGCTTAAATCCTGAGGAAAGTTTTCACAATATTTCAGATCTTGTTTCGCAATATTTTTTGAGATATGATATGTGCAAGGTAGTGCTTTTTCAGGCTCCTGAATTTCATCTCAAAGAGGTTATCGTGGAAAAAGTTCAATAACTCTCTCTCTGGGCATCGGATTGGAGTTCCGTAAAAAGTGGTCACAAGTACACAAAATTTAGTTTCTTGGCTATCAATTTCAGAGACAAAGGACAAAAAAGTGACACGTGGAAAGTCGTACAAGTTCACTCTACTGAACCAATCCATAATTAGGTCATTGTGGGAGATTGAACACAACTTTGTCTTGGAGAATCCAAATCATTTCAGACTTGTGGCATTCAAAAGAGAATTCAGAGGGCTACTTCAGTGCTGAATTTTGGATATAGAAGAGCTGCAATCACAGAGATAATACAATTTCAATATCGAGCTCCTCAAAAGCAAGTAAAAGGTGTGTAATTTTTTTCCGAATTGCATAAGTCTTGTTTGAAGAATCAAGTTGACTTGATTGCAAGGGCATATTGTAGAATAGATATCAGTATTTGATTATAAAATGGCCCCAAAAAATAATTCAACACCCATTAATCCTTTGGAAAGCTCTACTATGACTCATGAAGATGAAGAATTGCAACATGATCTATCAAAATTACAAGAGCAAGTGCAACAAATTTCACTCTCGCAAAGAGCAAAAAAAAATGAAATGGAAGTT
>CM076577.1:234236917-234528924 GCA_034641835.2 Pinus albicaulis
AACCCTCTTCAATCGGCATCGGTTGTTAGGAGAATAGGTCTCTCTCTCCATTCAGGAGGCTCATCCTTCTCCTCCAGTACTTCCTCATCGCAGCTCATTATCATAGCATTACAGACATTCAGCCATCTAGGCTTTACTTTTGTACTCCTCTTAGCTTGTATTTCCTGCTTTTATGAAGAAAAGGGGGACCATTTGGTCCACCAGCCTAGTGTGATGAAATCATTGTAACCAATGGGGTCCCATTGACCTTTTTATGGTCATTTGATGGACATTAATAAATTATCTTATCTATCTTATCTATCTTCTCCTAGCCCCTCCCTGCAAGGGCCACAGACAACTAGACACACTTTTTCTTCCGACCTTTCGCCACTTGAGGGTGAATCTCAGCAAAAACTAAAGTTATAATCTTCAATGGGATGAAGAAATCCTCGAGTTTCCACTTTCTATTCAAGGGAGAAGAAATTGAAGTCGTCAACAATTACACCTACTTGGGAGTGCGCTCTCGGTCCCCGCTTCAGTTTCTACGCCCTCCGTTCCCGAGATGTCGAAAGGATACCGCCCCCCGGCCCTTCGAGAGGCAAGGCTTCCGCCACCACTTCAGCGCATATACCAACATAGATTCGCCGGCCCTCCACCTCAGATAAACAAAGGATACGGCTCCCCGGCCCTTTCGAGAGGCGTTGCTTCCGCCACCACTTCCCGCATATACCAACATAGATGAACATCATGGATACCGATCCACCCCACCGCTCTATGGATCGCAGGTTTGGGGCCCTCACTAATGGAGTCGATTGGGCATTGGCCGAGCGAGTTTAGATTCTTCTCGCACCACTTCATCCGGCAAGCGTACGCTCTCAAAACATCATCTTAGCGTAGTTCGAAGCTAAACCCTTCCGTCCGGAGGCAATTTTCAGATAGTCTCTTATCTTCATCGGATCCGTGGCTTGGCCGACACGAGAGAGGGGAGAGCTGTGCACCCATACCTAGCCTATTGCTCCTGAGAACATCGCTCATACGCAGACCAGCCACACCAAATGCCGGTTCACCGAGATGAAAAAACTCTTGGGCTTATCTAAGATTCAGACAGACTGACCCCCCCGGCTCCTACGGCATTCACCGAGCGCCCCGGGGCATCTTCTTCCGAAACCAGCCAGAACTCAACAAAATAATCATGGAGGACATCTACAAAAGTAAGACATTCAAACCACATGGGTCAATCATCCGGCGTTCGCGCCCAAAGATGGCCTTTTGCGTCGAATGCTTTCGGACATCGCAGATGGACTCGCTACCGACCCTCTTATACCCCCAAAGATTGGATGCATGCCATCAGATCCCCTAGGGCACTCGCAGTTGGATCGCACAAAGCCATGGAAGCGTACCTCACCATATTGATAGGATGGAGAGGATTTGTCAACTTTGTCACTTACAGGAGGTGGAAACCGAGTCACACTTCATCTTCGTATGCTCAGTCTACTATGAGATTCGCGCACTTTTATTGCTTATTCAGAGGCCCCCGTAGCTCGCGCCTTCCTGGGACACCCCGACTCGGGGCCGATGCTCGGCTCTCTACCTCCAGATCGCGTACTTCTTCGTAGTACTCGCAAGACAAAGTACGAAGAGAACCACCGATCGATCCATAGACCATAACCCATATCGTTGAGGTTTCGAGAATCTCATCCCACTAAACCCCATCAACTTTCCAAAACCGTACCACTCCCCACCTGTGGGGTGCCCCAAATCCTCTAGGCAGCGTTGGCTACAATCCAAATCCAACTCCTCCTCGGCGCCCGACATTGGACAGCTCTTCGTCCTTCTCCCGTAGGGACTTCCTCATCACAAATTATCACGATGTATCGCCTATTCAAATATCCGTACTCTACTTTTACATTCCTTATAGCTTTGTATTTCCTTCTTTATGAAGAAAGTGGGACCGTTTGTCCAATTACCTAGTGTATTGTAATCATTGTAACCAGCAATTCCATTGATCTTTTCAGTGGTCATTCGATGGACATTAATAAAATTATCTTATCTTATCCTACTTGATTTATTACACACGTTATTTTAACTAAATATTCGTAAAAAAATTCGAAGTAAACACAAATAGCAAACTACACAAATATAGATCATTTACTAAACATCACGCACATGCAACAAATGACACACAGATTTTTCGGATAAATGTGCCTAGAAAACCCAATGCGGGAAAACCGGCAACAACTCTAGAGGGTTTTATTATTATGTAATCTCGACACAACATTCGGGAACCAGAACGGCTTGCCCTACAGAGAAAATACACAAATAACCGTACCTTTTCACTCCTCGAGATAGAAAATATGCCTAAATCACACCCTCAATCGAGATTTACAGATAACGAGCCCTTTCAAAGTCTACTCAGAATCCCGCCGCCACCTCTCTAGCCTCTCGCGCGACCCCCATCGGCCAACGTACCCATCGGTGGTCGCCCGATGCGCTGCGCCCGCACGCTCGCTAGGTCTCTCCGCCGCCCCCGCATTGCCCCCGTCGGGCCCGCGTCACCCCGACCGGGCTTATGCCGCCCTCTCGCGTGATCCTCGCCGGACTACGTCCGCGCCGCCCGGTACAATGTTGCCTCTCTCCGTTGCCGTATTCTCGCCTGATCAAATCATCCCTTGTCGATCTCCTTCCCACCGAGACCGGCAAACTCACTTCGAATTCCTCAACAAACCCCCGTCTCCCCCAAAATTCGACTTAGCTTCGCTAAGCTTCCGCTATGTGTGAGACCCCAAGCCTTTCCTTTATACTTTTCTCTGGCAAACCAACTATTGTGATCTAATCTCTAAAAAGGGCCGAGACCAAAAGAAAGCTTGATCCACGTCACTTAGAAGATTTCATCACATATGTAAATTGATTCCACTTTTTACTTTTTTAATTTTCCCAAGTTAGACTTAGGGTCCCCATTAAAAAAAATAATTATTTGAATAACTTTTACAATTCGCATGAAATTTCTCCAAATGCTTTCTCGAATCTTGGATATCTCATGTGTTCCAGCCCCTCCACAAAGTTTCGCAGCTAGAGCACACCCGATGCTACCCCAAAATCTCAACAAATAGCTTACCAAAAAACTACATCAAGTCTATAAATGTAGTAGATACAAGGCTATAAGTGCAATAGCAAGCGCATTAATTTTGCATAAGAAGTAGATAAATAATAATTTATGTGCTACCAATTTTGCAAAAAATCGTATTACATGGGTGCCATATAAGCACTCATACATGAACATTGTTGTTAGAACTTAGAATGTAACATGAGAATATAAATATATTGAATAGTATAAGTCTTTTTTATTAGGTGACATGTGACTAAGGTTATATTAAAATATTAGATTAGGAGTGCTATGGAGAAATCATGATCTATTGAGGGTTGAGTAACCAGAGAGTGGTAAATATGTTGGGTGGGAAGCCTACAATAGGCTCCCTTGATGTGCGTGTCCAACGTCATTAATATCAATGTAGTTTGACTCAACCGAGACTCACAAGGCTTCTTGAGTCTTACCTAGGTTGAGTATCCGCTCATGCTCAACCATGAACTTGACCAAACTTGGCCAAGACTCAATAGACTCACCCATACTCAATCTAGACTATAATTTCAGCTCTTCTTCATATTTGTCCAGATATTTCCAAGTACTCGAGTCCGGTTCTCCCAGAGGGACAAGGGTACCAAGAGATCGGGGAGATCTTCTTGGCATAGGGTAGGTACACGCAAGTGATTCTCAAGAGGTTCCACATGCAAGAGTGCAAGCCCATGACCACGCCTAGTCACAACCAGAGGAAGGTGGATGCTACGCAGCAGAAAGTGAGTTGATCCCACACTTTACAAGTAGCTCATAATGCCATTGATGTATTTGGTGAACACACAACTAGAAATTTGTTTCACAATGAATCAATTGAGCCAATTCATGGTTGAGCCGACCAAAGTGCATTGGGTTGTTGCCACCACGTGTTGAAGTATCTTGGGGGGCATAGCAGATTATGGGTTGTTGTATAGGCAGGTTGATGGAGAGAGGCTTTAGCACTTCACAAATGCGTATTGACCAGGGGGTCAATGTAGACAAGAAGAGCACTTTAAAGTTGTACCTTCAATGTTGGATCAACAGTGTTTCCAGTTTAGTAGCAAAGATAAGTGGCATTGAGCTCAACTAAAGTCGAGTACATGCATAGTCAGGCAACTTGCAAGGCCAGTATGGTTGAGGAAGCTACTTGTAGGGTTATTCACTAAGTTGGAGCCCATAGTCATACATTGTGATAATCGTAGTTACATCAAACTCTTGAAAATCCGTTGTTTCATGACCGCTCCAAGCACATTGAGATCCGATACCACCATATCGTAGATTGTGTTCAAAGAGGTAAAGTTAGACTCTAGTGAGTGCCTACAAAGGAGCAAACAACTTCAATTTTGACCAAGGCAAGGGGCATATTTTTCTACTTCAAAGATAACCGGGTGTAGTACAAAACACCTTCCTCTCAATGTAGGAGTGTTAAAAGGGGTTAGAGGAGGAAGGGTTCAACTAAATTTAGAGGTGTATTGAATTTGGCAAAGGACCCCACAAGTGGGCCAAAGGTGTAGTTTTACTTTTTCTCATTATTTTAACTTAGAAAAATTTAATTTTCCAATAGTAAAAGTGAAAAAATGATCTCAACCATCCATTGAGATTTAATCTCACCTATTAGTGAAGATGGTGGGCCCAAAGCTGACTTCAAAGGATGAAAAGGACGCGTACTCTGACTCATTATGCACTGCATACTTGCGTGTTCAGCCTTAGCAAAGAGAGAAGGGTGTTCAATTCTAGTTCCTAGGGTTTTCGTATCAACACACTAGGTAGAAAGAGGAGGCCAAACAACCTCGTAGTATTTCTTTCCTCTAACTAGCACACTATCCAAGGCCGCATTTAGTCACAGAAGGGTCACATGTGCTTGCACAAGTTTGTACAATATGTAAGAAGGCAAGCCGAGTAGGAGAGAAGTGTGAAGATCAATTGTGTTGTGGGTTAGTAGAGAGAAGAGAAGTTTTTCCCTCGTATTTGTAATCAATTTATGAAGATTTTGCTAAGCATAATAAAAAGAACACATAAGTTTCAAAGTTTTCCCTACTTGGGGTTTCCTAGGTAAAATTTCTCGTGTTAAATTTCAAAAAATGTGCTTGTCTTCAATTTTCTTTTTCCATTGCATATAGTTTAGTTAGTTAAATCAAAAAGATGTTTGATGAATATATGTTGAAAGTTCAATTGCGCTCTTTTCACTTAAAATAATCATTGAATTAGTTGCTAGGTTTTAAAAGACTAGCAAGAATTAACCACTTCATCCGCTGGAGGAAGTAGCAACAATATCTTCTTCATCATTCATTTTATGACTTTCAAACTATCCTTTGAATATTTGAAGCTTTGCTTTCTTTCCCTTATCATCACCTTCATAGGTACTAATAAGCTTGTCCCACATTTCTTTAGCCGATTCACAACTCATAACTTTGGTGAATTGAGAATCATTGATGTACCACTTGCTATAGAGTTCAAAGCCTTGTCATTTCCTACGTATGTTTTGTTGGTAGAGGAGATGTGGGATCTTATATCCATTTGTAACCGTTTATCAAACTTCAACACCAAGAGACATCAGATACTACTTCATCTTGATTTTCCAAAAATGCAAAATATGCTTCATCAAATTGGGGAACTTTGAGTGCTTCTTTACCGGCCGTTGTTGTTGAAAATACTTTTCCAATCGTTAGGCCAATCTTGAAGAAGCTAGCCTTGACTCCAATTGTTGAAATAATAGAGGGGGGATGAATCATTATTTCTTTTAATTGTTAAATTTTTCCAATTAAAAATTCATTTACAAGTGAGAAGCACTAACTATGCTAAGACACAAAAATTTAAAAAACAAAAATAACTTGAATAATTTTTTCTCGAAATATAATAATGAGGAAACTAATCTTTCTTTACAAATACAAAGCTCCAACCACCAAATAAGGACACCAATCCTTTTTATAAACCAAGGTACCGACCGGGTAATGAAAACACCTAAGTTGCACAGAAACTAGGGAATGGAAAGTGAAGCGAAACGTCTCCCCCAAATTTTGGAAACGAGGAAACACAAGATATATATATCGTTGTGGAAAAGTCGCGAGATTTTTTCCCCGGCGCCGATAACATCGGCCGACCCTTTTCGCGATTTTTTCAAACTTTAAAAAAGTCGCGATATATAATCGTAAAAACCCGCACTTTTTTGCCGAGTCGATCCAAAAAATCGTGAACCCGCTTTCGACCGTGCCAATAAAAGGCCGAAATGCAATTTTTTTGAGTTTATTTTTGTTTCGTTTGCCGTGTTGAACACTCGTGGAGAGTCGAGGGGAGGGTTTAGAGTTTTATTTATGATTTTTGCATTGGAGATTTAAATATTTTGCATTGGAGTTGAAGATTTCAAATATTTCGGTAATTAACGTTTGGAGATTACAAGTAATTCGTAATTAATCACCGAGCTTGCAAGTTGCATTGGGAGGCACGTGACGGTTTGTTGTTGCCGCCGGCAAGTTCCTTCATTGTATTTTGATTTTCTTATTTTGTTTCATAAATAAATTATAATATATATAATAAAAATGCCTTCCACATCGCAACCACTACTGCCATCGCTATTACTAGTAAACAATAACACCGCATATTGTTACTACTCTGTACTGCCACGCATCTACCCTAACATGGTCAAGAAGAGATCACCATTGTTGTTGTTGTGTATCATAAGGTTACGCTTATTGCCACTACCATAATAGAAAATAGTTTAAACTTTATATATTTAATCTAGTGGAAAACAATGAACACGCCATTGACCCTAGGGGCCCATACAAAATACTATTTACCATATATAAAGGAAAAAAAAGCACGAAGTTAAAATAAGGCCTTTCCCTGCTATGCCTAGGAATCAACCATGCCCGTGAGTGTGAACATTAACTCATGACAATGTCTACAAAATTAAAACCCGCACTAAATTTACCAAACTACATTACCCGCACTAAATTTACCAAATTTTATGGGGTGAATGTGAAGTTGTGAACTTCAAATTTTCAACAAGCTCAACTTTCAAGAATCAAAATTCAAATAAAAAAAATTAAAACCCTTGTTTCTATTTACTATTTAGTGATTTTAATTTTTTCAATTTTTGTTTAAAGCTCCGTGTTCAAACATCAAAAAGTTTCAAACAAAATGCCAAGGAATTTGGACCCTCTCGTATATGGTGAACCCGATCCTATACCCGAAACTCGGAGGTGTCAATAGAATGTATTTGACTTGCAAGTTGTGTGGAAAGCATATGTCGTGGGGTGTCAATGTATTAAAATTCCATTTTGGGCAATTTCCAGGGAAAATATAGAACTTGCCCAGATCCATCTCCAAAAATTATCCAATCCACCATTAAATCGTTGATGGATAAAGAGGATGGCAAAGACACCAAAGGCAAAGAATGAAAAGCCAAATTGTAGGGAGCTCAAGAGCGTGGGGAAGTGAGAGTGCTTTGCTTAGCATCACCTCTTACCCCAACCCTCACTTTCTCATCCTTTTTTGTCCCTAGAACCACACCCGTGCACAACCTAGCATCAAATCGCAATTAAAAAGGAAAAGCATGGGGGAGCCGATAAAGTTGGTGAGTAGATGTCTTCTATGGAGTGATGTTCCTTTCAACATTGCCGAGACAAACCCATTCTACCAACCTATGTTTGATGTTGTTGCCGTTGTTGGTCTTGCACAAAGCCCCTACCTTTTTTAGAGTTAAGAGGGCCTCTTCTTCAAGAGGAAAAGAATGATTGGACTACTAGATCGAGGAGTTTAGGGCATCATGGGAACACACCGGATGCAATACTGCGTCGCATGGTTGGATTGACCAGAAGGGTAGGACCCTTCTTAACTTCTTGGTTAGTTGTCCCAAGGGGGCAATGTTTATGAAATCTTCTGATGCATCTACACACATTAAATGTAATATCCCCAAAGGGAAATACCCAAGAATAAACGTAAATATGCTAGACAGACATAGAAAATACAATGCCGAACCGTATCATGGAACCAAGACACATGTAATGCCATAAACCGCGCCATTTTATTAACTGAAAGTACATAGAGAGGAGTACAAGAAAATCGAGTAAGTGTAATCATCCTTGCCCTAGGCAAGTGGAGACCTCTCACCGTAATAATGGCCGCAACAATGATGTCATTCTACCAAGCTCAAGGCCGAAGACTCGGAAATACCGATCTCAACTCCAAAACCTCTCCAATGAAAACACCGTCTCTCGCTAGTGACGTCACAGTAAAATGTATGAAGACCGGGCACCAAGAACTCCGCATCGATAGATCACCCACCGAAGGCTAGAAAACGCCGTTGAGCCCTCTCACACAAGCCTCGCTTCCTCGTACCGTCCTACCGATGGACCGCCCCCGAATGCTCGCATCCGCCGGATCCGGCCTCCAATCAGACCGCGTCCTATCCCTCCCCGACCGCGTCTCCTATATCGATCTCCGCCACCAAACCTTCGTATCCGTGCCGGATCCGACAATATCTCTTCGCATCCGCAGCCCGCGTCTGGATCCGACAAGACCCTTCGTATCCGGGCTAGATCCGCCAATATCTCTCGCACCGGCAATCTCCCCAAGCCGGATCTAGTGCCGTACCTTCGCACCGCAACATACAAAAACCGCATCTCGTAAGTATCCGCTCGCATCTACCTTCCAAGGCGAGATCTATCAATATGCCTTCGCATCTCGCAACCTTTCTTCGTAAATGGACAGCGTCCTCCCTCACAAACCGATCGAACGTCCTTCCTCCTCTTGCGTCGTTTTCTCGCTCACTCCGGATCGCGTCTTCCTTAGAGCCGCCGTCTCTCACTCTTCTAACCTCGACGTCCTTCTCCTTCCGAGAAATCGCCGTCCTCTCTCCTCCCCGCACCGGCGTGCGCCCACAAGAGGGCTTTCTCCTCCTCGCATTTGCTTCGTAACCGGCCGGCCATCGAACCGGTGCGTACCGAACAAACCTACTAGGGCGGGCACTCGAAGTCCCCGAAGCTAAGGGTGAAACCAAATAACCTTACCAGTAAGGTGCACTCGAAGTCCCCCGAGGCTAAGGGTGAGATCTCCGACCGGAGACACTCGTGCACTAAACAAATACGCGTACCGACTAAACAACCGGCGTGGGGCCGGGCGTACAAAGTCTAGCTATCAAGAAGAATATCAAATCATGGATGATCCAAATGAGGTGAGAACTCTCCTTTTATAATGCCAAACTCCCTCCAAAACTTAATCCTCCTTTGACTCGCGTTAGCGCATTTTGGGTCACCGATGCCTCCCCATCATACTCATGTGGACCCCCAAGGCCCCTTTCTTAAGTTACAACGTCAATCTACTAAGGAAAAGAACACTTTATTTATAAAGTGAGATGACTAAGGTGAGGTGACCCCTCTTATTTCTCACTTTATTTATTATGTCTAGCTAAAGCGGCAAAATAAAGCAAAAATGAAATATTCCAATTAGCAAGGCTAATTGGGAATATTACAGTCTCCCCCGGCAAAACGTTGCTTGTCCTCAAGCAACTGAAGTGATGGATGCTGTAAAGTCTGCTCGCTCTCCCAGTGGCATCCTCATTGTTGGCCAAATTGCTTATTCTCAGCAATGCCTTAATTTCAATACTCTCTAGCTGATGCTCCCTGTTGATATTGCAAAATGTGCCTGGGTCCCACTGAAACCTCTCTGTCTCCTGCATCACCCTGACATGAAGGGATATCTCAATGCCAGGATCCCAAACTGGCCTCTCATGGTACCAGCCAATCAATAGTCCTCCGGGATCCCATCGCCACTGTGGCCAATAATCGTACAAGCCCCATGGCTCGGACTGCTCACTGCCTCTAGCTATGACTGAAGACCATGACCGCTGCTGCTCTGCATCTAGGGCTGTGTAAGTTGTCCCATCGACTGTGCACCAGCTCATCATCTCTCTCCCATCAAGGCATGGAGTCGAAAATATAATGAGGAATATCTCCCTCCTGTGGATCCTCCATCTCCAAGCAATCATCCAAACCAAATGAGCCACCTCCCAACAAGGCAATTCCCAAAAATCTCCTTCCACCTCAAGCTCTGGTAATGAAGGTGGGCTGAGAATATGAACTTGGCAAGCATCATAGCTTACCTCATGCTGTCCTTCTCTCCCATCATGACAAGTGTAGAGTCTATGCTGATCCTGGGCTGCAAAATCATTGCCCTCCAATGGCAAAGTGAAAAACAATCCATCATAGAAGGTTCCTCCATCGTTGAAGAACAAGCTGGCCCAAAACAAACCATAGTGCAGTCTCATCCACTGCAACCTCAGAAAATCACATGGCAAGCAATGTACAAGATCCAACACATCTACTAATGGATAGCAAATGGCTGAATATGACAACAACATAGGTCCAAACACTTGCCCATGGCTGTAAATATCAATCTCATGGCCCACATCAAAAGAGAACGCATACATAGTAGGGGTGGCCATGCCTCCTCCCATGCTCCCATTAGAACATGTAGTGCAGAAATTGTGAGAATTTTTCCCACTCACGGATACATCCAGCTCATGTGTCTCCCTCATAATCAAGCCTCCCATACAAATCTGATATATATCAGCAAATGAAGACATGATCAGCAACAAAATGAAGGAAATGCCGAAGGTCTCATGTGGTGCAAGAAGATAATCCTCCTTATGCTTGGAAACCCAAGTCAAGAAGAATAGGCCATAGATGTCTCTATCATCATTACTTCTTGTAAGTGCAACAAATATGAAGTGATCCTGGGACCTATGGGTTATGGATCCACCATATCTCTGCTGCGCATACTTCCTCCATAATGTTCTGCTCCAAGGTGACAACGTTGTGAGCTCATGCAATTGAGTTCCTGTCAGTACAAGACTCTGTTCTTTGACATGCTCCTTGTCAAAGACTCCTCTAATAATGCTGCAATAAATATGGAATACCTCCCAAGGTGGAAGTGCTTCCCAATCAAAGACCATGGAGATTGTGCCATCTCCTTCTCTTGCAACATCATACAAAGTGTGAGAGCAAATCTGCCCTTGCTCTCCTAGGAACAACCCAAGCAACAAGACATTGTGTTGCCTCTCCATACCTCCATCAAACAACTCATGTGATGAAGACACAATGAATGATATGAGTAACACATCAACACCATGCATCCATACTCTATGCTGCTCAACGATGCAAGTATCCATCCATCTTTTCCCCATCCTCCTACTCTTAGGAAGAGTGTTTGCCAAGTGATGGCCAAACTCTTTCAAGAGTAACCAGCGCAGCCAAGCCTCCTGCTGCCTGGTATCACGGATCTGCAAGTAGCCTCCTGGCTCCTTGCTCATCATCCCCATCCACTCAATCACTTGTGGATGCCTCCTTCTCCTCATCCTGGTATTCCTCCCATGAGGGCTACCATCCTCCCAAATCAAATTTCTTATTTTGCACTTCATGGGATTTTGAAGTATAAACTTCTCAAGGATCAATGAGACCCTATCAAGAATCAAATAGGTGGTAGGCAAAAACCTCCCATCATGATGTGTATGGCTCAAGGGATGTCCAACACAAGCATGAGAGATGTTATCCATCCGGAGATGTCCTCCATCTTCTATCTGCTCTCGTGAGAAGGGAACCAAATCATTGTGTTCCATAGCCCGCTCCACCGAGTACCAACTCAAAATCTCTCTCCATCCAATCTCAACATATGGATGCTGTACCCTGTACAACTCTGATCGTCTCATACCGCTATCTACGTCAACATATGAGATCTGACTAGGTGGCTCTGCCTCTCTCTCTCCAACAGAAAGAGATGACTCAACAGCACCGCCAGTCCCATCCATGCATACCTGAAGGGGAATGATCTGACGCTCCAATGTGCCCTCTGGTTGTACCATCAGGGAATCCAGTTGTTCCCCAATGTGGACCAACTTGGCCGCTGACTTGGCACAAGTCGCTCTCATACCCTCCAGCTCCTGGTCCTGCAACAAAATGGTCTCCCGTACCAATGCGGCCTTCTCCCTCAAAACTCGAAAGTCCGTCCGAAGCCGATGATACTGCTGTCTGCGACCATCATCCAATATCTTTGTACCTGCCGTTACCTCATCGAGGGTGGATACATCTCCTGACACCTCAGCCATCTGTTGTGTGCTGCTACCATCCGAAGACTCGGACACGGCTCCAGTCATCACCTCACTGGATGGCTCTACCTGGGTAGGCTCTATCTCCTCCACTACGATATCAACTGGCACGGTCAAGGAGGGCCCTAATGATGGTGAGTCCTGTGTCACACTAGGTGTATCCTCGAACTCCCTGCAATCCTGTGTGTCCTCATCTTCCAAGTGCGAGGTAACCATTTTAATGGTTTTCCTCTCCGATACTCGGTCAAGCTGGAAAGAGGTATCCAACTTGTCCACCCAAGCTCTTCCTGAGCGCCTGGATGACCTGTCAAATGTCGGTAGATGGAATCTTCTCGCTGCACGGTGACTATCACGGTGGGAGCCACGTCCCTTGTGTCGCTCCTGCTCATAAGTCTTGCCGCCACATCGGAACTGGATATATTGATCCAAAGGGATAGCATCCATGAATTCCTGTCCCATGCTCCACCAATCTGCAAAAATAGCCGCATGTTGAGCTGGACCCCCATCTCTTGGTGCAGTTGGTTCCTCTTCCTCTACCAGGAAAGTAGGCATGGTAGGTCGCGTGTCCATGGGATCGACCTTCTGTGCTGTCACAATGGGAATAGCATCCGGTATGTAACTAGATGTTCCTGATCCTTCCCCTACCTGAAAGACCCTAGGGGGTTCTTTCTGCGTTCCCCCTGCAACCTTCCTGGTTACCTCCTGCATGAATGCATCCATCTTTGCATCCATCTTTGCATCCATCTTCTCAATCAACTTCTCAGCCAATCTTGCCAACATAGCCTCCATTGGATCCCGCTGACCTGTCTCCCTAAATCTCCTCTTATCCACATCACCTGCCATCAGCTCTTTCTGCTATATGTCTACAGGCTCCTCAGAAACTGCACGGCTGCTGCAAAACCACACTGTGGCTTAACTTCGACCTCCGATTTATCCACTGAAAACTATTCAGAAAATTCCAGGAATTTGGGAAAGTGATCCTCGCCCAAAACCCAGAAAAACCCAGAAAACGTTTTTCCTAATTCCAAAATTCAAAATTTGACCCTTTTCATTTTGGCCCTTTTCCAACTGCGTTTCGAATTGCAACTGCTATTGCTTTGTATGATCTCCTTTCTGATGTCATAGACCACAGGCTGAGCCAGAATTATGCTCTGATACCACTGTAATATCCCCAAAAGGAAATAACCAGTAATAAACAGAAATATGCCAGACGGATATAGAAAATACAATGCTGAACCAGATCACTGAATCATGACACATAGAATACCAGAAAACTGAGCCATTTTATTAATCTGAAAGTACATAGAGAGGAGTACAAGATAATCAGAATGAGTGCACCTATCCTTGCCCTAGGCAAGTGGAGACCCTCTCAGAGAAATAAGAAATGGCTGCTACAGAAACTGCATCCCAGCTGCTGGAAGGAACTGAAGCTAGGGGCTGATCCCCTTGCCGGAATGAGCTGAAAATCTACCGATCACCTATACTCGCTGCTCCGGACAAAACCCAGAAACCGTGAAGCAAATGGACCACCTCCGAAAATCGCCCCCAGAAACCCTCCTCCTACAAAAACGCTGTGCCTTCAGGAACAGCTCAGAAGCTCAAGAAATATGCTGGCAAAAGGGCTGGATCTACCCACAAATCCTCCAGATGAGATAACCAACTCCTCAAGGCTGAAAACACTGAAAAATGCTGCCAGAACCCCACATAAAGACCCTACTCATCAGATCTGCGTCCTCCCTGACTGGATCTGCGTCCTCTCTGCCCAGATCTGCTGGATCTGAGTCATACAAGGCTGGATCTGCTACTATCTCTCCAGATTTGCGTCCCACAAGGCTAGATCTGCTGCTAGCTCTTCAGATCTATCTTTGGATCGCTTGATATCTCCTCGATCTTTGACCCCAAAGTTGAGATCACATGGTTCTCTTCGGATACGGACTAGATCGTCGATATCTTCTCGGATACGCAACTCCCAAAGTGGATCCCTAATTGCTAAACCTCAGGATACGCAACATACAAATTCGTCTGCAGAAATGTCTCGGATCTACCACTCTCCAAAGGCTGGATCTATCGTGGCATTCGGATCTGCAACACCCCTTTCCTCCCGAGAAATGAGCCCGGCGTCCTTGCTCCCGGGCCGGATTGTGTCCTTCTCCTCCACGAACGGCGTTCTCCCCTTGCCGGATACGTTTCGTCCTTCTTGGGACAGCGTCCCCTCACCCTCTGAATAGAGATAGCGTCCTCTCTCCTGGTGGGACAGCGCCTCTCCTCCTTTGACTGCGCAGCCACAAGAGGGCTTTTCTCCTCCTCAGATATGCTTCAGAAACTGCTGCTGCTGCTACTGGAACTGAAAAGTATACTCAGGACAAACCTTACTAGGCGGGCACTCGAAGTCCCCCGAAGCTAAGGGTGAAACCAAAAAAACCTTACCAGGGCAGGCACTCGAAGTCCCCCGAGGCTAAGGGTGAGATCTCCGACCGGAGACACTCGTGCACTAAACAGTGCTGCAGACCGACTAAACAACCGGCGTGCTGAAGCAGACAAGTCTGGCTATCAATAAGAATATCAAATCATGGATGATCAAAATGAGGTGAGAACCTCTCCTTTTATAATGCCAAATTCCCTCCAAAATTTAACTGCTCCCTTACTCTTCTCTGACCTGCGCAGTTTACCTTGGGTCAGCCTGATGCCTCCCCCCATCATAATCACGTGGACCCCCAAGGCCCCCTCTTTAAGTTACAGCGTTCATCTACTAGGAAAAGAACACTTTATTTATAAAGTGAGATGACTAAAGTGAGGTGACCCCTCTTATTTCTCACTTTATTTATTATGTCTAGCTAAAGCGTCAAAATATAGCAAAAATGAAATATTCCAATTAGCAAGGCTAATTGGGAATAATCAGATCAAAGGCCCAACCACTACACCAAAAGCTCGAGCTGTTAGTGAGGGCGGCATCCCAGGGTGTTAAGGGTGGGGTCTTAAGGCCCACCGGAGCATCTCGGGACGGGGACCCTCGCGCAGTCCCCCAATTACATAGACCCCGGCAGCGTGTCAAGGCCCACCTGATCCTCAACAGGGAGGCGCTTTTCATGAGGGATGTGACCCACCGCTCCCGCGGAGTCTCGACCTCGAGACCTCGGCTTGATACCACAAAGGCCTGCCCACTACACCAAAAGCTGACTGTTAGTGGCGGCATCCCCAGTGTTAAGGGTGGGTCTTAAAACCCAGAGCATCTGGGGCAGGGACCCTGCGCAGTCCCCAATTACATAGACCTGACGACGTGTCAAGGCCCACGATCCTCAACGGTTTGCCCTATGGGGATATTACTACCACTCACATATATAAAGATGGAAGTGTTGCTACTCCTAGACTTCCACAACCTACAAGGTTGACACCACAACAATTGGAAGAAAAAGAGAAAAAGGGCTTTGCTACATTTGTGATAGCAAATACACTAAAGGTCATAAGTGTGCTGAGAAGAAATTATTTTACATAGATTGTGAAGAGGAAGAAGAAAATGAACAAGAAGAGGATATACACCAGGAACCAGCCCTAGAAGAGGAAGAAATGAATCCGACCATATAGTGTAATGAATTGGCAAGAATTACCATTCCTCAAACTCTCAAGATAGAAGGACATATCAAGAAGAAAAAGCTAATAGTGTTGATTGATTCAGGTAGCACCCATAATTTTATTCATTGTAAGGTAGCCAAGGAATTAAATTGTTTCCTATACCCAACACTAGAATGTCAAGTGGTGGTTGCAAATGGAGGAACTATAAAATTCTCTGGAAAATGCCATAATATCAAGCTAACCATGGGGGAATGTGTATTGAATAGTCCAATGCTTTCCATTCCTATGGGAGGTGCTGATGTTGTAGTAGGAGTACAATGGTTACAATCTTTGGGGACGATAGCTTTTAATTTTCCATTTCTTGAAATTTTTCGAGAAAAGGAAAGGGAAGTCGGGTACGGAGTATTGAAGGGGAAGCGGAAGGATAATAGCTCTAAAATGTCATGACAAAGCTTCTAAAGAAAGAACAATGAGGCGTAATTGCACAATTATACTCTCTAGAGATACGACATCAAAATCATCTATTCCTGCAGATCTCCAACAAGTCTTGGAAAATCATTCCAAGGTGTTTGAAACTCCCAAAGGACTCCCACCTATTCGTGATCATGATCATGCTATTCATTTGATTCCGAAGTGTTCCTCCAAACATCAGGCCTTATAGATATCCTTACGTCCAAAAGAGCGAAATTGAACGTATGATTGCAGAAATGTTAGAGGCGGGTATAATTCAACCTAGTCAAAGTTCTTTCTCTGCTCCTGTAGTATTGGTACACAAGAAGGATGGATCATGACGAATGTGTCCGGATTATAGGGAGCTCAATAAGCTCACCATTAAAGATAAATTTCCCATTCCTGTGATTGATGAATTATTGGATGAATTACATGGAACAATTTATTTTACCAAGTTGGATCTTCGTTCAGGATATCATCAAATTAGAATGAAGACTGAAGATATTCCGAAAATAGCATTTCGAACTCATGAGGGTCATTATGAATTTTTGGTCATGCCTTTTGGCCTTACCAATACACCTTCTAAATTTCAAGGGTTGATGAATTCCATTTTCAAACCCTTCCTTAGAAAATTTGTGCTAGTATTTTTTGATGATATACTAATCTACAGCAGGTCTTGGAAGGATCATGTTGAACATGTTGAAAGGGTGCTCAAACTATTGCGGGAGAAACAATTATATGCAAAAAAATCCAAATGTTTCTTTGGAGTACAAGAGGTGGAATATCTAGGTCATATTGTATCTCACGAGGGTGTTAAAGTAGACCCTAACAAAATTAAAGCCATTAAGGAATGGAAAGTTCCCACAACCATAAAGCAGTTGCGAGGATTTCTCGGGTTAACAGGGTATTATCGCAAGTTTGTTAAGAATTATGGGAGAATAGCGGCACCTATAACAACATTATTGAAGAAAGATGCATTTTCATGGACTCCTGAAGCAACTAAGGCCTTTGAACATCTTAAAGAGGCAATGTGCCTAGCACCGGTCTTAGCTACGCCAGACTTCACAAAAACCTTTATTGTGGAATGTGATGCCTCAGGGAATGGAATTGGTGCAGTTTTAATGCAGGAAGGAAGACCCATTGCTTTTGAAAGTCATCCAATCAAAGGAAAGTATTTACAAAAACCTATTTATGAGAAGGAAATGTTAGCAATACTGCATGCACTAAAGAAATGGCAAACTTACCTAATGGGAAGACACTTCAAGGTAAAAACCGATCATGATAGTCTTAAACACTTTTTGGAACAAAGAATATCATCAGAAGAGCAGCAAAAATGGCTCACAAAGATGTTGGGTTATGACTTTGAAATAATCTACAAAAAAGGAAAGCTTAATGTTGTTGCAGATGCACTCTCAAGAAAGAATAAAGAGGTGGAAGCATTGCTTTGTGCCATTTCTATTATCCAATCAGATTGGATAACTGAAGCAAGAGATGACTGGAAGAATGAAAAAGATGTATAGACACTCATCCAAAAGTTGCAGCAAGATCCTAGTACATCTGATACATTTAGTTGGAAAAATTATTCCTTCTGGTACAAAGATCGCTTATATCTTTGTAAGAATTCCCATCTAAAACAAAATATTCTTCTGGAATTGCACACTTCTCCTTTAGGAGGACACTCGGGATTTTTAAAAACTTACCACAGGGTGAAGAAAGATTTTTTTTGGGATGGCCTTAAATCTGATATTCAAAAGTTTGTGGCGAAATGTTTGGTTTGCCAGCAGAATAAAGTGGAGACAATTAAGACCCCGGGACTTCTACAACCTTTATCCATTCCAAGTCAACGTTGGGAGGAGATTTCAATGGGTTTTATCACAGGTTTACCTAAGTCCGAAGGAAAGAATGTCATCATGGTGGTAGTTGATAGACTTACCAAGTATGCACACTTTTGTGCATTATCTCATCCATTTAAAGCAAGTACAGTTGCTACTACATTTATGGACACAATTCAGAATCTACATGGAAACCCAAGGGTTATTGTGAGCGACAAAGATCCCATTTTTACTGGAAATTTTTGGACGAAGTTATTTTCTTGTTTGGGTACTCAATTAGCTCATAGCTCATCTTATCATCCTCAATACGATGGTCAAACTGAGATAGTAAATAAATGTTTGGAAGGATATCTTCGTTGTTTTGTATCTGATAAACAAACACAATGGGTCAAGTGGTTACCTCTTGCTGAATGGAGGTATAACACTTCCTTCCATACTGCAGCAAAAATGACCCCATTTATGGCACTTTATGGATATCATCCACCATCCATCACATCATCTTTAAGGGAAAATTCGAAGGTTCCAGCAGTGGAAGATCACATCGAGCATCAGCAAGAAGTTCTCCAACTCTTAAAGGATAACCTGAATTTGGCACAAAATCGAATGAAACAACAGGCAGATCAACATCGCGGCGAGAGAAGTTTTGATGTAGGAGATTGGGTATTTTTACGGCTACAACCATACAAACAAATGTCCCTCAAGCAAGCTAAGAAGGATAATATATTATCACCAAAGTACTATGGTCCTTACAAGGTGTTGCAAAAGATTGGTTCTATGGCATAAAAATTGGAGCTTCCTGCTTCTTCGCGAGTACATCCAGTTTTCCATGTTTCATGCTTAAAGAAGGTTATAGGTGAAAATCTTCCAGTTCAAACAATATTGCCAGAACTTGATGAGGAAGGAAAAATCCTATTGAAACCGGAAGCGGTCACGGAAACAAGAACTCGACAACTACGGAATCGATCAATTTCAGAGTATCTCATCAAGTGGAAGAACTTACCCACTGAAGATTCTACATGGGAGGATGAGAATTTTATACGAAAGCACCCAGAGCTACTCAAGCGTTGAGGACAACACTTTTTTTGAAGGAGAGGGGCATGTTAGGTCCCTATATTACTAGTATAGTCCCTTATTGTTGTTAGTGTAACCCCCTTATTGTTATTATTGTACCCTTGCAACGCCCATTTTGTTATTATTGTGCCCTTAAATTATTATTGTTAGGTCGGCTAGGATTACATTGTGGCCCACTAGGATTACATTATGGCCCCATGGACTCCTATATATAGAAAGGAGGTTTTTTAAATTGTATCATCCAAGAATTGTGAATTTATGTAATGTATTGGAGGTTGCCCCCTCGAAGTGGCTTATTTATAAGGCATTGATATCTCTTTTCTTCTATTTTTGAAGCTGGTTACACAACACATTTCAAAGGCCTCAGCAGTGGTTATCAAACATCAAAAGTTGGAGTTCACATGCAATGATAAAGAAATGAATTCTCCACTTGTTGACCTACCTAAATCAGAGCTTGATAAAGTAATCGATTTCACATCTTCTAAATCTATCTGGGATAATATGAGCAATTTCTATGAAGGATACAACAAAGTAAAGAAAGCTAAACTCCATTGTTATAGGATGCAATTTTAATCTTTAAGCATGTATGCTGATGAAGATATTACACAGTATTTTTTAAGAGTTGATGAAGTTGTGAACACCATAATATGGCTTAATGAGAAGCTAGAAGAACCTACGGTAGTTGAAATTTTTTTAATATAACTTCCCGAGAGGTTTAATCCCAAGGTGTCAGCGATTGAAGAAATGAACAATATAGGCACTCTCACTTTAGATCGACTCCTTAGAATATTCACTGCTTATGAGATGATAATTTTTAAAGGAAAGTCTACAACCAAAGGGTCAACCTTCAAAGGAGAAAAGAAGTGCAAGGATGAGCATAATGGCTCATGTTGTAAATCATATGAATAAGAATCCAAATTTGTGAGGAAGCTCAACTAAGGATCAAAAAAATATAAAGGAAAGTTACCATCTAAATATTTTAATTGTGGAAAATTTGGTGACTATGCATGAAAGTGTCCTAAAAATAAGAATAAATATTATGGTCCTAAAGTAAAATTTAAGAAATTTCAAAAGGATAGAAAGAAGGTAAGAAGAGAGGCTTCTATGTTCAAGAAGAAAACTCCTTGGAAAGTGAAGCTAGTAAATTCTAAGATGAGGACAAAGATGATGAGAGCCCTAAAGAATTTATGTTGATGGCCATAGTAAATCTAAAAGTTGAGGTTATTAATTCTGATGATAAAGAGGGATAAGTTTACCTTGAAGGAGAACTAGTAAGTTCTCTTGAAGAAATAGAAATGCTCAGGAAGAAAATAAAACGAAAATGAATGTTTGATAAAAGAAAAGGTTGAGTTTGTTGAGCCTTTTCTCTTGAAAATGGAAGAAATTAAGAAGATATAAGATTCATTGAGACAAAAATTGAATCAAAATGATCAAACATGTGATAAAATTGAAGGAGAAATTGTATTTTTGAAAAGGGAATTGGAAAAAGCTAAAATACATGTGATTTTCAATCAGAAATGTGGAAAAGTGGTTGAATATCTAAATGAGATATTGGAAGCACAATGAGCCTCCTTAAATCAAACTTGCCTAGTCTATGAAGTTGAGTCCAATACAACAACTAATTAAAAGGTAAAAAGGTAATTACCTTTGTTCCAAAAGGGACTACAAAGTAGCAAAATACATTTACACAACCAAAGAAAAATCAACAACAAGAAAAGAAGAACGTTGGCCAAGAAAATCAAATTTCCCAAAATTCATCTTAGCACAAAAGGAAACCTTCAAGGAACAATGATATCTTCCAAGGTTATTGTTCCACATGCACCAATTATGGCCACAAAGCATCAAATTGTAGATTTAACCTTTCTCATAGGTAGCCCGAATCCAACAGAAGAAATCAATAGAGAAAAAGAAGACCCATGTACAAATACTCTTTTTCTCCTCTAAACTATCTTGTACAATTTTTTAAGTGTCAAAATGTTGGAAATATAGCAATCAATTGCAAACTCAAGGAGAAAAATGTTGTACCCATTATTGAGCAAACTAAACAGAATCCAAAAGTATGGAAAGAAAAAGAGAAAATTTAGCAAGAGAAAACATAGCAATGTGATATTGCGTTGTATGCACATAATGGTGGGAGTCATTGGTATGTGGAAAATGGATGTTCCAGACACATGAAAGGATACAAAGGAAATTTTATGACATGGAAACCTGCTGACCAAGGTAATGTGACTTTTGGCAACAATTTTCTAGGAAAAATAATTGCAAAAGGAATGTTCAGTCTATCAAATGGAAAAGGTAAAGCCAATAATGTTTTATATGTTTATGGGTTGAAGCATAAACTACTTAGTGTATCTCAAATGTGTGATCAAGGCTATGATGTGATATTTAAAGCCAAAAATTGTCAAATCAAGTATGCAAGCACAAGTGAGATAGTTGTTGAAGTTGTGAGAACAAATAATAATGTCTATGTGCTCAAAGAGAAGATAGAGAAGTGTTGTTTGACAAATATCGATGAGAATTTATTATGGCATAAAATAATTGGACATTTAAACTTATATTAAATATTCATGCTTAGCAAGAAAAATGTTGTCAAGGATTTTCCTAGGATTTCAAAACCATACACTACAATTTGAAAATATTGCTAATTAGGAAAGAAAGCTTGAGTTCCATTCAAGGCAAAAAAGAACTCATCATAAAAACCATTGCATTTGGTACACATGGATCTACATGGACCATCAAGAACACAATCACCCACAGGTAAACTATATTGTATGTTAATAATTGATGATTTCAGTAGGATGATGTGGGTTTCCTTCCCAAGAGATAAATTTTAAGCTTTTGATAAGTTCAAAGAGTTCAAAGTCATGGTTGAGAATGAAACTTATTTCCAAATCAATAGCATAAGGTCAGATAGTGGAGATGATTTCACTTCAAAGTAATTTGATGAATTATGTAAAATAATGGCATCAAAAGGAAGTTTAAATTAGCAGAGACTCCTTAGAAAATGGTGTAGAAAAATTAATCATTGCAACAGCTAGCCAAAGCCATGATGACCTAAAGGAATGTGCAACAAAGGTTTTTGGTAGAAGTTATTCACACAGTAGTGTTTATCCTAAACAAAGCTAATTTTAGACCAAACAATGGAAAAAATCCTTATGAGTTATGGCATGGCAGACCTGTAACACTCAAATACTTCATATTTTTTGGTAGAAAATGCTACATCAAGATAAATTATGAGAAAATTGACAAGTTCGATTCAAGAGAAGGTGAATGTATTTTTCTAGGATACTCACACAACAGAAAATGATACATATGCTACATTAAAGTCACCAAGAGGATCATTTACTGCATTGATGTAAAGTTGGATGAATCCATTAAGCAAGAAGAGGAAAATACAATAAAATACAATGACAAGGAATCAATGCTCATTATTGAAGAGCATGATGAGGAAACTGCATAAGAGAGTGATGAGGAATCCTCTTGTTCTCAAGCCAAATATCCTCAAAGTTATGTAAAAAAGCACCACCCAAATGATCATATTATTGGTGAATTAAATACTGGTGTGGAGACAAGAAGGAAGTTGCTCAATCTGCCTGTGGAAGGACATGTTA
Organism: Pinus albicaulis; assembly: GCA_034641835.2. Lineage (NCBI taxonomy): Eukaryota > Viridiplantae > Streptophyta > Pinopsida > Pinales > Pinaceae > Pinus > Pinus albicaulis. The sequence continues at coordinate 234,259,640 of CM076577.1, forward strand.
CCCTGTTGTCCATGAAGGAACCAAAGGATGTTGTTCAAGCTAGTAAATACCAATATTTTAAAAAGGAACGAATGAAGAATTGGCCCAAATAGAGAAAAATCAGACTTGGAAAATTGTTCCAAGACCTACTAATAAGAATGGCACTCGCACAAAGTTGTTTTTCATGAATAAATTGAATGATAGTGGAGAAGTGGTGAGAAACAAGGCTAGATTGGTATGCAAAGGCTATGCTCAATAGAAGGCTTGTATTTTGATGAAAATCCTTCTTTTGTTGCTAGATTAGAAGCAATAAGAATTTTTCTGGAATTTTCTTTCTTTAATAAATTCAAAATCTACCATATGGATGTCAAATATTATTTTCTCAATGGAGAGCTATAGGAGTAATTTTACAGAGAACATCTAGAAGGTTTTCAGCTAACAAGGAAACCATATTATGTTTATAGACTTAAGAATTCTTTGTATGGTCTCAAGAAACCTCCTAGAGCTTGGTATTCAAAGCTAGAAAACTACATGCTCAAGTGTGGTTTTAAAATAGGTGGAGTTGACAGCAACTTAAAAGACAACAAACTCATTATGGTAGTTTCATGTTTGGATGATACCATATTTTCTAGTGATTCAGATTTTCTGAACAATGAATTTTTAGTTGATATGAAGGCCAAGTTTGCGATGTCCATGCTTGGATAGATTTCCTAATTTCTTGGATTGAAAATAGTGTAGACCTCAAAAGGAATCTTTCTCTCTCAAAGAAAGTATCTCAAAGAAGTGCTAAAGAAATTTGGCATGGAAGAATGTTATTTAGTGAGCACTCCAATGGTGACAGGTTTCAAGCTTATCAAGATGGATGAGTCTATAGAAATGTACTAGAATTTATATAGATCCATCATTGGTATCCTCTTATATTTTGACAGCTTAAAGACCATATGCCATGCAGGTTGTTGAAATAGTTGGAAGATTTCAAGAAGATCCCAATGAAAACCATCTACTAGCAGCCAAGAGGATTATCAAATATCTCAAAGAAATAATGGACTATGGTATTTAGTACCCTATAGGTAAGTATTTTTCATTTACTATTTCTACTAATGTTGATTGGGAAGGTGATATAGATGATCAAAAGAGCACAAGTGGTGGTGCTTTCCTTCTTGGAGAATGTCTAGTCTCATGGTTGAGCAAGAAGCAAGCTTCCATTTCATTACCTATAGCTGGAGAAGAATATATTGCGACAAATTATTGTTGTACTCAAATTTTGTGGATGAATCAAAATTTAAAAGATGTACAAGTGTTCTATGATCATCATATTCCCATCATTTGTGACAATACAAGTGCAATCAACATGTCAAATTAGAATCGATTTTTTCACTCCAAAACAAAGCATATCCTAATCAAGTTTCATTTCTTGAGAGAGTAAGTTGCAGCTCAGCTTGTGAATATGGAGTATGTTCCTACAAAAGAAAAATTTGTTGATATATTCAATAAGCCACTTCCTAGGGAACAATTTGAGTATTTGAGGCAAATATTGGGAGTTTGTGCATCGTTCCTCCCTCAACTATCTCTTCCTTTAATAGGAAGAAAAAAATTTGTTACATTTTCAAAATATAAAGGTGAAACTGACAGGTCCATAGGATCAACATGACAGTAAAAGGTCATTGAAAAATGGAGTATGGTGAAAGGGGGAGCATGATAGTGTCTTTGCCATTGATTTCAAAGGGGGAGATAACCATATTCATCAAAGAAAAAGAAGGAAATAGGGTGTGATAGATGGTAATTAAACTAGATCAAGCACAACAATAATACTAACAATAGTACCATAGCAGCAAAAATCATTAAGGACAAGAGAAGTGCATATTAGGGGGAGAAGTACTTAAAGGATTTGTTTATATTTTTGGAAAGGATGTTTTGTTTGATTTTGAGGTTTCCATCTCTGAAGGGGGAGATTGTTGGAAATATGTTGTCATTTATGGAAAAGGAAAAGGAAAAATAATTTTAAAATGGCAAAGGAAATGGAAAAAGTGGCACAAGAATATCAAAGGAAAAGGAAACAGAAAAGAGTGGCAACATGGTAAGAGAAAGGTGCAAAGGCTTTGGAGCAAGTTCTAGAGAAGAAGGTCATCTCAGATGTAGGTGAAACACACTCAAATGGATAAATCTATGTAATATTTTCCAATGTTATGTAGAAGTTTGAAAATGACCTCCTAGATCGAGAGATAGATCCAGTCAATTTTTTATGACCCAAAGTCAAAGTTAGCAGAGTTAGAGGTGGTTGGGTGAGCCTTTGGTGTGTAGCCAAAGTTGGCTTGATTTCCAAACTCAACAACAAGGTTGGCAGAGCCTCTATGTGAAGCTTTGGGAAAACGTGGGAAAAAGTGTAACGACAGGAAAAGTTTTTATTAGTCGCAGGAAGAGCCCACATGACAGACTAACTCCACGGAGGCAGCCCAATGGGTTCACGCAAACACGAGCATGTTTGGTGCACAAAAGGAATGGATAGGGAAACTGGTGTTGGGACAAAACAACATAACATAGTACAATGGAAGTTAAGAAGAGGTCCCCACTCTAACGACATATTAGCCTACTGAGAGCAAGCCCAAAAAGGATTGCCTAGAATTTTGTATGGAGATCCCAAGGATAAGCATCGGGAGATAAGCAATGAGCCATGCGACACCATAGAAAAAGGTCTTGGAGGCCATGGGGGTGGCTTCTCATATCACTGATCACATAGATCAATGATAGAGAACCACCTTGGAATCGCTCTTCCTAAAAACCACAAACCGCACAAGAGTTGTTTCGAGGGAAGAATTTATTGAACCCGATGGTTTTCTAATTAACAAAGGAAATTTGCAAAAAACAAAGGTCTTGTGGACCCTTTTTCTCTCCTCCAACGAGACACATGGTAGCATGATGATGTCAACATGACATGGTCTTATCAGCAGTGGACACATGGAAATCATTTTTAGCATTTTTTGGCATCCAAAAGGCTCATTTCTGGGTGACACATCATTCTGACGTCACCAACACCATGTGTCAGCCAATTATTGTTTACACATGTCACTAATAATTAGTCAACATGTGGTGCTAGTGATGTCATAATGACGTAATCCCATTGGATGGAGCCAGGAGGGTTGATAATAGTGTGAAAAATGCATGCATCGGGATAGAGGAATCAGGATGATGAGGCAACTGACTCATCCTAGAGAGAATTCCTATTAGCTCTTTCTACAACAAGTGTACCCCACAATACAACTTATCCCGCAAGACAGAGCCTGAAATAATTTTAAATGGAACACAAAGAAATGGTCGAGAGGAGAATGTCGAGACATGGAGGACAGATAGAAGCGCAATGAAATCCAATAAAAAGGCATCAAGGAAGTCCCCATGATACACGTCAACCCTATAGAATGACCCCAACAGGTGAATAAATGGGCACACAAAAAAAATACCACGATAGAGGGGGCTATGGGCTAAGTGTCCACACAGGGCCATATGCAACATGTAAGGACCACAAACACAGAGGTTATTAAGAGTTGGAAAGTATGTTGGAGCAACTAAGCACCAACTCTTTGTCGTTTTGTGTAGAAACAATACCAACAACGTGGAGCCTTTAAAAAAGAGATTTGGCCCGTGAAGGGATAAAAAGGGCTTAATGCTTAAAAGCCTAAGCGAAGGTTGCAAATACCTAGTATTAGGGCAGGGAAGTAGAAAAGGGAACCAAGAAAATGTGCTAAAGGCTAAAAGCGGTGGAACTATCAATTTGGCAGTGAAGATGGTGTTAAATACACATAAAATTAACAGATATCTCCTAAAACCTGTTAAAAAGGAAGATTTGTAAAAATATGAAAATAAGCTCAATTTAACCTATAAGAAAGGATGGCTAAAGGTTGATAACTTAGTGAACATGTCCAGTGGATTCAGTTGAACAATATAAAGGAAAAATAAAAGGCACATGCATAGATCCAATGCAAGATGCATGCCAAAAATATCAAGCCAAAAATTCTATATAAGAAAGCTTGAGAAAGCATGTTTAGTACAATTTTTTTAACAGAGAAGTGATTTTTGTGAGCGAGTTGTGGTGAAGAAATTGGTGTTTCTCGGTGATTAGATATTGTTGAAGGTGTAGGTGATAGAGGAATGTAATTTTTTTTGAAAGCAGAGAAGGAATTCATTGTTTCTTTTATGAAATATGAACCAATGAGTGTCAAGAAAGTTGTATGTTGCAAGATCATTGGTTGGTACTCCTTCCAGTGGGTGTTGGAAAATAATTAGGGTTGTAGCTGCATTCAATTTTAACTAATAAATCAGGGATTTGTAGCTTCCTGCTGGTTGTAGCTAGAGAATTGTAACAACAAGTTGTATGTTGCCTTATGAATGAATTGAAGAGCAGTTTAGAAAATTTACTTGTGAGGTGTGTGTTCCATTGAGATTGCGGGTTCCTATATGTTTGTTAATTTTTGAAGTTTTTTTTGGTGTTTCAATATTATTTCTCAAAGAAAAATAAAGTTGTTAGTTGATAAAATTCCTACAATATTGATTCACCCCCCCCTAGTATCGTCCTTGTTTCCAACAACCTACTTCTCCTAAAAATATAACACATTATGGCATTTCTTCCAAGAAAATAAGCATATCGATTACTACCAAAAATTGGTTGTGATATGTCCTTTATTCCTATAAATGTGACAAATTATCAATTCCATGCTTGGTGCAAGAGTCTTAGTCATATTCTCCCACTTCCCCTAGTCGATTGGTCTACTACTTCTTGTAAGTGTTGGTGTAGGCTAAGTATTTACACTTTCTTCATTGCTTCCCTTCTATAATAAACCATAAGATGGATGGAGTGGTAGCATGTTTCCAACTTATTTTTTTGTCTCCTTCTTTTCATGTGTAGGAAAATTATGCCATGTCCTTTTCCTTCATAGATGTGGTCTTGTTGTTCATGGTCATTTCATTTCTATCATCGAAACCTGGGCCTTCATGCTTGGACCTCAATTTAGTGATAATGGATATTAGGATGCCTTGTATTTTCTTTAATATCCCTTTCCCATCATATCACATCTACCTTAGTATCTTCGAAAGAATTCCTTTAGTATGATTCTCAAGATCACCAAAAGGTTCTTGAGAATTTTTTAAGGAAGCTAAGATTTATTTGTTTGTCTCAATTGTGTTGTTGGTTTCAACAATGGAAATGGAAGGTGGATTTTCTTCCTAATGCACTTGGGTAGATTAATGTAGTTTTTTTAATACTTTTTCCTTCTCTACCAATTATTATTATAATTAATTTATCATCTGAGTGATTCTATCCTCTTGCAAGTCATGTAAATGAATGATTTTTTCTCCCAGTTGTACAATTTGAACTCTACTCTTGTCCCAATCTACCCTTATCACAATTAGGGAGTCTCACAATTCATCAAATTGATTCTTTAGAAATTATTATTAAATTTAACACAAAGATAATAAAAATTATTGAGATGAGTAATAATAGCCAACAATAAAATACATGAAACATAAATACAATGAACATAGTATTCACCCTCGGAAAGCCTCAACTTTGGGGAATAACCCAACCAATGGAATTCCATTATTCCTTGGCCAAAACCCTAACTAATTATGACCAAGTTAAACTTCACTTCTCATATGTGTATACCATATTCTTTATTTGCATGTTATCTTCTTGAATTTGAGTACTAATGGCCTACAGGTCTTCTAACATTTCTTTGTTTGCTATAGCCATACCAAGTCTCATTTCCCTTCAAATTATTTGTAGTTACATCATATTTAAGGTTCCAACTTAGCTCTAACATATTATGATCCATATAAGAGGGTCTTATAGCTCACTCACTTCACCAACATGTATCCTCTACAAAATTTATGTCTAGTCTCTATTCTCCGTGTTATACAAAGATATTTATAATAAATGATAGCTACAATGCCTATACTTGTGGAATAGTTATATGTTTGAAATACACAATAAAAAATATTTAGTATTTAATACCATGTTTCTCTTTACTAAATGAAACCTACAATAAACAATCTACCATTGAATATACCTATATAAACTTCTATGTATGATGGAATGCAAATTTAGGTGAAACTTCTCCTTCAATTTTATTTACTTGTTGTTATCCAACCATTAGCTAAGGATGGTTTTCTTGTTATATTTGCAATAGAAAAGTAAAAATAAAGTACTCAATAATTATCAATATTTTTATGTACTCATTTCAATATATTTGGTATCACAATATCTATATTGATTCAATATGTAATCACTTTAGGTGTGAGGTGAGATATAGTTCCAAAATAAACACAACAATGGTGGTATCAAAATTGTGAAATACTTAGCCAAAGAGCACACCTCTTAAATTTATGTGGATTGATATGCTAACTACATTATCAAGTTGATGGTGTGTGCAATGGTAATCATGTGTTGGAATACTCACCATGTAAGCTACAACAACTAATTAGGTATAATGCCTCTAAACTCTTATTTAAGGAATATTCTAATAAACAAACTAAGCCTATATCTCTATTTCAAATAAATAGTATAATGGATATCCCAACATATTTATCCAATAAATATAAGTGACATTGATCAAGGACTAAGTAACCAAGCTATTGTCATATGATTTGACAAACACTTTGTTAAGAATTGTTATAACCCATGTCCAGCCAAATTATTTGATAATGAGACAAATCAATAAGGTTCCCAATGATTTCCCAATTGAGATCCCACATTGGAAAATTTTAATTCCAAATGGTGAATTGAAGCTGAATATTAAATCATATGTTGTCTATTCAGTAACCCAAGTGTTGTATACACACATTCATCCAATTAACAACCAAAGGGGACAAAACTACAACACATTTCATATCATCCAAAATACTTATCCAACCCATATGGTCTTACTCTCCAAGAATTGAATACATGAAATTTGTAGGAGAAGTTGTGATCTCACCCATATATATATTTCTCTCTACATTCTTTTTAAGGATTCCCATGATCTCAATAATAACCAACTTCTTGTTCTTGTAACCACCTAAATTCTCCCCAGATAATAATTGCTAATTTCACCAAGGGGATAATTTAAGAAAACTATAAAGGTAAGGTACCCATTTTCACCTCAGTAACCCTACCTATCACTTCTAGGTATAGGTGTTATTTATTATTCTAAAGGGGGATTACGTATGTTTGAGTCTAATATTAAGTTTTTTTTTTAGTGTAAGTGAGAGTATGAATAGGATTAGATGTTGTTTTTGCTTGAAAATATTTGGTTCAATTATTGTTTAACTATTTATTAATGCATATTAATGAACTTTCCAGAGCACATCAACCACATAACTTAATCAAATTCACATCGCATATCTTGCAAGATAAAAAATCATTCATGAAATTTTTTCCAATTACACAATTATAAATTAAATGCTTTATAAAGTAACACAAATAACATTAAGGAATTATGAGTAATAAATGGATTGTAGAACATGTGTGCCTACAGATATGCCCTCAAATATATTGATGTGGGTCAAATATGAGATAATAATCTTCTTGAATGTTGTTTTCAATGCACTATAATATTCATACAGGAAAATGGTTGGTTCAAGGAGAACTAGGGGTACTTCCAATATACTCAAGGTACGTGGAAGTAATGTTCGCATATAGTTCTGTCTAATGAAATACTAATTGAATGGGTACCAATAAGGGTAAAATGTACTTCTAACAAGCTGAGGCTGAAGCTTAATGAGAAGCCTCCTGAAGTCCCACAGTTTCCCTGCGTGTATAATTACCAAGCTGCAATTTTACTTGCCTAATGAAAAATCATATTATTATGTATATATGCCAGAACATGATTTTACCCTAAATATCTAAGGCTACTTCTAACTCAAAAGTGTGTGTGAGAAAATGTAAGTGTTTCCTTTAACAATATCATTACCATCATTCATTTTATTGAGAAGTATACTGACTTGAATCAAATGATAAATGAATATTTCAAGTGAATGCTTCAAGCAGCTTTGAATCATCTAGAGGTGTGCAAATTAAATGTAACTGAGACATTTCATAAATATCCATAACATATCACCATAAATCAATTATTTCAATTTATGATAATTCACATTAACTTATGCACAAAGTTTACTGAACATGTTAAGCATTCTTGTGTGTGTTTGGCCATATTCAAACCATGTAAAAATTGATTTAAATAAGTGTAATTGACTCCAGAAAAATTTCATTGCATCTCAATTCATCTTGGTACCAATAAATATTGTATCAACCATAATTTTCTAGATAAATTATATGCGAAGGAGATGTCATACATAATGCTTTAGTTTTGAAAACATCCTTTATAAGTAAATTAATGCCATATTCAAGTGTCCAAATTGCAAAAAAAAAAAAGTTGAACAAATAAGTTGTTGTCCCTTTATAAAATGAGTTGAACTAGCAATTAAATCAACTGCTTAGCAAGGCATTACACCAATTATAAAGAGTAAAACCAAACACAATCATAAATTTTGTTCCAGAAGAAAAAATTCTTGTAAATGGTTGATGTTATATTACTACTATTCAAATGTGGATTTAAAGACCAAAGAGTCGTTTGAATATCACAATGCAAATTGCATTTCCATTCCCAAACTTTAATGTGTTCTCAATATTGGCTAAAATCAAACTAAATTATTTGGTATGGATTTTAATTATACTTTTATGCACCTAAGAAAATGAATTAAGAAAAACTTGACATCCCCTTTGTGTTTTTTGGTTTTTCTTTTTCTTTCCTTTTTTCTTTTACTTTTTTCCTTTTTTGTAATTTTTTTTTACTATATTTAATATAATATAAATTTTAATTATAAAATATATGTACTTTAAATTAAATTTTAATGAAAAACATTAAACATTTAACTAAAGGAAACTTTAAAGGAAAACCCTGACTACACAAGCAAAGCGGGGGGTCACATTGCCACTATCCCACATGCTAGTGGGATGTGGCACCATGCCCCTTAAAGTTTCTCACTAAAACATGTAGCTCAGACAAGATGCTACCATAGTCCACTTCATGGGGGGATTTCATGGCATTCAATTATTATTTCTTTCACATGCGCGATGGGAAATTTCAATGGATTTTTAATGGGATTTCACAATTGATTGTATTTCTGTCATGGGTATTCCCAACTCGAAATATCAGTTCACCCACCTAGGATTCAATGGGCACTCCATGGTAATTCCACACAAGAGGGTAGGATATACATCACAAAACCTAGTTCTATGTGGAGTATAATTCTATTTCTCTATGAAAAAATATTTTTCTCAAATCCGTCGTTATCCTTTACATTAGGCTTTCTGAAACAATCAATTGGCTCCTTTTATTTAGCATAGTTCAATGGCCTTCTAATGGGAACTAGCAAAGTTTTGGCCCAAATAAATGGTAGGAAAAGTTAACACAACGTAGCCATTCCTTGACCCATAATGTATTCAATGTATTCCCTCTTGGCATCCTCATTCTCAAGGTGGAATATGCACAATTCCCTCATGCGTTCTCCATCCTTTTAGCCAAAGAAATCTTGAAGACATTTGTAGCATTCTAGGAAAGCCATCTCCAGAGCTCGAAATTTCAAGGGTGTCAAGGCATGAAATTAATTTATGGTTTTTTGTCCTTACTTCTAACTTTTTGTTTGTCCCAAAAAATGCCACTATAAATACTACAACTTTTAGGGTCACTCCTGCTCTGTTTGATATAATTTGGTTCTCGAGGATGAGCTATTGCCCCTCCACATCCTCAAAGTCTCTCACTCCTTTGACAACTCTTTCCTCCTAATATTTCTCCATCGCAAGTGTTGGCACTGGAATCAACACTTGGACTGAAAAAAGAGCTTGACCATACACATCTTAAACTCTAAGGAAATTTTAATGTTTTGTTTTATGGGATTGGAAGATGGTATAAACTTTGATTCACTGAAGAGATATTTCAGTCAAATCCACAGTTCTACTAAAGAGGGTATCGCAACTTGATGTGGTAGAAAGGTGCAAGATTTTAGTCTATGATGAGAGGAAATTGAAAGATGAGAGGAGAATCAATAGGTCTATAAAATAGAAATGTATTGATTTAGTAGAAATTGACAAAATTAGTAGTTTGGAAATATTCCATTGAGAGAAAGCTATTTCTAGTCTGACAAGATTCTCACTCAAATATCATGAAGAATAACTATCATGAGTGATGCTCTTCCACTGTTATAACATATATTTTATCAGGAATGCTCACTGTGTGAGACTAACAAAAATTGATAAAACACATAACATGCTTAAGAGACTAATAAAAACACATAATATTATGATGATTTGCAAACTGGAACTGGAAGAAAGGAGATATGGAAACACAAATAAAGTAGACAATAAACATAACAAATTGGTAATAAGTCCTCAGTAGTATTATTCCATTTCATTCACAAAAAATATTATAGTTCATATAAGTCAAAATTCAATAACCACCAACCAACCCTGACTTCATATCAGTTTGGAATATATATACAAAATATGATACTATCATCTTCCACATAAAAAGGTAAATCTATTTCAAAATTCATTACAACCTCGTGCAAGAGGTGAGGCTTATCTAAAATTTTAATACGAAGTGTTATGACATAATGAAAATAAAAAAACTAAGGCTAACAGTTTAAAGTGGTTTGTATGATGTGGCAGTTTTATGGGAAGACTCCTCTTCCATTCTAGTGCAACCAACTCCATAAAAAGTGCAAACAACAATGAAAATGGTGTGTGGTTGATCCTTGAATGTTGCCTGGTGACTGGTAAAAATGTGTTGGTACTGAGAGTAGTGGTAGAAAACTATTTTAGAGAAATTCTACCGTTGTTCTGCTATTCCTTTCTCTTTTCTTTGGTTGAAAACCCTTTGTAATGGCAGAAAACTCGAAACTTTTGGATATAGACGAAGTTTCAATTTATGAGAAATTACAAAGAAAATCCTTTGAAACATGTTTAATTTATAGAGGAGACATGGAGTGGAATAAATGATAAGTGAGGGGGGTAGTGATGTGGTGAAGAAGTGGGACCGATCGTAGATTGCACATCGAAAGTTTTATTGTGAAATGCGGGAGTTAAATGTTGAAAATGACGAAGTGAAATGTGTGATGGGAGTGGAGGTGACATGGCAGAGAAATGGGAACAATCGTAGATCATGCATCAAAATTTTTATAAACATACATACGTGTGCAATCAATAAAATTCATTTTATAGGAACTTTAGACAAAACCACAATTTCTCCCAAAAAATATGCATTCACGCGGAATTGCAATTCTAGTGCCCCACAACCAGTTGACCAATAGGAATAAATTGCAAATCGGCCTCCCGAAAGTTTAACTCTACACTGATAACGGCTAAACCTTAAACTCTGTGATTTATGAAATCACACTGGTGCGCTATGTCGACATGTGCCCCTTGCCTCATCGTATCGCAAATCACTTAACATACCATGCGATCACTTTAATGATAAACTTTAAAAATTGTGATTTGAGAAATAATTTCACCTGTGCTTTAATCTCCACCGTTGATCTGTGCCCAAATCTGACGGTCTTTCTTGCTCGCTCTTCACCTCATCGCATCGCAAATCACTTAACATACCATGTGATTTGACTTAAAAATAAACTTTAAAAACTGTGCTTTGCAAATTCACTCCATGTGTGCTTTAATCTCAGCCATCAGTCTGCTCCCCTTTGGATCTATGATTAAATCATGGCCATCCGTTCATTTTGCGTACGGTTCTTTACTTGCTTCATTCCTTAGTCTATTTACTGGCCATATTCCTTTAAATATTATCTAGTGCTCTTCTCCAGATCTTCCAATTTGCTGGTTAAGCTATTTTCTTTCGCCTGTGCTTTGATTTTAGAGAACTCTGGTTGCCACGAAGCCTTAATTTGCGTGCTTTGAAAACTGGTTACCTATTTACCCGTAGCCTCTTTTCTGGGATAACCAAAATCTCAGTGAAATAGCTACGCTTTTCACTGTGTGGAATATATGACTTCCATTTCTGAGAAATAGCTTCCCTTTACTGTTTTGACAATAAATTAATAAATTTTCAACAAAAGAAGCTATTATTCCAGACTAGATGACTACAATTTTATTACCCAAACATCGACTAACTTTCAGCACTAAAATAAGCCAAAACAAATATTTTAACTTATTTTAGGACTCTTAAACACTATGACACCTATTCACTTAAAAATACCTTGATGTTGGGACTCTTTTTTAACTTTTATTGGAAATGAATCAAACTTTGGATATGGACTAATACATAATAAAAATATGAGAATAGTGACACAATGGAGATTACACCATTAACATTTTCAATGCTAACACTTAGGAAAAGGGCTTAAGTGCATAAAGGTGCAAAATTATATCAAGAAAGAGGCTACTCGAGAGCCCAGACTCAAGTTGAAAGCTTATACATGTGTTACAGAGACCTAACCCCCCAACTAGTTTAAGAGGAGATCATACAAGTGAAAACAAATCTATCTAATGAGAGACACACTCTTACAAACACAAATATTCTTGTAGAAGTGGATGATTGGGTTCCTAATGCAGGTCACATGAGAGGTTGGTAAAATAAATATATGTACACCATGGACATCAACTAGAATCTTAAGTTTCTCTTGGGAAGGGTTCTTGTAGCTAGGAATGAAATCAATGAAGATATTATCTTGACTCTAAATCAAATTTTGCGACATATAATCACAATGTACCGCATGTTCGCAAGAATGGAAAGGAATATGGGCACTCCTCCTAAACCTAGTTGATCCCCAAGAAACAACAAGGATCCCATCCCCATCATAGAAATTGATTTAGAAAAATATGCATGCATTTTAATCTGCTCCCTTGTTTTTAGTTTTTCTTATGTTTCATTGCAATATTTTTCACGATGAGAAAGGCCATTGCGGTCAAATAGCTAGAATTTATGTTTTTCTTCCCAAAACTTTGAAATTTCTCTTATATTTTTACATTTTGAATAAATTGAAGTTCTATGGACAGTTTGGTTTCCCCAAAAATAAACCAACAAAGACTTAAACAGTTATTTCTTTAAACCTTTGAATGCAAACAATACAAATTTTACTTAACAAACAAAAATAAAAAGGAAAAATGGTTAACTGCTAATAAAATAAACTAAAAGAAAAATAATTTAAACCTATAATTGTATAAAGAAACTAATTAAATCATCTATTCAAATTAATCTAAAAATAATTGCATTCAGAGGCACTCTCTAGCCTAGTATGGCAGTGATGTTGTAATGTCAATATAAACATCTTGACTCTATCAAAAATAAAATAAAGTAAAAAAATAAGAGATAATACTGGGACATGGAAACATGCCCCTTATAGGTTCTCATTAAAACATGGGGTTCCCACAAGATGCTTCCATATTCCACTTCCCGTAGTGATTGGATGGAATTCAATTCTCATCTCTGTCACATGCATGATGGGATATTTTAGTGGATTTTCAATGGGATTTCGTAGATGATGATGTGAAATATCCCTTCACTCGTATGGCATTAAATTGGCACTACCTGGTGGTTCCACACATCGGGGAAGGATATACATCACACAACTTGATTCAAAGTGGGGTATAGTTCAATTTCTCTTATTAAAAATCTATGGTTATCAAATCCCATGGTTATCCTTTACACCAAGCTTTCTGATGCAAAAAATTGACTCCTTTTATTCATCCTAGTTTAATGGCCTTCTAATAGGCTCTGATATATTTTCATCTCGAAGAATATGTAAGAAAATTAGGCACGATGTAGTTGTTTCCTTGCCCCATACTGTACTCAACATATTTTTGCTTCACATCCTCATTCTCAAGGTGGAATATACATAATTCCATCAGGTGTTACCAACTATTCTTCAACCAAAGCAATATTGAAGTTATTTTTAACATTCTAGGAAATCCATATCGAGAGCTCGATGATTCAAGGGATCTTAGGTATGGAGTGATTTTATGATTTTTTTTCGTAATTTTAGCTTCATATTAGTCCAAAACACTACCACTGAAAACTATAAAACTATTTAGGTCACTCCTACTCTGTGTGATATATGTTGGCTCTTAGGAGTAATTCACTTCCCCATCGACATCCTTAGAGTCTCTTACTCCTTCCATAGCTCTTTTCTCCTTCTAGTATTTCTCCATGCCTAGGAAAAGGCCTCGATTACATTAAGGTGTAGAATAATATCAAGAGAGAGGCTACTACAGATCCCAAACTCACGCTAAAAGCTCAACCATGTGATGCAGAGACCTAACTCCCCAACTAGTTCAAGAGGTGATCCCACAAGTGGAAATGGAGATATCCAATGAAAGGCACACGCTTACAAACCCAAAGGTTCTTGCAGAAGTGGAAAATTGGGTTCTTGATGCATGTCACTCCAAAGGTCAGTACAATAAATATATGTTCATCATGGACACATACCAGCATCTCAAGTTTCTCTTAGGAAGGGTGCTTGTATATATCAATGAAATAAAGGAAGACATTATCTTGACTCTAAATCAAATGCAATGAATTATAATCACAATGGACCTCAAGTTCACGAGACTGGAAAGGAAGATGGGCACTCCTCATGAACATGGTTGATAGACAAGAAGTAACAAGGATATCATCCTCGTTGAAGCAATTGATTTGAAGAAATACGAATGGATGATAATCTTCTCCTTTGTTTTTAGTTTTTTCTATGTTTCATTATGGTAATTTTTAGGATGAAAAAGGCCCTTGTGGTCAAATAGTTAGATTTTATGTTTTTCTTCTTAAATCTTTAAACTTTCTCTTATCTTCTGAAATTTTGTATAAATTTAATTTCTATGTATGGTTTGGTTTCCTTAGCTGTGGACCAACACAAATTTCAACAATTATGTACGAAAACCTTTGAATGCAAAAAATACAATTTTTACTTCACCAAAAAAAATAAAAAAAATGGTTAATTTCTAATCAAATTAACTAAGTTAAAAAAAAACTAAATGAAAAATAATGTAAACCAAGGATTATATAAAGGAACTAATCCTAATATCTAAATAAAATAAATAAAGTATGTATTTAAATTAATCTAGAAATAATTGTGTCAAAAAGGTGCTCTCCAGCCCAGTATGACAGCATTGTTGTAATGTGAAGATAAACATTTTGAATTGGTCAAAAATAAAATGAAATAAAATAATATGAGGTGAAAATCTCTCAATAATTAAAATAAAAATAAAATAAAAATCAATAATTATAAATTTTAACTAAAAAGTTATAAAATTAAATTAAATTGTAATTTTTTTGTGGTTTACAAGACCTAGTATTTCATAACCCATGATATTTGTAATGATGAAGCATATTTAAAGGTTTGAGGAAACCCAATATGGAATGTCAAAGTACCAACTTATATCCATCTTAATTGTGGACTTGGGCCCTATTGACACTTGGTAGATCAAATTTAATATAGATGTAGGCTATTAATAATAATAATAGGTGAGATATAAATGATTGCAAAAGATAGCTAAAAATTTAGTTTTTTTTTTTTATAAATATAAATATAACCTAATTTAAATACAAAATATATGCAATCTATTTTAAATACTAATTAGAAAAATAAAAACACCAACAAAAGTATTAAAACTTAATCCTAAGAAAAAAATGACCAAATCTTATTTCAACTAAGTTAGATAAAATTAAAAAACAAAACAGTAACTTAAATCTTAAAAAAAAACTTTCTTTATAACTAATGAAAGAAATATAATTAAATCCTAAGAAAATTGTAAATATCCTAAAGTGAAAAAATATATTAAGAGGAAATATTTATGAAACTGATTCAAGATGATGAATTTAGATCATTCTACAATCATTATCCCTTCTCTTCGCACAATTCATTAAGATGAATATGCCACAATCGACATCCACATGTGGATGGAGGAGGATTAGCGATCCTGAAATCACCTATAAACACACTTCTTCAAGAAGACATGTTAAATTTTATAACAAGAAGAATAACTATCTCTAATGAAAACAAATTTACTTAGATAAAAAAATGAAGATATTAGAAAGATTCTAAGTATTAAAAATAATATGCATCTAAGTAAACACACTCGAGGAAAACTTAACAAAACCTTATAAATATGGAAGGGATATGACTACACTACCCACCTTGAATTCTGAATAGTATCTAGTGGTCTAGACTAAGGTGCACTTATCTAGAATAAATTATGTTCTAGGATGGTTAGAAATAGTAACAAAGTAACATCTAATTTATTAAGTTAAAAGTGACTAAACATCCATATAATACTAGCATCTAGTCAACAAGTTAAATCCTTAGCACCCTTTCTAGGTAATGGAAGCCACACAATGGAAAATCATACCAATTAATAATTCAAGCAACCGGGATATCATTTAGAACATCTAATATCAAGGGAATTGGAATTGATATACCATTGTATGTGAATGATAGATTAACACGTTAATACAAAATCATACCAACTAATAATTCAAGAAACCAAGATATCATTTAGCACATCTAATATCAAGGGAATTGGAATTGATATACCATTGTATGTGATTGATAGATTAACACATTAATACAGCTAATGAAAAAATAATAGCAGGTCCATGCTTATGGGTATAAATACCATTAAAGTAACAAAAAATCACACCTAACTAAGTGTGTTTCTAGGGTATTTTACTAAAGGGAAGCATATGGCTCCAACTTTAGGACACACACTCTCGTATAAGATGTATGAGAACTCCATATTATCCTAGTTTTATAGAACAAAAGTCCTTATCCATTGGGCCATGGGTCACGAGACCTATATTTTTTCCAACATCTAGCTTGGAATATATGAGAGCCAACGAGAAAACTAACCACCCTTGGAAGCTAATACAAAAAAACATGTTGAAAGGAAATGACATAAATCAAATGTAGTAAAGTAAATACAACTAAACTATAAAATGAAAATAAATGCATTATTAATTGAATGGAAACACAATACTATGATACTTTCTTAGAAAACTTATTCTTTTGTACTCCTGCAGGCTAACTGAAAGATATGGTTGTTAGGTTAAATCAAAGAGTTAATGCAACAATATGAGAAATTCATCTATGATGTGTGATATTCCCTTGTGTTTTCTTACTAGAAAAAATAAGGATACTTTAAAGATTATGTAGACATCAAAGGGGAAAGTGGTCATCTTTATGTTTGGAGCCAAGACCAAAGTATGATCATGAAGTCTAAAGCCCGAAATATACCAAGATATATTTTTTCCTCCACAAAATTCTTCCATCCAAATGTCAATAGGGTTTTATTTTACATACAAAATTACTAGGGAAAAAGTGTTATGAAGGAAACTCAAACTAGTATTTGAATGGATTTTTTTACAATTTCAAGTCACTTTAAACCCTTGAAAAATAACGCGAACAAGTCAAATGTGATATAAAATTAAGGTCATTCTGTAGATTCCAAGATGGGATAACAAGATAAGGACATTCACGAGTCAATATTAAACTTTCAGAAGGTAAAGAATATTCAAATTCCATGTCAGAATTTAACCATTTCATGAAAAGATTGATGACTTACTTCACTTTCCTATCAAGACTTGGACCAAATGTATCTTAGTGAATTTCCTAAACATTTCCAAGTGTATTAATCACATATTCACCCTCAAAATCAGTATAATATATGGGATTACCTTCAAATTAGATAAAAATTTCATCCCATTTAGTTATTCCCATGTGAAAAAGGTGAAAATAAAACTTGTCAAAGTCATCACTTTGGTCTATGAGATGAGGGATAATCCATTTTTTCTTTAAATTTCACCCTTTTAAAACTCTCAAAGGATAAATTATGTGAGTTAAGGTTTTGATAAAGGGAATATTATTCATGAGGATAAGGAAAATTTTGGTCTTTTTAACACTCCAAATTCTCATCCAAATCTCGCTTATAAATTTGTTCCTTGATGGATATTTGACATTATATTTAATTTATGTGTTCATCATCAAGGTTTTATGATTCTTCTTGTAAGTCACCATTAGATGATTGGTCCTTTTCTTCAAATTCTTGATGATTCATAGGATTATCAAATGACCATTTCCATGAATTGTAGTTATCGATGGTTCTTTCTTAATTGAGTTCAATAGGGTATTATTTTCTTTTATGTTGTTACTTATTTCAATCCTTGACTCAAGATAATGGGAAGGGACCCATGTATCTTGTAGAGATACATGTAAAAGAATATATCTCTTCTTTTTTTATAGCTATTTAATATTTTATAATTTTATTAATAATTTTATAATTACTTTACTAGGTTGTTTGTAGATGGGATTCTACCCATGACTCGATGTTGGTGATAACAATGAATTTTTTATGTCCCACATGAGCTAGTAATCAAAGGGATATTAGGAATATGAAAAAATAATTGCATGCACTATTTGACTCTAACTTAAAGGATTTTACGCATAGGGATCTCTTGATAAACTTCTACATAATTGTCTAAGTGTTTTTCTTCAATACCTTCTTCACAAGTTTAATTTTCATTAATAGAATCAAAAGAAGGTCCCTCATATATATATGTAAGATATAGTTGGTTCTCATCAAAGAATTTATTTTCAATTAATTCCTCAATCCTATTGTCAAGTTTTTCATTAATTAACTCTTCCTTCATAGGCTCATCACTATGTGGGTGATACTCTTCTTTGTGAAATGACTTTCTCTCTCTAGAAAAATGTCATGGAAGGGCCTTTAAATCCATGTTCCGTTCTTTATTTTCAATAAATTCTCGTTTTCCTATCAATTCCAAAAGGGAAATGTTTTTTTCAAGATTTTGATTCTTTTCTTCCATCAATTTTAATGAACGATTCCTATGAAGGATAAGAAAACATGCCTTCTATATCTCCCTTGATACCACGATACAGTTCAATCAAGTTATCTATGTCCCCAAACTTTTCTTCTTCTCTATGTTATTCTTCATTAATTTTATAAGACAATGCTTGTTCTTGAAGGGGTTCATGAGGGATTTCTTCATTTACACTCGTTTCACTTGGTTGAATTTATATGGGGTTATCCGATTATTCTACTTGTAAATATATCCAATATTTAATGAAAGCATATTTGGGTTTTTTAAGTGGAGGAGCACATGGTTTAAGTAATAGTTCAAAGAAAAAATCCATGGAAGTGATGCTTTTTAGACATCCACAATATCTGACCCACTCATTTTTTTCATGTCCCAAAGAGGAGACAAAAATTCTCATCAAAAACTTGCCATTGGTTACATTAATATTTGAAGTGTATATTAGAAAGTTTGCGACATAATTAGTAGCTAATGAAGGATCACCATTATATCTTGGGAGCTCATCTAACTAATGTGGAGTGTAAATAATTTGGATACCTAGGAATCCCTTTGAAATCAATGGCTTTATATATAGTTCATGAAATCAATGAGCCATATCTAAATAAAATGGATTCATGCTTGAAATGGAGTTGTTGGATGAGTTAACTTAATAAAACATTGAAATATTACTCATCGAATCTTGTTGAAGCCAATAGAGAATACCTACGGAATGAAATTTTTCCCCATAAATGGTGGAAAAAATATCATCACTTGGATTCTCACTAAATAAAAAGTTCCAACCTCACCTAGAGAGAACCTAAGGAAACTATCAAGCAAGATACCCACTATCATCTCGACAACCCCGCCCCTCAATTCTAGGTTTAGGTTTGATTTCCTATCCTAAGGGGGGATTTTGTATGTTTGAATCTAATCTTAAGTTTATCTTTTAGTGTGAGTAAAAGTATGATTTGGATTAGACATTTAATTTGCTTAAAATGATTTGATCTAATGATTTTTTAACAAGTTATTAGTGAATATTAATGAATTTCCTAGAGCACATAAACCACATAAATTAACCAAATCCACATCCAACAAGATAAATGAAGTGAAAATTACTAAGGAAAATTATAAGAAAATTCTTGATTAAGTAGTGAAAAATAACATTAAGGATTTATAAGCAAGAAACATCTTGTATAACAGGTGTGCCTAGTTCTATATCTCTCAAATATACTAATGTGGGTCTAGTATGAGAGAGTAATCTTCCCAATTGTTGTTTTTGGTGAAAAAAATGTCTATTTTTAGGAGACCTAGGGGGACTTCCAATATACTTTATGTACATGGAAGTAATGTCCATGTTCAGCTCTATATAATGAAATACTACTCAAATGGAAACATGATTAACCTAGACTTCCAAAAAAATAAGCCTTAAATTAAATGAGTAGCCTCATGAATTTATGGGGTTTCCCTTTTTTATGATTCCCAAGCCATAGTTTTATTTTCCTAATGGAATATCATGTTGTTATATATAGAAGTCAGAACATGTCTTTAGCCTAATATCTAAAGGGATTTCTTACTTAGAAGTGTGTGTGACACCATGTGTTACACAACATTTTGTCACCGTCCCTGCAATCCCTCGCCCCGCATATTGGAGGGTCTTTTCTGTGACCTGTGAGCAATGTCAAACTCTGCAAATACATTCTTTGCATCCTTTTGCATAAGGACATGATTCTTCCTATTGAACATTTCCTCAAAAAGCACCCGAAAACCTATGTTTTGGCATTGGTGCAGGTAGCCAGTTCACCCCTCATGCCAATGGGGAAAATTTGCACTAGAGGCCGCGCCAACTGGCGCTCTATCCCTGTGTTGAGCCCGCGCCAGCCTTTTTTGGAATTTTTTTTAACAAATTAGAGGCAGAATTTTCCTTTAACCACATCAAGAATGACTCATTGCAAGTGGTTAAATTCGATAAACCACGGATCTCTTCCTTTAGGAAATGGTTGATGGAACATTCTAAGAGGATAGGACTCCCCCTGCGATTATAGGGATCCTAACCCCTCCTTCTCCCTCTATATAAACAAGCCTTATCCCTTTACAAAAGAGAGATGAACATATAGCCAAGAAGCTGAACTTGGAGAAGAGATATTATAGCTGAGTAATCACTATAGAGAAGGTCGAACCAAGGAGGATCCCAATAGAGAGAGTCCCGTCTGAATTCCCGACGAGCTTTGTGAGACGTGCTCCACTGGAACCCTACTGGAGGAGATCGCAACATCGAAGCTTGGTTGTACTCTTCCTTCTTTAATTTAATATACTCGACTATGATATTGATTCCATCTCTATGTTATGTTTATTTAATGCATGTGATTTAGTCTTCTTCGACTGACTGATAGTTAGGAATGCGAAATAGTATGTTGTGTATCATCTTCGTTTCTTTTGTATGTGCAGGTATCCGGGTGTGAGAATGAGAGGATCGTGATCTGTCGAATCAGGAACGAGAGGCAACCATTATTCTGAATGACACAACAGTGCAGGACCTACGGTAGGTTATCTACCAAGTATTTGTCCATTCTTAACTAGGAATTGATGTCATAGCGTGTCTCGTTTGTGGCTAGACCCACTCTAGGGCTAGTGGGATCACCTCTGTCCACAAAGGGGATTTACCTCACCAACAAATTGGCGATCTACATGGGTCTATGTACATATGATGATGTTTTTATATATATTGTCTGTTTACAAGCCGTGTGCATCATAAAACCCACAAAAAATAATATATGTCTGTTTTGGTTACATCGTGAGACAACATGTCTCTCCAAAATATGCAGAAATAAAGCCTAAGTGCCTAGTCGGCATGGTGCTCATGATAGCACGTTACCGCCCGTACCAACCACCTCAGCAAAAGGTGGATACGGCTCGGCACACCCACAGTGTGCCTCTGATAGGCTCGAGGTACATAGTCCAAACGGGCATAATATAGGACCCCACGGGCGATTCCCTCCAGGTTTTGCACTAACTCCTCGTCAATGCCCTCACACTAAGGATTGAAGTCACGAGGACTCCACCTCGCTATTGGAGACATACGAGTGGGACGCTCTGGGCCAACATCTGCATCCATATGAGATTAACTGTCAGAACATGCATATATACCAAAAAATCATAAAACTCATAAAAATAAAAATAAAAATGAGTCTTACCAAGTTCTTCGTCCCAATCCTCTCCCTCTGGGAGTGGGAGGTTTGGGTCTCTGATGAAGTCTGTGCCAGCGTAGGGCCAATCCTCCATGACAATCAGTTGTCATCAAAGCCAATAAAAAAACTCTAGCCTCTAGGACATCTGCTGCCCACCCCCTACTCTAGGCATCAGTGCCGCCCATCAGGCCATCTGTGTCTCTCTCAGTGGTGCCTCCGGGATATAGCCTCCTGGCACTGAAATATGGGTAATCGTTCCAAGAAGAATGATACCAGAATCGACCCATACCCAAACTGCTTTAGTTTGGACTTCTTGCATTTGGTGAGCTGTCGTTTGATGTTCATGGTTACAGCCTCATCCCAGTTGAAGATGGTTGGGTTCATACACTCTGAAGCAAGAAGTAATTGTGTCTTCGTAGCCTCATGCGATGCCTGCAATCCCAAGGCTCATGTGATAGTTTTTAGTGCTACTATCAGTGCTAGATCAGGGACAATATGGATATCCACTTTACCACTCCCTGTTCCTTTTTGTGCCCCTGGGCACACCCTGTTCATTACCATTGTCATGCTTTCCCTGGAAGGCTGAGTACCAGTCAGAATAGGAATTGCACCCCTACGCAATAGTCCAGTGATGAAATGTACATCAGATACTTCGAGCTCAAGCTCTTGGTCCTGAAGTATGAACTTCTCCTGATCTTCGTCCCAAAAGTTGATGAGATACTGAAGCAATTCGGGCTTAGCCCGGAGATACGGTGTCAGGAAGAAATTTTTGAGCCCACAATTCCTAAGGGCATTCATGCATTGTTCGTTTTCCATTTCTTTTTCATCCTCTTCACTGTTTTCTCTCTCCTTCCACTCGATTACTATCTTTTTTCGCTTAGTACCTGCATCAATTGATCATAGGAACATTAGAAGCCCCCTTGGGTATTAAAATTTGCAATCTATTGGTTGCATTTTCTTAAATTCAAAGCGGATTTTGGGTTGCGCGGTTGGCGCGACTGTTTGGCTAATAGTCGTGCCACCTGGCGCGACCCCTGTGTAAAACAGGGTCAATTGGCGCGGGTCCGTGCCCAAAACCCGCACCAACCACGGAGCCCTAGATTTTTCCAATCCTCCCCTAAGAGAGCTCAAATGACAACTAAATGCAATAAAATATAGCTTAAAAGATGACAAATGGAGTCGAATCTTACCTGAAACAGATGAAATCTGAATGGTCCATTGGATTGTCCACAATCGTCACTTGAAGATCGCAAGAGAAATGGGTCACTGTTGCTCTGCAAAGAGGTAAAAGTGAAAAGTAAATAATTTTTACCATTGTTGGTCTTTTATAACTTTTCAAAGTCCTAAAATAGGTTTTAAAACATATTTGTCGATATATTTTCATATTATTTTCGTGGAATATGTTTTACACGCGTCTTTTTGTGCAGCGACAGGTTTTTCACGTGGTTATGACGAAGAGACGAGTTGTATTTTATACTTTTTTGGACTCGATAAAAACACAAAAAATTCACTACTAGAGTCACCTTTTAGCTCTTTTCTGACTCTCTAAAACTGAAAAGATTGCCGATTCACTTGTCATTTTGAGCTCGTTAAATTGGTTGTGAAGCGATATCTACCCAGTATACGTTTACCCCTTTTTCAGGATGGCATAGATTATTTACAAAAAAGGAATACCCTAGCCTATCATGACTATGAGGTTCTCTTAGACATATTTTTCTAACTTTTCAAGTCTATGGGACTATCTATGAAAAGGGACTGTTGGAGTTTTCTTTTCCCCTGTCTTTTCAAACTCTCTAAATATGAAAAGACATCGAGTTCTCCCTTTGTCAGACTCGTTAAACTCTAATGACATCGAACTCCGTCGCAATGACATTACTTGAGTTCCTCCTTCCTAGGGCTCGTAGAATGTTCTAGGTTGGATTTGTCCGAAGGACAAACTTACATCGCAAGCACATGCTATCCCCTTCAAGCTTGTTTTCAAAAATAATTGGGGTACTCACTAGAAATGGTGGGGGAAAATGGAACCAAGATCGTAGTCATGTTGGCAGTATGTCACTCTTGAACATGGCACTCGTCTACATTCATGTCAGGCTGGGGACATCTCATCTCATTATCTACTTGCCTCCATGGGTTTGGGTAATCTCTTTTGACCGCTCATCTGCTCTTTGCCACGTCACCATGACCTCAGATCCCTTGATGTCAAATATTGCCAAATCCAGTGTCGTGCCGTCAATATGTTCAAGAGAAGTTTTCCTTTGCAGTTTTTAACCTCCCTATGATTCTCTGATAGTCTTGATTCACAAACATCATATTCCTCTGTCTCGTGTCAATGATGTGGGAAACATTATGGCCCACCTTCGTTCAAGGTCACTTCCTGTCGACTCCAGTTCGTTATCTAGGAAGCTGGTCTAGAGACTCCCTTTAGGTACCTTGGAGCACGCATGCCTCAATGGCAGGTTCTTCGCACTCGACGTAAGGTCCTCATAATTGGCCTTCGATCAATTCACTCTGTGGGTGTTCGACGTCAGATCAATGTTCACATTTTGTGGATTGTACCTTTTGTGCCTTGAGAGCCATTGTCATTATTGGTGGTTTCTCTCACGTATGTTAACAAATTTCATCATTGGCTGGTAATCAGACGATGTTCTTGCATTTTCGACTTCAGCTCACATATTCACATGCTCGAATTTTTACTATGTTCAGGTCGAGATGGAGCGCAAGACCTTGGATTTTGTCTGATGAAACCCAGGCTGCGAGTTCTTTGTGGATTATTATGAATTATTGTATGACTGCTTTGATTGGATGGTTGTGATCATACCTGAGTCTATTTATTGATCCTTACTACTGGATGGTTGTGTCCATACCTCAGATCTCATTATTCATATACTCTCTTATGGATGGTTGCGCCCATGCCACATGTCATATATCATATGTATCAGTTGTATTCGTACTTGCAGGTTTTCCAATAGCAGTGTTTTGGTCGAACACGTTCTCATAAAGCATTTCACCCCTCCCTCTCTCTCGGACCTCATGCTTTAAGGGGCATCTGTTACACAACATTTTTTCACCGTCCCTACAATCCCTCGCCCCGCATATTGGAGGGTATTTTTCGTAACCTGTGAGCAATGTCAAACTCTGCAAATACATTCTTTGTATCCTTTTGCATAAGGACATGATTCTTCCTGTTTAACATTTCCTCAGAAAGCACCCGAAAACCTATGTTTTGGCATTGGCGCGGGTAGCTAGTTCACCCCTCGTGCCAATGGGGAAAATTTGCACTAGAGGTCGCACCAGTTGGTGCTCTATCCCTATGTTGAGCCCGCGCCAACCTTTTTTGGAATTTATTTTAACAAATTAGAGGTGGAAGTTTCCTTTAACCACCTCAAGAATGATTCATTGCAAGTGGTTAAATTCGATAAACCACAGATCTCTTCCTTTAGGAAATGGTTGATGGAACATTCTAAGAGGATAGGACTCCCCCCACGATTATAGGGATCCTAACCTCTCCTTCTCCCTCTATATAAACAAGCCTTCTCCCTTTACAAAAGAGAGATGAACATATAGCCAAGAAGCTAAACTTGGAGAAGAGATATTATAGCTGAGTAATCACTATAGAGAAGGTCGAACCAAGGAGGATCCCAATAGAGAGAGTCCCATCTGAATTCGCGACGAGCTTTGTGAGACGTGCTCCACTGGAACCCTGCTAGAGGAGATCGCAACATCGAACCCTGGTTGTACTCTTCCTTCTTTAATTTAATATACTCTACTATGATATTGATTCCATCTCCATGTTATGTTTATTTAATGCATGTGATTTAGTCTTCTTTGACTGGCTGATAGTTAGGAATGCGAAATAGTATGTTGTGTATCATATTCGTTTCTTGTGTATGTGCAGGTATCCGGGTGTGAGAATGAGCGGATCGTGATCTGTCGAATCAGGAACGAGAGGCAGCCATTATTTCGGACAACACAACAGCGTAGGACCTACGGTAGGTGATCTACCAATTTTTTGTCCATTCTTAACTAGGAATTGATGTCATAGCGTGTCTCGTTTGTGGCTAGACCAACTCTAGGGCTAGCGGAATCGCCTCTGTCCGCAGAGGGGATTTACCTCACCAACACCATGTAATTGTTTTCTTAAACATATATTGCTATCGTCATTCATTTCATTGATAAATATAACTAGTTGAATCAAATTATGAATGAATATTTCAAGTGAATGCTCCAAGTAGTTTTCAATCATCCAGAGCTATGCAAATTAAATGTAATTGAATCTAATTGAGAATTTTCATAAATATTCCATAACATATCAATATAAATCAATCATGCCAATTTAGGATATTTCACATTAATTTATGCACCAAGTTAATTGACTTGTTATGGATTCTTGTGTTTATTTAGCCATATTTGAACCATGTAACAACTGATTTAAATAAGTGTCATTTATGCTAAAAAAATGCCATTGCATCTCAATTCATCTTAGTACCAATAAATATTGTATCAACCATAATTTTCTAGATAAATTATATGCTAATGAGAGACGAGAGAGAAATATTTAGTTTTAAAATCATTTTTTATGATTAAATTAATCCCATATTCAAGTGTCTAAATTGCAATAGAAGTTAAAAAATTAATATTTTGTCCTGTTAGAAGATGAGTTGAAGTGAAAAATAAACCAAATTCTTAACAATGCATTAGACCAATTATTATTAGGAGTAAAAAAAACAATAATATATTATGCTCCAAAATAAAAATGAGCTTGTAAATGGTTGACACTATATTAGGACTACTATTCAAATGTTGATTTCAAGACCAAAGATTCATTGAAACAAAATTGTGCAAATTGTATTTCTATGGCTAAAATTTAATTTGTCATTAATAAACAAAATTGTGCAAGTTTTATTTCTATGACCAAAATTTAAAGTGTTATTAATATTAGACAGCGAAAAAAAGTGACCTTTCAAGTTATAGGTTGAATGGATGTATTCAGAGATAAGCGACTCTTCTTCTAGATGAAACAATATATTTCTTTGGTGGTTTAGGACTGTTATAGAGGGCTAAAGAGGCAATAACATGCTCCCTGGTACAGAAGTCACTAGAGGGCCACAATATGATGTTTTTCCTGGGGTATAAGTTCGTTTGAGTGTGCTTGTGAGGGATGTTGTGGACCTCTCTGTTCTTCTTAACATATTTGTGTGGATATGCTTGATCCTTCTCATTAACGACGTAGGTGGTTGTTCATGAGATAAGGAAGTATTGGCTATATGTTGGTTATGGAACAGAATGGGTGGATGATGGTCTGAATGGGTGCATAGGTATAAGATGTTTTCAATATACCGACATGAAATTCACTGGTCTGTATTTGTGGTTAGAAACATGTCATCTAATATTTATATTTTAGTTTAGATTATTTCCTTGGGTATCATCTCTATCATCATTCTGCATGCATTATATACATCGCACATGAGTTATTTTTTGAAGGTGACCAATGCAAAACAGAAGGAATAGGCTTCCCTCAAATGAGCTTC
Organism: Pinus albicaulis; assembly: GCA_034641835.2. Lineage (NCBI taxonomy): Eukaryota > Viridiplantae > Streptophyta > Pinopsida > Pinales > Pinaceae > Pinus > Pinus albicaulis. The sequence continues at coordinate 234,287,171 of CM076577.1, forward strand.
CTAAGGCTGCAGAGACTCTTATCTCGACGTATCAATCAAAATGGTCCATTATATGGCACAAATAGCTGGATTATTTCATCATTTCCCAGCCATGTAAATATTTTGGGTTTCAGTTCTGCTTCCAGTGGTGGCATTGCAGTGGATGTTGCTGTTGCTGCTACTACCATGTATGAATGCTTGCTTTGACTGCTCGTCTCTAGTTTTTCTGGTGTATTTGGATTTTTTCCACCTTAATTCTGACGACATTGGCTATTCTCCGGTGACTGGGTATGTTTCAAATTTTCTCGGTATGGTTGATCATAACTGCTCCCTTGGTATTTGATTTGATCTAGTGGTATATTTTCCCAAGTATATTTACTCTATCTATTGGGAGATGTGGAATAGGAATATTTTATGAATACGGTGGTGCTAAATGTACTCCTTCCAAGGAATATATATGTGCGGTATTTTGTCATCTAGGGTGTCTTGATTGGGTAGGTGGATTCTCTTTATGGATATAAATTTCAATCTGACATAATCTCTGTAATAGCCATTTTTGGTACTAAGCTGTACTGCCCCCAAGGCTCTATTGCGCACGATAACTTGCTATCCTGGGTGTCATAGAGATCGGGTAGGTGATCTATCTTTATGGAACTATCTCGTTTCTGACATCATCTCTGATTTGGCCATATTTGGCTATAAATCCATGATATAGTTCTTAAATAGGTTTGGTGGGAAGTGTGTCTTATGGTTGTATCCGTCAGTGGGGGAAATAATTAGGTGGGTGGCCGATACATTCTTCATTCTCTCGAATTTCCTCACTAGGGGTGACGGCCATCCTTTAGTGTCTGGGACCGATATCTGACATATTTGTTGAGCTGGATTTCTCTCTCCATATAAAATTGTGGGATCTAGGCATTTTGGGTCTTCTCGTAAGATGGTAGAAGCACATGATATTCTATCCACTGACACATCTGCATATGAGGTGCTCATTGCTACCATGTTGGTAGCAAAGAAGGAGTGCATGGCTGATAAGTAACACATGCCGAGGGAGGATCTGGATGATCACATAATACCATAGTCATCTGATCGTGTTCAAAATACTATATCTAAGAGGACTGTGAAGCACAATGCTGGTTTTTGGGAGGAGGTTCAACCAAAGTCTTCTCGGGGGAATTCAAGGTGTCATGGGCGGTTCAAGGAATATGATGACTTATGGGGATGAGTAGCTAGCCTTCAGAAAAGAGCTCTTATCAGATGGTGGCTCTTCTCAGATATGGTAGAGGTTGATATGGTTGAAAGGGTTAAGATCTTCTGCAGCCCATTACTAGGTTACAATCTAAAATTTAGTAGAATGGTGGGAAACTGGTTCAATGTGCACTTCACACACGAGGATGAGTTTAAAAAAATCCTGGGCCACACATGGTTAAGAGGGCATAGTTTTATGCAGCTATTTCCTTGGTTTCTCAGATTTAATCTGATTATTGGGCCCCAAAGAGCAAGCTGGTTTGGGTAAAAATATCAGGATTACCACTAGAATTCTGGACTCTCAAAGCTCTAAGCGCAGTTGGGAATTCTATTGGACATACGAAACATATTGATCCTCGAATTCTCGGTATAAATGATAAATATGTTGCCTGGATACTGGTGGAATTTTCCTTTGCTGGTGGTTTTCCGGGTGACGTTGATCTGTTATAGGGGCAACGTAAACACTGACAGAGGGTGGATTACTAGGGGGTACCTTTTCGATGCTTAATTTGTCACCATACCGGGCACCTACACAGCAGATGTCCTTTTAGGCATAAAAATATAGGGCGATTCAAGAAAAAATTTCATGGTATAAATCGAGGGAAATTGTCCACTGAATCAATCGGTACAGACCTATAGGGTAAGTATATACCTCCCTCATCTGATAGTGATAGGTCTACTTTCTCTAACAAGATTTATGACCATAATCCCTCCTCATACTGTCACACCGTTTCAAATAATGTTGTGGTACCTCGTATTGATGCCAATTTCTCTCCCTCATTAGCCAAACCTATATCTCCGTTTCATGATGGATATTTTAATGAAAATTAGGTAATATGTCATGTTGATAAACAAGCTAATCCACCTTCTATCTCATGTATAAATGAAACGAAAATGGTCTTGCCTTTTATGCCCCCACTTGAATGGGAATCTCCGTATTCCTCCCATGAACATGAGCATGTGGACATTCTGGAATCCATGAAAAACACTATTGGTAGTGATTTAGAGTCCTTATTAGGTAATCCACAACTTGATCTCGCAGCTCTGACAATATTTGATAAGGCTCCTCCAGATCCCCAACCTTCCATTTCTCCTACATCGGCATCTAATATCACTGTTAGGAAGAAATCCAAATCGGGCTCTACACATTTTAGGGGTCATCTTAAGTCGAAATATTTATTTCAAGGGGATTTGCATGATTTTCGAGATGCTCCTATTTCCATCATTGATGATTTTTGGGCCCTTAGAGAAAGCAACCCTGAATGTGTTCCCAAATGAACTCTATCATATCTCTTAACATAAGGGGGATGGGTGACCCCTTAAAGCATATGTGCCTTCGATATTTGTTTACAAATATTCAACCCTGTGTGGATTTATTTTGAGAAACCCTTTGCGTTCTCTCTCATGCCATCAATATTATGTTAAGCATTAGACTGGGTTGGCATGCTCTTGGTGTGGATTCAAATGGTCAGGCGGGTGGTATGTTGGCAATATGGAACCCTTTGCTAGTAAATTTCAAGGCATACAAATTTTTTGGAGGAATATTATTATATGGCTCTCATGGAGGGTAGTATGAACAGATTTATCTTTTTAATATTTATGTGCCATGTTATAACCGGGCATGCTTTTGGGACCGTATCAATTCTTCCAGGATTTTAAATACTGATAACTTTATTTTCATTGGTGCTTTTAATTCAACTATGTCTGCAAATGAATAATGGGGGCCAAAATTGCAGATGGAACCACTCGCTGATAAAATTGGACAAATATTCTATGATGCAGGCATGGTGGATTTCCGACCCTTCCCTCTAGTTCTAACATGGACAAATAGCAGGGAAAATTTTAAGGATATAAAATTATCTTGAAGTTTAAAAAATTGGCGAATCTCACTGGTCCCTAATATGTAAACTATAAAATGTTTATTGATGTATTTGTAAAATTATTCAAATTTATAATGATAATTTTGGCGACATTTAAGATAAAATAATTTTATATTGTAAAATTTGGGCGAATCATTTTTATATAAAATGGAAATTGGCGAATATTTTTTTTGGAAAAAACATGGAAAATTAGCCCACCTGCGAATATTAGCCCCTAAAATTTTCCATGACAACGGGATTTCATTGGAAAGTGACTATATCAGGCTATGGTTAACGAGTCTCTCCTACAACTCATGGGAAATATGAGGTCTCAGGTGATCTCCTCTACATTGTCGGATCATATGATTGTGGTTTTATCCTAGCGAAGTGAACCAAAGAGAAACGAGCTGACTTTTAAGTTTAATCATGTTTGGCTAGATGATCCCGAGTTTAATAACATTGTAACATAATTCTGGAAAAAGGATGACTTAAATGGAGGTTTAATGGTGTGGGAAAAGTTCGTTGATAAGCATTGGCATTTAAAGATTATTGTGAAGCAGTGGGAAAGGAATAAAAAGGAAGCATTACGGTGGGTGTTGAATGATATTGAAGGAAAAGTAACACAGATATATAAATATATGATGTTGAAACCTCTGGATCTGAATGTATATAATAGTCTAGATGGTCTTGAAAAGAACAAAATGGATATCCTAAAGATCCAGGAGACGACATGGAAGCTCAAAAGAAGAATACAGTGGCTAAAGGAGGGAGATTTAAATACCAAATTCTTTCATGAAAGTGAAAATGTTCATAAAAACAAAAATTATATCTGGCATATTGAGACACTAAATGGAGCTAAGAAGTATAAAAATTAAGAAATCCAGCTAGAGGCATATAAACACTTTTTGGAATTCTATGTGGCTGATAAGAAAATTGACCATTGATGCCAAACATGGGATCTTGATCATATGCCTATCATGTTTGATCAAGTTGCAAATGATATTTTGGAAAAAGAGGTGTCAAGAGGAGAGAGAAAAGACGTATTAAAATCCTTTTTCCCATGATAAATGCCCAAGCCTAGATGGTTGGCCAGCTGAATTTTTCATTCATTTCTATGAATACATGGGGGATGAGCTTCTTTCAATTGTTGAATAGGTCTGAATTATTGGGTTTTTTTCGGGGGATATGAATTCCACTTTCTTTACCCTTATTCCCAAATCATCTGCTCCTAAAACTTTTGCTGATTACAGACCAATTTCTTTGTTCAATGTAGTATACAAGATTTCATCCAAAATTATTACAAATAGGATTAGGGGGGTTTTGTCTTCATGCATATCTGAAGAGAAATATGGTTTCTTGAAGGGAAGGTCAATACACTATGTTGTGGCTACTGCACAAGAGGCGATGCACTCGATTCATGTGAACAAAAGGGAGGCGCTGATTATGAAGATTGATACTCATAAGTCTTATGACACTACAGATTGGTCCTTTATTAGGTTTATTCTTCTCAAGGTCGGCCCATCAATGCATAATATTAGATGGATCATGGCTTGTATATCTTCAGTAAGATATGTCGTCTTAATCAATGGTCTTCTATCAAACTTTTTTACTGCCGAGAGGGGTCTCAGACAAGGCTGTGCGCTGTCTCCTCTAATCTTCATCCTTATTATGGACAGTTTCAGCAATCTAATGACGATGGGCAAAAATGTTGGATATTTCGAAGGGCTATCTTTCTCTCCCACGATTTTCATTACTCACTCTTTATTTGTTGATGATTTACTGGTATTTGGCATGCTACTCAAGAATCAATGGTTTTATCTACATTTTATGCTTATCCAATTTGGAGAAGCATCTAGCTTATGCATCAATAAAGATAAATCCTTTTTAATTTATGAATCTGGAGATATGGATGAAATCAACTTTATAGAATAATTTATGGGGGTGAAAAAGAATCATATTATGAAGGGATTTACTTATCTAGGCTTTTGGTTGAAGCCATGTGCATATAGGGTAATGGACTGGACTTGGCTAGTTGACAAATTCAAGAACACGATAATGAAGTGGACTAAGAATTTCTTGTCAATTGGAGGTCAATATATTATGGTTCAAGATGTATTGTCTCAGTTTGTAGTATACTGGACACATCTTTATTACCTACCTAAATATACAGTGGAAAAATTAACTCCATAATATTGCATTGCATACGGTCTAGTGCTCAAAATATTAATAAAATACACCTCTGCAGATTGGATTGTCTTACTATTCCTAAAAAATATGGTGGCTGGGGACTCTTAAATGTTCTCAATTTTTCAAATGCTCTTCTTATTAAGTATCTGTGGTGGGACTTAAAAGGAAACGGGATATGATCCCAAATTATTGGGTGCAGATACATTGTGGGAGACCTAATTCTATCTTTATACCATGGTTGTATTCCTTTTGCAAAGTTGGCATCTAAAATATGGAGAAGTTTTGTTAAAATCATGCCCATTATGGCTCGGAGGTTATTGTGGTAATTTGTAAATGGGAAAATAATTAAATTGGGTTTTGACAGGTTTTTGGGATTGGATGGCAATCTTCGCATTGAACCAAGGTTAACTCACAGATTGGTTCATCAAGAAATTTCTTCCTTAGCACAACTTATTTTGTGTTGGAACCTTAGTTCTCTGATATGGAAATCGGCGGATCAACTGGGTTTAAATAGGAGGGATGCAATTGAATGGAAAAATGTGATTCGTGCATTACAGGCTGCGGGCATGACCTTACATGGGGGAGGAGATCATCTAATTTGGGATGCCCATATGGTGGGCGATGGTTTGCAAATAAAGGAGATATATCTTAACATCATTATTCAACAGCATCCGAAATGCTCTCCTTCTCCCTTCTATAAAGCATGGCGTTAGAATATCCCCTCCAAGGTATTATTATTTGTTTGGCTGCTTTGGAAATGAAAAATATTAACATGGGACTATCTAAAAAAATGTGGGTTCCATGGGTCGGGAAGGTGTCCTTTCTGTCTTATTCATGAGGAATCAACATCACATTTGTTCTATTTCTACACCTTTACTCTTAGTATTTGGTCACTATTTACAGGTTATCATATGGATCCTGCTTGGATACCAACTGACTGCATCAACACCATTTTGGCATGCGGGGATATCAATGGAAAATATAAAACACTACCATTTTTTTTATTCTGGGAGATATGGTGTGCACGAAATCGCCTTATTTCTGAGGACATGCCTGCTAACATATCTCTGATTCATAGATCTATTATGTCATGGTTGGATGGCCAACCATCTCCTTAGGTGATCCCAATCAACTTGTCCAAGCGTAATTGGTCTCATCCAATTGCTATCCCGGCATTATATTTTTATGGGGCTCAGCAAGATGGAGTATGTGGTTGCGAGGCATGGATCAAGCTCCAGGAGGTAGCAAGGTATCATATTTATTGGAATGGATGGCATGGTTCAAACAACAAAGCTGAGCTTATGGCTCTATTGGGTGGTCTATTGGTTGCTTATAATCTTAATCTTCCCTCTATTCATGTATGTGGAGACTCGAAAATTATTATCGATGGAATCTCTGGGGTTTCTTCTCTTCGCTTTCATGGTTTTCAAGGGTGGATTGATCGAGTCAAATATTAACTGTCAAAGTTCTAGGACTCATCTTTGCATTAAACTGTAAAAAAACAATTAGAGGTTTATATCAACAAAATTGAGATCTAGCCCAAACTAATACATTTATTCTGCAAACATGTCAAACATGTATTGTTGAAATTCCTTGAGAATTTGGATTAGAACATGCAGGAAAAACCCAAAATCTTTCACAAAGACACCTTACAAGTGGAAGTTTGATCCCATTCCAACTAATCCAGATAACTTGAAATTCATTACTTTCTTTGAATTTCTTGTCTTTCTTAGAAAGTTGATTTTCATCTTCTAACTCACTTATATCCAATATTTATTTCCTATTGAATCTGGAGAAACATTCTTTTGAGAGGAGGTTCTACTTTTTGAGTCCTTCTCTTGACCCAAAAGAAAATTATTCAAATCTGCTCAATCCACCCATGAAGGAAGAGCCTTACTAGTGGTTGTAGAAGCCAAATCCTCAGCGAATGGGTTTGAATTAAACTTTTATGCACCGAAAAAAATGAATTAAGAAAAGCCTAAATTCCCTTTTTTTTGTTTGGATTTGTTTTTCTTATGTTTTGTTTTATTTTGTTATTATGATTGTTTTTTTTTATTTAATATAATCTAAATTGTGACTCTAAAACATATGTGATATAAATTAAATACTAATGGGAAAATTTTATTAAATTAAAAAGAAAATACTAATTACTCATTAAAACAAGATGTGTGGTTAAGCAACAAGTCTCTCCCTACGTGGGAAGTGTAATTTTGCTTTATTTTAGGTGGTTTAAGACTGATATTGGTCTTCCCTATGTTTTTCTTTAGTCAATCATATAATATTCTTATAACAGGGTTTGACAATTATAATCTTGTAGTGTACTTTTATTGAAAAATACCAGCATGGATGGACCTTCTGTAAGTCATTATTGTATGGTCTAGTTAAACAAGATTAGAAAATATCTACATGGATCTTCTACAAGTCATTATTGTATGGGATAGTTAAAATGAGTTAGATAAGGAAGTTAGTAATGGATTTGATAAGCATAATGCTAAATAGAGAAAAAATTATTATAATTTTCTATTTTTGTCAAAGAAAATAGAATTTTTAGGGATTTAGATATTTGGTACTGTGCAAATAGGCTCTTAGTAATAGCGAGTTAATCATAATTTTTTAGATGTCTAGTACTGTGTAAATAGGCTGGAAAAAATAACTTTAGATATCTGGTACCATGAAAATAGGCTGGAAGCAATAGCAAGTTAATCATAATTTTGTATTTTTGTCAAAGAAAATAGAATTTTTAAAAGTTTAGATATCGTGCAAATAGTTTGGAAGCAATTGCACGCTTAAAATAGGTAACAATATTAGCCTTAAGCAGGAAGCAATAGCAAGTTAATCATAATTTTGTATTTTTGTCAAAGAAAATAGACTTTTTAAAAGTTTAGATATCGTGCAAATAGGCTGGAAGAGTAACAATATTAGCCTTGATTATTTTGCCCCAACAATAATTTCCATACTTTGATTCTCTTGGTTTTAGTTGTTTTAGCTCAACGGTGTACAGTTGTTCCATTTTCAAGTGTGGCATCCATCGTCATCTCCATATTTATTTGAATCTAAATGATATTCATGTATCCAACATCAAGCCATCTTATAATATGCATATAATGCTTTCTGATAATAGATCAAAATATAATTTTAAAAAACATGATAAAACCAAATTATTATAAAATAATTTATTTTATTTTATTTAAAATTTTAGTTAATAAAATATATAAGCATCCAACATCCAAATATACAATGTAACATGAGCATTCACAATCAACCAAATCCAGATAATATTTTCAAGTTCAAAATATATCCTCATAATACTTTATTACATATTTTTATATGTTTTGAACAACACACCTTAAGAATTTTTATTTACATAAAATATCACTTTTTGATTAATTTTAAATTTCATTGCATATACATATAAGTATCTATATTCTAGATATTAAGAAGATAAGGTGCTAATCAAAATTTCTTTATACCAATATTGTTTTATAAAAAGTTCGGGATACGAATATTGTTTTATAAGCCAATGGAAAAAATGTATCCAAGATCTCGTTATCTGGAAGATTCATGAGAGGTACAAGATTCGTATACATTTTAGATCAAGATGTGATATAAGAAATTCTTAAATAACATGTATTTTTTTAGTTTCGTAGATGGTGATGTTGGTATTTGGCATTGGATGTAATATGTTTACAAAAAGTTTAATTTTTAGAATTAAATAATAAAGTAGGTTTATTTTTTAATAATCATTAGTAAAAATAAAAAAATAAAATAATATTAATAATAAATAAGGCTAATACGAAAAGCTCAATTTTTAGAATTAAATAATAAATAAGTTTATTTCTTAATAATAATGAATAAAAACAAAAAGCAAATAACATTAATAATAAATAAGGCTAACACTAAAAACCTAAGATATAGGCATAGATACGCATTTTAGATCAAGATGTGATATAATAAGAAATTATTAAACAACATGTTTCTTTATTGTAAGTCTAGCTGAGATTAGACCAGCAGGTATATGTTATTGTTTAGTACCCTTTCTCCATTAAAGGGGAGTGTTGGAATTAATGGAGAAAGTCATAATTAGATTATTGTTATGATAGGATTGAGATGCTAAGATTAGATCTCAAGTCCTATTATCTCGGGAGTGGTTGAAACCATCTCGTTAGTGTGAAAGCCTATATAATTTAGGCTCATCTCATTCAATGATGAGAGAGTGTGTGTTTGTGTGTATACAACACACAATCTCTGATCATTGAATCAGATGAGCCTAAATTATATAGGCTTTCACACTAACCGCAGAGATAATAGGACTTGAGATCTAATCTTAGCATCTCAATCCTATCATAACAATAATCTAATTATGACTTTCTCCATTAATTCCAACACTCCCCCTTAATGGAGAAAGGGTACTAAACAATAACATATACCTGCTGGTCTAGTCTCAGCTAGGCTTACAATAAAAAACATGAAAAAACTCGGTAACAGAGGTTTTCATTTTGGTGTTTATGCTTGTGATACCATATTTGTTCATTCGTGGATGAGGCTTCATCTTCACTTTCTTCGTCATGACATAGTGATGTATCTTTGCCTCATTTCTTCCCAAGTGATGGAAAGCTTGAACGCTTATCCTTGCCCTCTTGAAAGTTATGACAGGGTTAATAGGAAATTGTTTTCTCTCACCATTTCTAGTGTCACGCATGTAAATTTCAGCAATGTTGTCATTTGCACACACATGAATATTGATGAGATTATCACATTTTAAATTCTCTCCAGCTCTGTCTTCTTCTGCCACGTCTTCGCCATCAGCGTCATGTGGCTCGTCCAATTGATCTTCAACACTTTGTTCATCTTTACATCCTTCCTGAAGATCAACTTGTGACTCTTCAATATCAAGATCTTGCACAACAGATTGTGCCTCTTGTTTCTGGTGGTCATCAACAAAACCACATTGTTTTTCTGAAAAAATTCGAGACTTAAAAATATTACTCATGCTAATGCCTCCAAATGCCGAAATGAGAATATGATCTTCATCATCATCAAAATCAAAAATATCTAAAAGTATAGACACACAGAGCTTAGTGCCCTCAGCGCTTGCCACTAGCAACATATGACCTCTCAAAAAATTGACAATGCTATCAATGTCTAATTCTGATGCATGTAATTAGCAATTTGTAATGACACATATTTCTGAAGATGGATTCAAATCAGAAAAAACTTTCACCTTTTCATTGTAGCATATGATAAATTAGACGAAAATGTACCCAATTGACTTTGGGATCTCCACAATGTACAACTTCTAAGTTTGTCAAACAATAAAATTTCAGAATGAATCTGCTAGATCATACAATCAGATCACACAACAACATGCAAATCTGAAACAAGATCACAAATGCACTGGAACTTGATTATTTGCAGTTGAATGTTTATCTTCCATTCCAAAATCGAGAAGCCACCACCACCGCTGGAATCTGTGCTAGCTCCTCACTCCTCGCTTACCGATCACAAACTTCGGCACAAGCTGGTAATGCAAATTTGATCCGCAACCTATTATAGTAATGGTTGTGGTTCTGAGTTCAGTGGAAGAAACAAAGTCATTAGGCTTATCTTGCTGCAACATCAACCACATTGCCTCCACATAGTCCCCAGCGAATCCCCAATCCCTAGAGGCCTTGATAACCTGTATCTCTTAACAATCGGATTTTCTTTAATGACTTCGAAACCTGTAACTCCAATAATTGATAAAAATCGGAGGAAATTTGTTAAAAAAAGCCTAATAAGAATATAGGATCTGGTTGCTACATATAGCCTCTTCCGAGTTATATAAGAATAGGTAGATAAAATAAGATGCCAATGGGATTCTGCTTCTGTCTGATGAGGATGTGGTCCTGTCGTGGCTGGGCCATGCTCATACAGGCAAAAAATATACCTAATTTCTCTAGAATTGATGAGAGGAGCACTCTTTCGATTATTCGTTCCGTATTTACCAATTTAATACCAACTTACTGCGATAGCTGGTTGAGACAACACCTACATAGATCTCACAGAGCTCGTCCAAAGCTCGGTAGTTTTTCAGGGTTGGGCATTCATATCCGACAATAGGAGAAGCTGCCAAACCAAAGAAGGCACTGATAACCGGCCTAACAGGTCAGGACGGATCTTATCTCACTGAATTTATTCTGAAAAAGAACTATGAAGTGCATGGAATCATTCGTCGTTCTTCCAATTTCAACACACAACATCTTGATCACATATACACTGATCCCCACAATACTGAAGCTCGTATGAAGCTACACTATGGAGATCTGACCGATGCATCATCCGTGAGAAAATGGGTGGATGAAATCTGCCCAAATGACTTCAAATTGTTCAATTCACCTTCACAGCCTCCACGGCTTCACGCAATCAACAGGATTCACGAGTGACAAATCGTCCACGAAATTCCGAGCTGCTGGGAGGGCTCTCAATCACAGCTCTCCCAACGCAACCGCAAATTCTCTCTGCTCATTGAACAAGCTCACACAGCTTCCACCTGAAGCTCTGATACCATGATAAAACTAACTATTGATCAAATAGCTCTCTAAGTGAGAACCTAGAGAGTGTATACACACAAACACACACTCACTCTCTGATCATTGAATCAGATGAGCCTAAATTATATAGGCTTTCACACTAACAGGATGGTTTCAACCACTCCCGAGATAATAGGACTTGAGATCTAATCTTAGCATCTCAATCCTATCATAAAAATAATCTAATTATGACTTTCTCCATTAATTCCAACAACATATGGTGATGTTCCATATGTTAAAAAATATAATATGTTTACAGAAAGTTTAAATTTTACAATTGAATAACAATTAGTAAAAACAAAAAACAGATAATATTAATAATAAATAAGGCTAATACTAAAAACATATTATATGGGCACATGCACCTGGGATTGCATGATGTATAATGCATCTCTATGGAATCTCAAATTGAATAATTATTTCGATTTTCAAAGCTATAGTCCAAAATTCAATTTGAATAATTATTTTGACTTTCAAATTTATAGTCCAAAATTCATCCTGCCAGTTCCAACGTCTTCTTCCTGTAATTTAAAATGATCGTGTTACAGAGCTCGTTTCAGACCTATCCTGAGATAAAGCCATTAATGGGATTTCAATGAATGATCTTGTTACAGAGGTCGTTGCAAACCTTTGCCTATATAAAGCCATTAACAAGTTTAGAGGTTGTTGTTGTTTTGAGAATTTTGCATCATTTTTTGCTGCTATTTTGGGCGTTTTTCACCCAATAACTTGCTAGTACAACAAACAATACTTTTTTATGGGAAAGAATTCACTATTGGAGCTTGAGAGGTAGGAAGCCATCTTAATTTTGTGTTTTATTTATTTACAAGGTTTTATTTGTTTACAGGGTTCTATTTGGTTCTATTTCATCTGGGATGTAAATGCCCAAAACTTGCTAGTACAACAAACAATATTTTTTTATGGGAAAGATTTCACTATTGGAGCTTGAGAGGTAGGAAGCCATCTTAATTTTGTGTTTTATTTATTTACAAGGTTTTATTTGTTTATAGGGTTCTATTTGGTTCTATTTCATCTGGGATGTTTTGGTTTATTTAAATGAGTTTATCAACAGGTTAAGAAAAAAACACTTTTCTAAAAAATTTGTTAAAAGCTTGAAAATAATTTTCATTCAATGAATATAAAGTTCAATTCTCACTACAATTTGCATAATTATTTCAAACAAAAAAACCCAACATGATTGCCATAATACAACAAACCCAACATGCGTATCATGATTTGGGATTTCTACACCTAAGAAATTTTCTTTGATTGCAAATGGGATTTACACATGAAACTAATGGGTTCACCTACTAGAATATAAAGTCTGCGAAGTTGAAATAAGTATCATTCTCAATTAGTCCCATTATTTGGTAAGCCAAATATGACTTGAAGCTTCCTACTCTCACATTCCATATCCAAATTAAAATTAATGCAAACATAAAACTTAAACATGGGTTCACCTACTAGAATATAAATTCCATAAAATGGATGCATTTTAGTAAGTTTATGGCAAATTCATTTTCAAGTTTCAGCTCTAAATTTACACATATAGGTTCTGTGAAAATTGTGCTTCAATTTACACTTACAGGTTCTCAATGTTCTCCGTCATTGCGTCTTGTTTATCAATGGAGCTTAAACAACAGAAAATGGATGCATTTGAGTAAGTTTATGGTAAATTCATTTTCAAGTTTCATCTCTAAATTTACACATATAGGTTGTAGAAGTTGTGCTTCAATTTACACTTACAGGTTTTCCATGTTCTCCATCATTGTGTCATGTTCTTCTCCATGTTCTCATCATTGTGTCATCTACAGATACTGAAATAGGAATATAAATATGTGGAATATGCTTAATATGTTAAAGCTATGAAGCAGGAATTCGTCCTCGGGTACAAGAATAGGAATAGAAATCAAAATATGTGGAAGCCTTAAAGTAGGTATTCGTCTGCATGCATAGGAATAGGAATAGAAATATGTAGGAGTCGTCAAGCATGGATTTGTTTAGGGCACACACATACACCTTCCTCCCCCTCCTCCTCCCCTGTCATATTCCTTCCCTCCACTCTCCTACAATAAATTCTTCTTTAGCCCCAATATTTTGAAACTTCAAGTTTCATATGTACAGTGGCCAAATTTCCACACTATGAATGGCCACGTTGTCTACATGCAGGTGGCCACTCTATCGATAGCCAGCCATGCAAAAGAACCTAGAAAAGTTTTATTCTTATAATTATAAATAAACATTTAATGCTTATAAAGTAATAGTAGTATTATTTCTACTTCAAAAAATGTCAATGGTGCATAACTCTTTTAACCTAAGGAATAAGTGAATAAGTGAAATTATAGAGATATGCTTAGAAAAAGGCCAGTAAGATGAGAAAAAGTTATATTAGTTAAAAATTGAGTTATATTTATTATATAGGTTGAGAGAAATGATTTACAAGGTATCAAATAAAAATTTTACATAAATGTTTTATTTATTTATGAGAGAACTAACGCTAACTAAAAAACTGGTTACTATAATCCCATGTTATAGATGGAAAAGACTAATAACTAAATTAAATAAATAATAATAATAATTTAAACCTATGGTTATATAAAGGAACTAATTGTAATACCTAAAGAAACAAAATAAAGTATCCATTTAAATTAAGTTTAAAAGAAAGAAAAAAAGAGGTGATATCTAAATAATTCTGAAAGAAAGTTAAGATTTTTTTTTTTTTTTTTTTTAAAATATAACTTAAATTAAGCTACAAAATAAATGTAATCTATATTAAATACTAGTTTAATATATATATATATATATACAAAATAAAGTATCCATTTAAATTAAGTTTAAAAGAAAGAAAAAGAAGTGATATCTAAATAATTCTAAAGAAAGTTAAGATTTTTTTTTTTTGATTTTTAAAATATAACTTAAATTAAGCTACAAAATAAATGTAATCTATATTAAATACTAGTTTAATATATATATATATATATATATATATATATATATATATATATATATATATATATATATATATATATATATTAAAAAATTACCAAATCATATTTAAACTAAATTAAATAAATATTTTCAAAAATAGTGATTTAAATCTTAAAGGAAGAAAAATTATCTATATAATTGAAGAAAGAAACTTAATTAAATCCTTAAAAAGTTTTAAAAATCCTAAAGTGAAAATTTTAGTGATTGAAAAAATATGATTGGAGTTGATTGAAGATGTTAAATTTGGATCTTTCTGCAATCATGTGTTGGATTTATTGTTTCTCTTCATATAATCTGTTGAGATAAATATACCCCAATTCATGTCCACTTATGGATGGGGAGGAAGCAATGATTCTAGAATTACCTACATACACTTTTCTGTAAGAAGAAACATTAAACCTAGTAACATGAAAAATGATTATGCTTAATGAAAACAAATTTACTTACAACCAAAATAAAATATTAGAAAGATTAGTAAAGGCAATATTTGTATGTATTAAAAATAATAAAAATTAACAAAATTTCACTTCGTGCATTTTCACCATCATTAATTTCTCACAAAAAGAGTGACTCACCTGGGATTTCGCTTAAAAACCCAAAATATAAAGAAAAAATAGTGACAAGATAACGCACAATTTGCAATATTTTTTCTACTTAATAATCTTCAATTTAGTGTTTATCCACGTTGATAAGGTTAAAAAAATGGGAGTGAACAAAATATTGCTACCATTTTTCTATAAGATCTATTAAAATAATAACTTGGTCAAAAACAACTTTTTGTAACTTCTATAAATATAATAATTAAAACTATTTGTGTTCATTTAACTAACTAATTCAATTTTACATTAAATATGTTTCCCAAATATGAACATTATTCAAATAATGTTGAGGTAGACATTTAGAGATGATGAAATACCATGTATTTATTCAAGTTGACTCATAAAATTGCTAATGCATAATTTCAAACCTTTAATAATACATCTAGTTTCAACCAATAGTCATATATTAACAAATCTTAGATACATTAGCACAAATAATTTAGCTGATATTACCAAATTACTTGAAAACTAACCAAGGGAATAACCTTACCCCTATTACACATTTCTTTGGGATAAAACATAAGGTATTTCTCAAGTCCTCTAAGTTTAAATAGGTGGATAATGACATTATTATTTATGAAAGTGAATGAAGGGTAACATATAAATTAACTTATAAAGTCATATGTAATGCTAAGGGTGTAATTTTAGTCCAACTAGCTGATTAAATTATGGCAATGAGCCTTCTTTCATTTACAAAGTTTTTTAAGAGAGAACTTTTATTACTTCGGCCTACATATACTTCGCTTTTCTTTCTTTCTTTTTTGATATATATTTTTCGAATTCCTTTTTTCTTTAGATAAGTATTATGCTTTGAGGACTTGAAATGGGGGAGGCATGATGAAGCAGTTCCTTTCTTCAATTTATTTTTCTCTTCACCTCTTTAGGAATTTATTTGGCTCGATTTGACTTTTTGAGGCTTGCATTTTTAATTTATCTTTCTTCATGAACCTTTTTTAGGTGATATTTGTCAAGTTAACCATAGGTTATGGGATTATTTATTTTTATGGATGGGATGGAAATATAAAAATATTTAACGAAGAATTTTAAGTATGGAAGGGATATGACAATGTTTCCCACCTTGACATCTCAGTAGTACCTAGTGTTCGAGTATAATGCACACTTATCCAAAAACATTTATGTTCTGAGATGGCTAGAAATAGTAACATAGTAACATCTTTATTAAATTAAAAGTGATAAAACATCCATCTAATGTTATCATCTAGTCAATACGTTAAATCCTTTCCATTTCTAGGTAATGCAAGTGACATAATGGAAAAACCATACCAACTAATATTTAAAGAAACAAAATGTTTATCTATTACATCTAAGAGCAAGGGCATGGGAAGTGATATACTAGTGTATGTGAATGATAAATGAGCAAAAGAATGAAATTGATGAATGGATAATAACAACTCCATGTTAATTGGTAGAAATCTCATTAAAGAAACAACAAATCACACCTAACTGAGTCTGTCTCTAGGTGATAAAATTACCAATTTAATTAAATAATTGCATCACCCATATCCTGACAATAATTAATCTCATATAATAAGAAGGAATAGATAGTAGTGATCATAGAGCTATTGGCATTAACTTATTTCTAATGGAAAATGGTTTTCTAAATAAAATGAATTGAAATGTGCTTCATTATTCCTAATTATTTTCATTAACACACTTATAGAAGCACATCAATATCACAAATAATGTTTACTCAATAAGCATATAAATATTTATACTCAGTAACATAATATTTACCCTAGAAACCCAAATCGAAAAACTTCCTTCAAATGGTTACTTGGTTCTGTATTTCAACATTCTTTGGTTATAATATAGCTCATGATTGTATGTCTATATTGCCCCTATGGCTATTGACCCTTTAGGTGACAAGTTAAAATGAAATATAAGAGAGCTAAAGGGTAATTGAATGGTACGAAAATCTATTCTATTTTCCATTCATTTGATTTGTTTTTTTTTTCTTTACATTCATTGTCGTATTTCATTTTGATAGACTTGGATTACTATTTATAGTTCACTAACCTTAAATAATTACCAAATTCATTTGCAAGTACTACATATTAAAATTATTTTCTTGTTAAGATCCAATTTGGATCAAACACAATTAGCATGTCATTATGACACCCAAAATATAAACAATTTTTCTTTGTAACATTATATACCTAAAATTAATATATATATATATATATATATATATATATATATATATATATATATAATTTCAAGTGTAGTATATCAATAAAAGAGATAGTTTCATAGAATAATTGTCCCTACTTATTTTGGTAGCTATTGATATGCTAGCGCGATTAAGGTAGTGTGGGGTCCGCATTTTTCCTTTATTTGAGAATGCTTTATTTCTGTAATCGTTTCTGCAATCTGTCATTATTTTTTCCTTTGCACGCATCTTCCATACATCTCCACCTTGCATATGACGTATTCCATGCATCTCTTCCCCGTTGTGTATTCCAAATATCTTTTGTGCTATCGATGTGGCACAATGTAACTTCCTTAATTTTATGTTGGAGCCTAGGGATGGTGAATGTAGTCATGTGTTCATTTATGGTGAATGTAGTCATGTGCTCATTTATTTTGATTATTCTTGTAGAGGTTAATTTAATAAATCATAATTGTATACATTTGGTGTGATCTCTTTTGTTATTTATTTATTAATTTTCTAGGCAACAGTTAGAACTCCAAATGTCTCTATGCAAAGGATTTAACATTCTTTAGTCTGAATTAATAGATTACATAGGTGAAATGTATGAGAGAACAATAAATCTCTATATCATAAGTAGCCACATTTTAAGTTTTATTTTTAATCTCCATAATTTTGATGCATTGTGTGGAGTGTGGAGGTGTGGAGGAGGCTTTCATTGTGCTTCCTCTGCACCTCTACATTGCATGTTGGGTTTTGAATTTTGAGAAATAGCCCTCCCACATTATGTTCCACTGATTCTCTTTTGAATTGAGATTGGTTGATCTCATTGGCGACTGAGAATACTCTCTTGAGATTTCTAGTGAATCATACATGACGTCACTGAAAAAAAATTTCTATAAACAAATTTCTCTATGGCTTGAATAAGGATATCTCATGCCATAAGGTTGTTGTACGATCTTGCATAGATTATGATCAATTATTTTTTTCAATCATGTTATTTACTCCATGGTTTTAGTTTTCAATTACTTACAATCTTGGACTATGTGATAATAATAATGTATTATGGGTATATATAATGGTTTGTATATATACTTATAATTATTAACAAATTAAGATAAAGTATATCTTCTCAACATTGAGAAAAAATAAAATGCACTTCAAATGTAGGAGAGCACAATAAATCCCTATATCATAAGTAGCCACATGTTAAGTTTTATTTTTAATCTCCATAACGTTGATACATTGTGCATAGTGTGGAGGTGGAGAGGAACAAAACTTCATTTGCACCTCCACACTCTGCACAATGTATCAATGTTATGGAGATTAAGAATAAAACATATTTTTGTGAGAATGGTAAGTGTGAAATGAGTGAGTAGAAACTATATGCTACCTTGGTATAAATCGCTCATTTTTCTTTCAAAACACCTATGTAACCTTTCATATTTATAGACAATGTACATGAAACATAAACATGGTTCTCATTATAATTATTAACAAATATTTATACTATACATCATAATTATTAATAAATTAAGATAGAAGTTTCAATGCTCCAAAAATCCTCATTAATATATGTAAAAATTATTATTTGAATAATTCTCTACTGGAATTGGCATATAAAGGTTTTGTGAATAAAAATTAATATATGTAAAAAATATTATTTGAATAATGCTCTACTAGAATTGGCATATAAAGGTTTTGTGAATAAAAAATTTAATTGTTAGTTGTTTTATATATTGTGTTTTCATGTGAATATTATAGTTTTCTTGGTTTATGTGAATATGTAAAGTAAATATAATAAAAAATTATAAGTTACATAGTTCTTGTAATTCTTTAGGTATAGTTGGTTTATTGGTTATTAATAAGGTTATATTTAGGTGATAGAATGTGTAAAATTTTAAAATCAAATTAGAGGTAAATTTTTTTAAATGAAATAATAAAATGTAGGGAAAATTTACCACAATTGTTCTCTCTCAGTATTGTACAATGAACATGTGCAATTTTTAATATCTAATGACTATTGTAACATGATATTCATTAATATATGTATAAATTCTTCATTGAATAATGTGTTACTATAATTTGTATATAAAGTTTTGTATTTTTGGTAAAAGAGTTTGAATAAATTTTTATTTAAAAAAAATAGTTTTACTAAACTATGTCAACTAAAACTACTATTACAAAAGTTTATAAGTGGTTTTCATTGTTAAATTTATTGTATTAAAATTTTATGTTTGAGATTCCATTGTAGAAGTGGGATGTGTGCACTTCCACACCTCTTGGGCAACACTTCTTCTACACTATGCATTTTCGCATGAATATAATTGTTTTGGTGGTTTATGTGAATAAGAAAAGTGAATATAATAATATTATTTGTAAATAATCGCAAGTTACATACTTATTGTAATTATTTAGGGGTTATTGGTTTATTTTTTATTAATAAGGTAAATATGATGGAATTTCATGTAGGAAATACTTAGGGCAGAATGTGTAAGAGTTTAAAATGAAATGATCAAAATCAAATGCACCTCTAACATAGGAGAGCACAATAAATCCTTGTATCATAAGTAGCCACATGTTAAGTTTTATTGTTAATATCCATAACATTGATACATTATGGAGGTGCAAAGGAAGAAATATTCCTTCTCACCTCTCGACTCAGCACAATGTATCATTATAGATATCAACAATAAAACTTACATTTTTGTGAGCATTTTTTTCTTTAAGTGTAAATTGAGTATGACTCAATAGTATGCTACCTTGGTATAAACCATTCATTATTCTTTCAAATCATGTGTATAAACTTATCTTTATAAATAATGTACATGACTCTTAAATATTATTCCCATTATAATTATTAACAAATATTTACACTATACATCATAATAATTAACAAATAACAATAATTATTAAAAAATAAGATAAAAATGTATGTATAAATTCTCATGAAAATATAAATAAACTTTTGTAACATGATATCCAAAAATTCTCATTAATATATGTATAAATGCTTATTTGAATAATGCCCTACTCCAATTTGTAGATAAAGGTTTTGTGAATAAAAAAGTAATTGTAAGATATTTTATATAATTTGTTTTCATGTGAGTATAATTGTTTTGGTGGTTTATGTGAATAAGTAAAGTGACATAATATTTTCTGTAAATAATTATTTTACATATTTATTGTAATTATTTAGGCATCGTTGGCTTATTGGTTATTAATAAAGTAAATATGACAAAATTTTAAGTAGGAAATATTTAGAAAAAAATATGTAAATGTTTAAAATGAAATAATATAATGTAGGGACAACTAGCTATGACTAACAATATTGTACAGTGAACATGTGCAATTTTTAATACTAATGATCTATTGTAACATGCTATTCATTAATATATGTATAAGTGCTTAATTGAATAATGCATTACTAGAATTGATATATAAAGGTTTTGTGTTTTCTGTAAAACATATAGAATAATTTTATATTTTTAAAAGTTATTTATCCTAAAAATATGCAAGGTATATATTGTATTAAAAATAGACTATTACAAAAGTTATAAATTATTTTCAATTTTACATTTAATATATTAAAATTTCAAGTTTGTGAATTACATTATGGAAGCGAGGATTTTTGTAGGAGGAACATGGAGAAAAAACATCAATATTTCTAAACCTCCTGTAAAACAGGAACATCTTAATACATAATCACTATTGTAACATGATCTCCAAAAATCCTCATTAATATATGTATACATTCTTATTTTAATAATTAGTATATAAAGGTTTTGTGAATTAAAAATTTACTAGTTAGATGTTTTATATAATGTATTTTCTCATGAACATAATCGGTTGACAGTTTTATGTGAATAAGTAAATTGAATATAATAATACTATTTGTAAATAATTACAAGTTATATAGTTATTGTAATTAGTTAGGGATTATTGGTTTATTGGTTTTTAATAAGGTAAATATGGTGGAATTTCATGTGGGAAATTCTTAGAGTAGAATGTGTAAGAGTTTAAAATGAAATAATGTAGGAGAGCACAATAAATACCTATATCATAAATATCCACATTTTAAGTTTTACTGTTAATCTCCATAACTTTAATACAATGTAAAAAGTGTTTAGGTGCAAAGGAAGAAATATTCTATGGAGATTAATTATAAGACTTATATTTCTGTGAGCATTATTTTCTTTAAGTGTAACAAATCATTCATTGTTCTTCTAAAACATGTATGTAAAATTTAAACTTTATAAAAAATGTACATGACACATAAGCATGATTCCCATTATAATTATTAAAAAATATTTACATTATAGATCATAATTGTTAACCAACAACAATAATTATTAACAAAATAAGATAAAAATATATCTATAACTGCTCATAAATATATGTATAAACTATTGTAACACAATCCTCATTAATATATAAACTATTGTAACACAATCCTCATTAATATATAAATAAATTCTTATTTCAATAATGGGCTATTTGAATTTGTATATAAAAGTTTTATGAATAAAAAAGTAATTGTTAAATATTTTATATAATGTTGTTTTCGTGAGAATATAATTCTTTTCGTGATTTATGTGGTGCTTTATGTGAATAATTAAATTGAATATATAATGTGCTTTCTTGAGAATGTAATTGTTTTATGGTTAAGTGAATATAATATTATATGTTAATAATTACAAATTATATAATTATCGTAATTAATTAGATATTATTGGTTGATTGGTTATTAATAAAGAAAATATGACGTAATTGTATGTGGGAAATATTAAATGAAATAAGAGGAAAAAAATATTGTAATGCAAGGACAATTAATCACAAATGTTCTATGCACTATTTTATTTTTAATATGGAATGACTATTTTAACATGATCTTCATTAACATATGTATATATACTTATTGGAATAATGTGTTACAAGAATTGGAAAGGTTCTATATTTTTGGTAAAAGAAATTGAATATATTTTTGTTTTTAAAAATAGTTTTCCTAAAAATATGTGAGGTATAAGTTTAAAAATATGTGAGGTATAAGTTTATAAGTAGTTTTCAATTTTACATTAAAGGTATTAAAATTTTAAGTTTGGAATTCCATTGGGGAAGTGCAGATGTGTGCGGAAGGAGGGACATGTCAAGAGATATCCGAACTTCAACACCTCGCTCACAACACTTCTTTCGCATTATTTTAAAATGAACATCTACAAGTTTTAATATGAAATCATTATCCTAACATGATCTCTAGAAATTCACATTAATATATGTATAAATGCTCATTTTAATAATGTTCTAGTGGAATTGGTATATAAAGGTTTTGTGAATAAAATATTTACTCCTTAGATGTTTTATATAATGTATTTTTGGCATGAATATAATTTTTTTTTGGTGGTTTATGTGAATAAGTAAAGTGAATATAATAATATTATTTGTAAATAATTACAAATTAATGTAATTATTTAGAATTTGTTGGGTTATTAGTTATTAATAAAGTAAATATGATAAAATTTCACGTGGGAAATATTTAGAGAAGAATGTGTAAGATTTTAAAATGAAATGAACAAAATAAAATGCATCTCCAACTTAAGGTAGCACAAATACCTATATCATAAGTAGCCACATGTTAAGTTTTGTTGTTAATCTCCAAAATGTTGATACATTGTGTCTAGTGAAAACTTCCTCTACACCTTGGCACTCCACACAATGTATCAATGTTATGAAAATTAACAATAAAACTTGGATTTCTATGAGCATTGTTTTCTTTAAATATAAAATGAGAGTGTATCAACCATATTCTATCTTGGTATAAATCACTCATTATTCTTTCAAATCAAATTTGTAAATTTTCATATTTATAAATAATTTACATGACACAAATATTGTTCCCATTATAATTAGAAAAATCTGTTTACACTATACATCATAATTATTAACAAATTAAGATAAAAGTATAAAAGTATAATTGTGCGGAGTGTTGAGGAAGAAAGCTTCCTCCACACCTATACACTTCACACAATGTATCAACATTATGGAGATTAACAATAAAACTCAGATCTTGTTTACTTTAACTATAAAATGAGTGTGTAACAATCATATTCTACCTTGGTATAAATAAATCATTGTTCTTTCAAATAAAGTGTGTAAATTTTCATATTTATAAACAATGTACATGACACATAGACATGGTTTCCATTATAATTATTAACAAATTTTAAACTATACATCATAACTATCAACAAATAAATATTATTATTAACAAATTAAGATAAAAGTATATCTTCTCAACATTGAGCAAAATAAAATGAACCTAAAATGTAGGAGAGCACAATAAATCCAAGCATATGCACCTGGAACCTAAGAGAGCACAACAAAGACCTATATCATAAGTAGCCACATGTTAAGTTTTATTGTTAATCCCCATAACTTTGAGACATTCTGTAGAGTGTTTAGGTGCAGAGGAAGAAAACTTTCTCTATACCTTTGTACTCTGCACAATGTATCGACATTATGGATATTAATAATAAAGCTTATTTTTTTGTGAGAATTGTCTTCTTTAAGTTCAAAATAAGTGCATATCAACCATATGCAATCTTGGTATAAATAGCATGTGTAAATTTTCATATTTATAAATAAAGTACATGACACATAAACACAGTTCCCGTTATAATTATTAACAAATATTAACACTATAAATCATAATTATTAACAAATTAAGATAAAAGTATATCTTTTATCAACATCGAGAAAAATAAAATGCACCTCAAAAATAGGAGAGCACAATAAATCCTTATTTCATAAGTAACCACAAGTTAATTTTTATTGTTAATCTTCATAACATTGATACATTGTGCAGAGTGTGGAGGTGCAAAGGAAGAAAGCTTCCTCCACACCTCTACACTCCGAACAATGTATCAATGTTATGGAGATTAACTATAAAATTTAGATTTCTATGAGAATTTTTTTCTTAAGTGTAAAATGAGTCGTATCAATCACATGTTACCTTGCTATAAATCACCCACTTCTTTCAAATAATGTGCGTAAACATTCATATTTATAAACAATGTACATGAAACATTAAAAAAAGTTCTCATTATAATTATTAAACAATATTTACACTATTTATCATAATTATTAACAAATAGCCATAATTATTAATAAATTAAGATAAAAGTATATCGTATCAACTTTGAGAAAAAGAAAATGCACCTCCAATGTAGGAGATCACAATCAATCCCTATATCATAAGTAGCCACATGTTAAGTTTTATTGTTAATTTCCATAACATTGATATATTGCAAGGAGTGTGGAGGTGTGAAGGAATATATCTTCCTCCACACTCTGCACAATGTATCCATGTTATGGAGATTAACAATAAAACTCATATTTTTGTAAGCATTGTTTTGTTTAAGACTAAAATAAGTGTATATCGATGGTATGCTACCTTGGTATAAATCCCTCATTGTTATTTCAAATCACGTGTTTAAACTTTCATCTTTATAAGCAATGTGCATTACACATAAACATGGTTCCCATCAACCATGCCAGTTATGTGTGTGTGTGTGTGTGTGTGTGCCTATGCTCTTAAATATGTAACTAGACTCAGGGGATTTCATTTAAACTATAAATTTGTAGTTTTTGTTTTTTATAATTTATATTTAATTAGGGAGATGATAAACTTTAGGAAAAATAAAAGTTTGTGTAACTTTCCCTTCCCACATTTACCCAATTTCACAAGCTCACCAGGGTAAACATGAGAAGAGCGTCACTATGATCATACCTGGCCTCCTATTTCCAGTTAAGGAAGTGGGCCTGTAAACTAAACACATACTAACATACTACAGGGACTGCAGGTCACTCAAAGGTTGAAAAACCACCCTACGTGACCAATCCCTAAGCTGGAACACTTATTCTCTTACTTAGTCCTATAACTATACCCTTGACACTGACTGCATGTGGTTTTGAGCCTCCATCCGCACTCACAAGCCTTTATCCATGCAGTTATGACCTCATATCTCCATTTTTGTGCCTGCGGTCCCAAGATCTAAGCCACTTTTCTAGGCTAGTCTCCAAACCATTTCCCAAGCCTTCTTGTAACTTTCCATAATCATATTTCTCATAACAAAAAATGTTAATTATTCAAACTTGATTCAAAAACTTGACCTACACTACCTAATTCGTAATAGACATTACGTCAAACACATGGAAAACATGTAAGCTACATGTCATGAATGCATATCTGAGTATAGTTCTCTAAAATTCATCTGAAAATCACCAAAAAATTCTAATGCTTTCTCAAGTATATGTAACCACAGTAATTAGTCTGTGCATCCATCGGCCCTTCATATATTCATCAAAACATGTCAAGATCCATAGGTGAAAAATATCATATAACCAACATATAACAAGCAAATAACCAGCATATAAACCATGGAAAATCAACCATAATGTCAGTGATCGGGATTTATGCAGGAACACAATAATATATAGAAATAAACATAAACAAAGAGATGCATTGGAAATAAAACTTAATTTCATTAATATCATAGAACATAAATATTCTTACAGGCATAATGGAAATAAACTAGCTAGGGTGCTGGTAGGCTTATCTCTGAGAAGAGATGTGGTGGCTATCGGCCTTTGAACTATGTTACAATGAGGCTCAAAGGCCTATTTATTATTAAGGAATAATGGAAAACCCTTAGCATCCAAAAACCTAACCCTATGAGATAAAGTGCCAAAACTATGGGACCTCTTTGGGTAAATTGGTACATCATGAACTTCCCGGGAACGTAACTTTGGCATATGATCTTCGTTTAACGCTCTCGATACCTCGTTAGAAATAGATATCCGAGGACTACACCTTTTGAGTGAGAAACATATAATAACCTTCCATGTTTCTCTCGGTTTTCCCAAACAATGTCATTTAGGGTCTCAAAATGACTCCGAAAATTTAGGACCAGAAAAACTGCTAAAAAGAATAAACTATGCTAAAATTGAAAAACTGAAAGCAACAATGGAGGGGGTCCAAGTGGAATATGTGGGTGGCCACCAATATCCACCAGGATCATTCCTCCCCCCTTAGGAAGCAATGGTCCCCATTGTGTTGTGTTCCTCCATGAGATGAGAAAAATTCTACTGAATTTGGTCCCCGGTGAGCCACTTGCCTTGGTGATGGTTTATGGCCCATATCGGAGTGGGTGAAGCTTGCGGTGGGGTCCAAAAAAGCGTTCCTTATGCAAATGTAGCCATATTTTGTCACCCACCTAGAATTTTTGTGGCACCTGATGTTGATCATGGCGCTACTTGTACTTAGCATTAGATTTGTCTAAGATGTTGTGGACCTACTAGCAGACGTGTTGGATGCGTTCAATAAATTTGGTTGCTTTATAAGCCATAGATATTACATGTGTGGAGTATGTATGTGTGGTTGCATGAGGTATGGTAACATCAGGTGGAAACGCACCTGGGATTAGATCAATGGAGTGCTTGACCTGACGGTGTAGAGGAACATTTGTGGATGAGGAGAAAATGTCCTCGTATTCCTCCACGACTTTTTCCATCTATTGTTTTTGTGCAGGGGAGCCCTTCTTTGAGGTTGTGGCCACAATTTTCTTCTTTCGCTTTGGGAGAATTGTAATGAAAATAAATTTCCTGGTTTGGGAAATCATCTTACTGTGTTGCTTTGAAATAATCAAAGAGATGGAGGGAGGTGGTACTACCTCCGGTATCCTATACAACTGATTTCCCAAAGTAATAATAACATAAAGAGGTCAAGACTCATATAGATCATGTCACTTCCACATGTATGGTTGGGCCTAATAATACATCACAAACATCAAGAGGAGTAATGTCACATAATACCTCATCAGTGAAGGGCTTGATGGTGTAGGGAAGGAGACATTGTTGGATGATGTAGAGATCTCATCCTTGGTGAAGCCACCCGATGGTGTACGGATGTGAGTGTACTATGGTAAAAAATCCTAACCACTTCATGACCTATGATGAAATGAGGCTCTTTTGGCTTCCTCTATTAAAAAGGGATTGCAGTGGAGAACCCTTCACCCACATCTAGGAATGGAAGAGGCACTTCCCCTCCTTTAGATTCTTAGGCTCCTCCCTCTGGAGCTTGGTGGTGGAAAAGGTGGTAGTGGGTTTCGTATGAATGATTTTCCTCCCTTTGTCATTTCCCTTGTCTGGTTCTGAATTAGGATCATAACATGCATCTGATTCAGATGTCTTTAGTTCAGCCACCAACAATTGCTTCACCCAACACTCGGTTGTGTCGTGAGTGGAGTTGTTATGAAATTAACACCACTTCCTCGTGTCCTTATTTGGATTTTTGGTTTTGTTCTATGTCCCCACGTTTTGGTTTTTCCCCTTGTTCTACGATTCGGGGGCACCTTTCCCTGGATTCAAATTCATGGATCCAATGTCTCGCTTCTTCTACTTAAATTTCTACTCGATCTTGGTGGCATATCGATATGTTTTACCAAGGGAGGTAATGTTGAGGAACTCATTTTCCTCCTGAATGTATCTATGCAAAAAACTATGGTACTTGAGCACTAAATTTTTCTCTGAATATTTGATACCCAACTTTGTGCACATGGTATGGAACAAATTCGTCAGCTCGTGCACATCTTGATCCCTTTGTTGTCGCAGCGTGGTCCATTAGATGTAATTGTAATCATAACTCCCCACAGGGTAATATTGTTCCTTGATGCTATCTCAGAACGAATTCTAAGTGGGTTCGGCGGAGAACAGAGACAGTTCCCTCTCATCCTTTTGCTCACAATACGTTTCCCACTAGTCTTTGACGTGGGGGGTAGATTTGAGCGAAAAATTAAATTTTCTTAGTCAAAGAAATCATGGACTCAGAAATACCCTTCCAGTAAATTCAACCATCTATCTATAACATCTTCATCAATCTAGCCTTCAAATACAGGAATTTCAAGGTTGACCTTTACCTTGAAAGGAGTGGTGCCTTCAGAGTGGTTGCTAGATGTAGATGCGTCGTTGATGGGAATTTGTTTAAGGATTTGGACAAATTTATCCATCATCATGTTCCGTTGCTTCTCAAGGGCCTCCTCGAGTAATAATTTGATAGTATATCATGCTCCCTCATCTTCCTTTTCTTCCACCATAGGATTTTGTTGGAGTTTGCAAGGCTAATCTTGCAAGGGTTCAACCAGATCGAGCCCTAACTCCTTATACCCTGACCTCATTGGGGACAAGCAAAGAAAAATGGAGAAAGAGAAAACTGCTCTGATACCACTAAATTGGATTTATGCAGGAACACAATCATATAAATAAATAAACATAAACAGAGATATTCAGCAGAAATAAAACTTCATTTTATTAATATCATATAATAGAAATAATCTTACAAACATAATGGAAATAAAGTAGCTAGGGCGCTGGTAGCCTTATCTCTGAGAAGAGATGTGGTAGATACCGGCCTCTCAACTATGTTATAATGAGGCTCAAAGGCCTATTTATTATTTAGGAATAATGAAAAACCCTAAACATTCAAAAACCTAACCCTAGGAGATGAAGCGCTAAAACTATGGGCCCCGTTTGGGTAAATTGGTACATCAACTTCCCGGGGACGTAACTTTGGCATATGATCTTCATTTGACACACTCAATACCTCGTTAGAAAGATATATATGAGTAATATGAATTTTGAGTGAGAAAAATAGAAGGAACTTCCATGTTTCTCCTATTTTTCCTAAAAAACATCGTTTAGGGCCTAAAAACGACATTGGAAGTTCAGGACCCGAAAAACTGCTAAAAATAGTAAACTATGCTGAAATTTAAAAACTCAAAGAAACAATGGTGGGGGTCCAAGTGGAATATGTGGGTGGCCACCAATATCCACATGGATCAGTCACCAACATAATCACTATAAGTATTCATGAATCATAGTAGTAAAATAACTTTTATTAATACATGAAAATACCAACTAAGTCAGGGACTTCCACATATGGCCCAACCATAGATTAGGTTGAACCAAATCTCTCTTTCGTTAAATCACCCTTGTGCCATATTCTAAGCATGAATGTGGGATTTCATGGAATAAACCAGAACCAAACCATCCAGGGCTTCCAAAGGCCAAACCACCTCAACCCTCAACCATAGTGATTCGACCTCTCTGGTTTGGAAATCACTAACATCGACCAAATTGGTCTCTAACTAAGTTGTGTAGGGCTCCATGAACTATTAATTCAACCCACAATCTTCCAGGGATCCAGAATGTTTTTCCAACTTAGCTCTAGGGACCAGTAACCCAGCCCACCAAGGGTTCTAGAGCGTTTTTCCCAACCTAGGATTTGGGACTAGTAACTCAACCCAAGTAGTTCCAGGGCTTCCAGAGTGTTTATTCCAACCCACATCCATAAGGAACATGAGAACCAATCATAAAAAAAATCAAGTGGAAAAACCCAATTAACCATGGCTATCCAGGAAATGGAAAGGCAAGGCTAAAACAATTGT
This sequence comes from Pinus albicaulis, assembly GCA_034641835.2. NCBI lineage: Eukaryota > Viridiplantae > Streptophyta > Pinopsida > Pinales > Pinaceae > Pinus > Pinus albicaulis. Next base: position 234,317,270 of record CM076577.1, read on the forward strand.
TACTCCAAGAAAATCTCCATGCAAATGACAACACATAACTAGAAAATCACAGACATACATCATGCATCCAGAAATCAACAAGGAAATCACACATGTAACCTATTACCTACAAATAAATCTAGTTGTAGTTTTTTATCCAATTTTTTCCTTGTGCTCCCTGCTTTGTTTTTCCTTCTTTCTCCAAATCCAAGTGAATAATAGAGTGCTCTAAGCATTATCCAATAATTCTCTAAGTGTGCAAGAGTATGAGAGAGCAAACCAAAACTCACAAAAAGATAGCAACTAATTCTGTATGTTATTTTTATTAGTGATGCCTCTATTTTCTTCATTTTCCTTCATTTTCCTCTAATTTCCCTTGCATGAAAATATGTGTCTTTTCACCTTCCTTTTCTCCTTTTTTCCTTTATTTTCATAATTAAACTCCAATAAAAACTTGTTTTCCTTTTCCAATTCCTTTTCAAATTTCCATAGCCATAAATAACTGAAAGTGATCCCCACTATAATATCTTCCCACCATTTAGCTTGGAATACTTGTCCTATAACGTTGGTATTATATGTTTTTACATGGAAAATCAACCAGGGTTTGTTACAAACATGGCCCCCTTGGAGGAACATCATCCTCATTGTTCTATGACACATATGATGAGGATAACACTGAAAATAAAAACATACTATTAGCGCAAGGAGTCACTCCTTGACTGCAAAAGGAGTAAGCCTTACACACCATAGTTCATTTCAAATTTAAAGGTTTTGAGTGGTGGGATGGCTTCTTAAAGAGTTTGAAATTATTTTTATTCTTTCGTACTTTCATGCATTTGCCAAGTTGTGGCAAGTATAAATTGTATGGGTACATTAGTAGTATATGGAGAAGATTGTAACAAATGAAAGGAGATATATAGTTGGTGCATGCTCTAAGAAATATGCATATCCTAAATTATTCACACAACTATAATAGTGGCTCTTTACATAAACTATGTTTTATGTAAAGTAAAAAAGATTTATAAAGTAGCATACATCTATAAATAATTTTATAAATCCTTCATGAAACCTTCCCTAACATTCTCTATAACATACATATGGTTTTCCGAAGACTAAACAACTGATAATTAACTATTAGATCCTCTAACAATTCTCTTAATCACACCTTACTAGCTGCTGCAATTCATATATTAGAAGAATAAAAGAAAGATATAAACATGCCATACATTAGATAGTCCTTGAACCAAAAAATCCTCCAGCATGAAGTGAAAAAAGGATTTTTATTTATTATGATAAGTCTCAAGGTCGACCAAAATCCAACCCTGAAATGGTATTTACAAATGATATATATATAGAGAGAGGCACCAACTCCATCTCTCCTAAAAATAAGGAACCACTCTTCCTCACATTACATAGGTGTTATAGAACATTAGAGATATATCCCATGAAAATATAACTAACAAGACAAATGTATATGAGAGAAGAGAAGATAGTTTGGACTGTACTACTGAGTGTGCTGACATGCTGCCCCTTTTTCTACGAATTTGTCTCCTCATGACTTTGGTTCTTTAAGAACCATGTGTCTTCATTAAATATGACCTTGAACAACCTCATAACCACTTATCAACCGTCACTTGTTATATCCATACCGTTATCAGCCTTATCTTTCCTGAACTTTCTCGGAAATTTTGTTGACAGTTATCAAAAATCATTTAAAGGAGGCGCTACCGGAAATTCTGGTAAAAAACTGTAACTGCACAAAAATTGTAATGTTACCAAAAATTTTGGTAGCGCTCTATCTATTTTTCAAAAATGCACAGCAAATACTTGAAAAACCTATGCAAACTTATACACACTGAAACTTGCGCTGTTATTCAAAAATTTACTTAGTAATAAAAATGGTATTTTATTAGTAAAACCACTTTTACCTTTATTCCATATGGGTTGCAGCTTCTGCCATCTTGTCCAAGTCTGATTTGTTGTGAACAACTGATTTTTATCTTGTGGTCTTGGTGGTTGTTTCTCTAGTAGCGGTATTTTTCTCTTTTGAACCCTTTTGAATTTTTCTTCCTTTTGAGGATTATGTTTATGGGTCTGAAGGGGATTTTATTTTGTCTTTATTCTTGGACTCATTATTCTCTGCAATTGAGGGATTTACAGTCTCTAACCCTTCAAATTTTCCTTATACATCTATGACCTCTGTCAGAAACTTGTATTATGTAGGGCCTTAGATTTGAGCCTAAACTCGTTTTCGTCTCTATTGTGTTTTTTCTACTACCAGTAATAGGTTTGCAATCATTTTTATTTCTCTTGCTGCTAATTTCATACCCTGCATTTTTTATGAGCTCTTCATCATAGTTAGTGGGTTGATATTCCTTCTAAATTTTCTGTTGAATTTCTGCTTCTGAAACTTCTGGTAGCACTTGTGCTTTATATTTTTCTACAGTTGCAGACTTTCCTCTCCATGCTCTAGTATAAAAATTAGGAAAAGGAGAAATGGGAGGCACCATATTCATGGATTTAGGCTTATTGGTTGATGATCCTGCTCCTTTATCCAAATTCTTCTCAACCATGATTGAAGGAGTCTTTTCATTTCTGCCTTTAGCCTTTTTATTGATGTTCTCGTTCTTAGCATTTCTCTTAGTTCTCTTATAAGGTTGAGGATATTGCTGTGAAGATGGAGATGGTTGATCTGGAACATCTGGTGTAGGTGCAGGTTTTCCTGCCCTGTAAAACAGAAAATGGTCCCATGATTGGTTTCTTTTCCTGAGTTCTTCCTCAAACAACAATTTGATAAGAGCTTGATGATACAAGTTGTATTCTGGTGCAGTTGTGTGTGTTTGAATCCTAGTTTACATGTTTTTCAAGCTCTTTAGTAGAAATAATGGTAAGTTGAGGGTAGTCATTCCTGCAATATGAAACAAAAATCTCATATGATAAAGAAAAACCACAGTATACCTCCTCTCACAGGTGAGGTAAATTTTGATGAGCTTGATAGTCTCATCCCATTCATTTTTTAGGTAACTTCTAGTAATTCCTTTAGCCCAGTTGGGATCCATGTTTCCATATCTAAGGAAACTGTTGAGGTCTCCTCCATTGATGACTTGGCCTTTAAACCATTTTTCTTCTTCCCATGGAAGTTTGAAAGCCTCAACAATTGACTCTATTGATACTTCTAATCTAAGACCATAGATAGTTCCTTCATATCCATTAAAAGAGTGTGAAAACTCCTAAGCTACTCCTAAATGAGAGCTTCCCAGTCTTGAACACAGTGGATACCACCCTGGTTAAACAGACATCCTTTTCACATTCGAATTAGCATCAACTAGGTCAGCTCCTTGGGGTTCAACTTGTTTTATATTTCCTCCTTTCTTAGTCATCTTCAATAATAAAGAAGGTTTCCTGCCGAAATCTAATAGGTGGAAAGACTAGAGGATCTCACCTAATAGGTGTTGCTTTGTCTTCTATGAGATCTTGTCTGAAATCTAAGACTCCTTTCTGAAGCTGCTCATTGGAATATCTCGTTCGCCAATAGTTAAACTCAAAACTAATGGTCTTCCTTTCTTAATTTAGGTGGTTGAAAACATATACGTTGGTTGACCTTCCCATGAATGAGATTTTTCATTATGGTAAGTATCTTAGACCATACCATACACCCTGTGGTAGTCATGATGAACTTCATTTGGCTGCGGAGTTTCAGATGGTATGCTACAGGTGGCTGGAGATGAGCGGAGCTGGAACTGGGAGTCACCTCCACTGCATGTTTATTACATGCCTAAGTTTATGGCAGCGTCCACATGTGATCAACCAAATGGCCATTGCATTAAAACTGCATATCCACGATCTATTTTAACACATAACATGTGCTTTGACATGTGGATGAAATGACTCTGCTGACAGACAACACACAACGGTAGGCTTTTAAAATCTGCGGATTGAAACCTAGCATTCACCATGTATAACCACGACTTGAGCTTAACATCACTCAATGTAAACATTTCCTATTACGTGACCTAACTCATGATAAAAGGTTAAAATTTATTTGATAACGGGAATATATGGCTTAACACAAAGTGGATGCGTTTTTTTTATTTTTTTATTTTTAAGTAGGGGAAGTTACCAGAATTACCAATGGCATCACGTTAAATAAAAACAAACAAAAAATAGAATTAAAACATATTGTTTGAAAAGCATTAAAATATACGCTACCGGAAATTTTGGTAGCATTCTAATTTTTTTTTAATTTACAAATTTAAATCCTAAAAACAAAAAATGTAAAACATACTCATGAATTAGCATAGAACTGTGCTAACATTGGCTCCATAGGGGAGAGAGCTCTCCCTGCAAGGCTGTAAGAATATTTTGTAGTTTCAATGCCTTTTAATTGGGCTATGGAGTCTTATTATGAAACACACCGGTATTTAAAAATGAATTTCGTCCACCAACAAAATTAGTAAAAGAAATTTTTTAGGAAGCGCCCATTAAATGGGCCTCCAAACAGTTATGTCACATTAAGAAGTTGCAAATAAAAAGTATGGTTCTAAAATATTGGAGATTATGGAAGGAGCAAGCCATAAAGAATCAAATTTGGAATGCTTACATGTATCTCGATGTTGTGCATCCCATTTCAACACTAGATCTCTAATCTTAAAATGTTCTTTTTTAGTTCCTCTATCAAAAACTTGCTTTACAGGTTGCTTATATTTTCTCACCAAATCATATTGTTGTTCTCAAATTTTCTGCACTTCTACGATCTGATAAATTCTCCTGGTCATGTCATTTAGCTCAGCTTCATGATCTTGCAGAAATTTAGCTATAGGAATGGCTAATTGGACTGGAAAAACAACATCAGTTCCATAAACCATTTGAAAATGTGATGTATTAATAGAATTTTTTATTGTCACCCTGTCAACCCATAAAGCATACTTCATTTTAGAGTCCCAAGGTTTTTTGTTTTTCTCCATTAGCTTGGTAACGATTCTTGCCAAACTTTTGTTAGATGATTTAGCTAAACCATTCCCTTGTGGATAATAAGTTGTATAGTGAGTAAGTTGAATACCATAATCTTCACAGAAATTTACCAATGGTGTAGCTTTAAAAGCGACTGCATTATCTGCTACTAACCTTGACGGACATCAAAATCTGGTTATGATTCCCTCCAAAAATTTAATGATAACTTTATGAGAAGAATTCCTGGTAGGTATTGCTCAAATCCATTTGGTGAAGTAATTAGTTGCAACAAGAATCCAACAATGATTTCCACTTGATGGTGGATGAATTTATCCAATGAAAACTAAGCCCCATTGTTGGAAAGGTGCAAAAACAACTATAGGTTTGAGAGGAAAAGACTTCAAATGTTTCTTACAAGTGAACTTCTGACATTTTTCACATGCTCCCACGTTAGCACATACATCAGAAAATAAAGTAGGCCAAAAATAGCCAGCTCTTAGTATTTTATATGCAGTAGTTCTCCAATAGTGATGACCTCCACACACACTACTATGCATTTCAAACATAATGTTTTTGGACTCACTTGGGTCAATGCATCTCAAAAAATCTCATGTAGGATCTTTCCAATATAAAAATTTATCCTTAATGCAAAATTTAATATTTTTGAGCTTCAAATATCTTACTCCGCTTTTATCAAAATTTGGAGCAGATTTAAAATGCTGCAAAAAATAAATGATGTCCTTATACCAGCTGCACTCAGCAAGCTTTACATCCACTACCATGTTGTCAATAGGTTCCGAAAATTTCCCTTCTATATTGTCATCCATGAAATTCAAGCCCAAAACTCTACAATTTTCTTCAGCTAGTAGTTTGTCTAATCCTTGACCTTTGATTAGTTTAGTAGGCTTTATCTCTAAATCAAACTTAAGAACTTTAGTCACCCACTTACTTCTTTTTCCATCAATATCAGGTTGAAGTAATATCTCTCTAACAAAAAATGAAGGTACATAGGCAATAATTTGAGCATGAAAAATATAAACTCTAAAATCTTTTAGAGTTTTCACTAATGCATAGGCATGCTTTTCCAACATTTCATACTTCAATTCTACATCTCTAAGAGATCTACTGAAAAATTCTATGGAAGCTTCGTTATTTTTTGCATCTTTTTGTAACAAAACAGCAGTAATAGTATCTTGAGAGGCAAATGAAAATGTTAAGAAAGGTTTTGAGTATTCAAGGCTTACCAACTGTGGTGCTTCAATGATAGCTTTTTTTATTAGCTCAAATTTATGGTTTCAAATGTCCACTTGACTTCTTTGTCCTTCTTCAGTATTCAAGTAATATGCTTCACCACTTCAGCAAAATTGGGAATGAACCTTCTTAAAAAATTGATCTTACCAAGGAAATATTGAATCTCTTTATTGGATCTTGAAGTGTTTAGTCCTAAATTTCAATCACTCTTTTGGGATCAATTTTCACTCGATCTTTAGAAACTATGTGACCCAACATATTACCTTCTTTAAGAGAAAAATGAGATTTATTTGGATTCAATTATATATCATATTTCCTTCATTTAACAAATACTTGTCTCAAGTGTTGAAGGTGCTCTTGATTTGAAGTTGAAAAACAGTAATATCATCCAAATATATGACCAAAAGTTTATCTTTTTCTCCAATGAATGCATAGTCCATAGCACATTGAAAAATAGTTTTGACATTCATAAGCCCAAATGGCATCTTTGCATACATGAATGTTCCCCAGGGAATATTGAATGTTGTCTTCCCTCGGTATTCTGGCTAAACAGATACTTGATTATACCTAGAGAACCCATCTAACATGGAAATTATGTTTGACCCGATCACCTTTTGAAGAGTATGCTCCATCTTTGGCAATGGATAATTATATTTCTTGGAGAATTTGTTAATATTCCTGAAATCTACACATAGTCTGACTTCACTACTCTTCTTTCTTAATGGAACCAGATTAGCAACCCAATCTTAGTATCTTAATGGAATGATGATTTTAGCATCTTAAATTTTCTTCACTTCCTTCTTCATCACTGGAAACAATAATGGATTGATTTGTCTTAATTTCTGCCAGAAAGGCGTAGTGGAAAGGCGTAGTACCATCTTTCAATGGTATTCTATGCTAAATTATGGTTTTATCATATGTCTTAAGATCCTCATATTTCCAAGAAAAAACATCAAAAAATTCACAAAATAGCGTGTGGTATTGATTGTTTCTTTCTTTTGTAAAGATTCTGACAACTTAACATACCTCGGTTCTGTTTCTGTGCCTAAATTGAAATATTCCAATTTTTATTTTGTTCCATCTAAGTATGGTTTGATTAAAACATCATTGTGATCAAAAAGCTTCTCAAGTGGGAGTAACCCCTTGGGATATGATTGGTAGGTATTTGTATGATAAGATGATCAACAATCTATTTTTTTAGATTTTTGGTGTCTTGAAAACCAGCATATTCTTCATGAGATCTTCATCTTGACCAATGTTTAGGACAACACATTATTCAACAGCTTCAATGAATCCTCTAATCTCCTGATCATCCTCAAAAAATTTCCAATGCTTGAAATTATCGGGAATGCTAGGTCTGAACCTAACTTCTTCATATTTCAGCTTTATAGGTATTGGAATCTTAAATGAGCTTGTTGAAATAAAAAATGAATCAGCCAAAATATTACTTTTACTTGGAACAAAAGAAATATTAAAGGCCAAGAATGAGTCTTCAATAATGCTCCATACTGACTTCTGGTAATCTCTAAGTCTTTGATGCTTAGTTTGGTAAAAAAAATTGATTTTTTGACTAATAAGTTCAACATATCCAAAAACATAAATTTATGAAATATTAATGTCTTGTTGTTTTTAAACCAATCAATAGAGCTTCATATTCAGCCACATTGTTAGTTGCTTCAAATTCAATTTTGAAAGAAAAAGTAGAGCTCTCTTTCAAAGGGGAAATGAGAACTATTCATGCACTATCTCTTTCTCTAGAACATGAGCCATCAAAATACATTTTCCATGGCTAAGAACCCTCATGACTGATATTTTTTCAGCAGACTTCAATATTTGAAACTTTTGTGCAGGTAGGGCAGAATTATCCATATGTAAAATGCTTGAACCCACATCAGTTGTTCTTGCATAAATTGGATGGTTAGTGGGATATTTGTTGTCACTAATGATATATTCCAGTTGAGCTTCTCTATAAATTCTTCTTTGTTCTCCAAAAACAAGGACAGTAGCATAAGTGATATCCATTTGCAAAGTTCCTCCCAAATTTCTAATCCATGACCTAAAAAGTAACATGCGAAATCTAGGGGGAATATCAGCTACAACAATATCCATCACCATCCCTCTCATGGTTAGCTGAAAGAGGCTTACTGCATGGTATTTGATGGCACCAAGGCATTGGAATTTTTGGGAATCAAAAGAATAGAGATATTGGTACTCTCTAGTTACTTCAAGACCTAGTTCATCCATGACTACCTTAGGCATTAAATTATGTGAGGCTCCAGATTCCATTAGGAATTATGCAGGATCTTATCATGAATATTCATACATAGATAGAAGGTAGGGGTAGAGTCATATTTGTCTTCTACCAATAGACCTAAAATAACAGTGGGCTTGTCATCTTGAAGGTTAACAAAATCAGAGGCTACTTCAGTAGGTGGAGGCTGAAGAGCTTTTGTAAAATTCTTTTTGAAATCATCATTCTTCATGAGTTCCACAAGAGGAACAAGAATCCTTATATTTTGTATTTCATTCTCAAAATTGAAAAAGGGGGGCGGGCAGCTTGTGAGCAATTTTTACCTCAAGTGGAGGGTTAAATGCTACCAGAATTTCTGGTATGCTTGGATAAACCACTTGCTTTTCTGCTGGAATTTTAACTGCATCCTTATTCTTCTTTGGTTGTGCAATAACCTTTGAATTATCATCAATTTTTTTTACCTAATATTTTATCTACTTTGATGATCAACTACAATCATCGAATGAGTAGAACTCACTTCATTATTTTTAGTATATGACATGAAGTCTTCATACTTTGCTTTTGTAATATGAATCAACCCTTCTTTATCTCTCAAACAATTCATATCAAAACTTTTTTCCAACCCTTCAACTTCCACTTCATCTTAAAAAATATAATTCTTCAAAGGGGGCTGCACTTTTTTATCATCAACATCTCTTCTTTCTCGCTGAAAATTTTGAGGAGAATTAGGTCTTTTAAATTGCTACCTATTAGGCTGATCAAATGAAACATTTCTAGTTGTATTTGGTCTTACTTACATCCTGATTTTGGAAAACTCAGTGGTCAATGAGTTGACCATCTTGGTTAGCTCATTAACTTATGATTTATGTCAGAAGTTCCTGAACATGAAACTTCAGCTTTTTGCTTCCTTTTTTCTCTGTCAATCCCTTCTCTAAGCCTATCAGCTACTAACACATTAGATTCTACCTCTAGTGCATTGTCATGCATTTGTGTTAGTGTTGTAGATCTGCTTTCTCTCAATAATAAACAAAAATCAGGATCAAAGGCACCATCATAAGTGATCTTGTCTGCAACTTCAGTAGGCTTGATTTTAGTAGGTATTTTGCTATACATCTTATTGAATCTCTTAGAAAAATCAGAAATTGATTCTCCTTCTTTTCTTTTTATTGCACCAAATTCAGTGATATAATACAGAAAATATTTCTTATCACCCCATTTACTAAAAAATGTATCATCTAGGGTTTCAATTCCAGTAATGCTACCAATTTTCCAAGATCTAAACGATTTCATAACATCACCCTCAAGGCTCTGAACAAAAACTCTCATCCAGACATCTTCGTGCTCAATCTTCATATTGTCAGTATAGGTGTAAAAATCAGCAAGGTATTCTTCAGTTGTTACCTCTCCCTCACCACTAAAATTAGGCATGTATTTAAGATAATATACTGCAGGTAATCCATTCATAGGTTGAGGTAAAACCAAAGAGGCATACCTTGCAAGAAAAATTGCATTCATTCGGTTAGAGGGTGGGTTTTGGACCTGCCATGGTGTTGAGCCCTAGAATTGACTTCTCTTTTGCAAACCTTCACTCCATTTCATCATTTCTTTATCACTTCATAAGCCTAAAAATCAATGAAGAATGATTAGGATTGCTTGAAGGTTACATACAAATGATTAACATGTTGTATTTTCATGATTTTCACTGTTTTAATAATTTTGAATAGTTTAGCCACATAATACAGGCATTTTGTAGCCACTCAAGCATTCCGCAGTTGTTTTTGTGTTTAAGTATGATGTAGGTGTCAATTGGAGAAAAGGTGCACATGGGTAGTTCTCAAATATTCCCTACATGATTCCTTCCTATCCATGAGGATTGAATCGACAACTGGAGGTGTCTAATCCAATGGTCAAAGCAAGAGTCAAAGAAACTGTTTTCTACAGGAATTAGGACTCCTGATTTGCTTTGCAGCAAATCACAAGTCTCAAAAGAGTCTCAATTCAATTTCGACTAGAAGATTACACCTGTACCTATTTTTGTTCGACATTAGTTATGAATTTGCATATAAATTAAGCTTTGTAGAACCGAGAAGCGATGGTTGATAACACATTTAGAATTACAGTGATACTCTGTTTTTCAAGCACTGTTTTAATAAAAGGAGATTAGCCTTGATGTTGTTATAATTACAATTTTAAGGAGCTAAAGGATTACACCAAATTGGTAGCAGAGGGCCCCTACTATTCGAGGAGGCTTCATGTGTTTTCTAGCTAAGTTTATTTTAGTTTTTGTTTAGTATTTCTCTTTACTTTTTTCTCAATTATTGCTTTCATAATTTGCAATTGTTGGATCAAACTAAGTAAAATCTATTGAATAATAGATAAGTGACTTATAAGAACATTGATTGCTTTGGTTTCATTTATTGTCTTTCATAGTTAATAGTTACTGTGCTCAACCAAGTAAAGACCATTTAAATCTTAAATTAAAATGGTTAGTAAATTATAGATACAGTAATTGTTTCAAAATTTCATTTCATGTCATAGGAGATCCTCATTACACTACAATTAATCTTTTTCAAAATCTCTTCCAATAAATCTTAATTGAATGAATGGATTTGGTTGTAATGTTTGAGTTATTAGCTGTTTCAACATTTTATTTCATATCATAGGAGATCCTCATTACACTATAATTAATATTTTTCAAAAGATTTTCCAATAAATCTTAATTTAATGAATTGGATTCAGTTGTAATGTTTGAGTTATTAGTTGTTTCAACATTTTATTTCATGTCATAGGAGATCCTCATTACAGTACAATTAATATTTTTCAAAAGCTCTTCCAATAAATCTTAATTGACTGAATTGGATTCAGTTGTAATGTTTGAGTTATTAGTTGTTTTCGTTTCTTGAATTCTCAATTAAGCTACAATATCCATGGATTAGGATTTCTAGTTTTCATCATTTCTTAATTATAAAATAGACTCCAAAAACTTGTAAATAAAACTCTAGTTAAATTCATCTAACAACATTTCCTTTTTCCTTCCTTTTTAAATAGATTTAATCTCATCTTTTTAGTTTAGAATAGAATGCTAAGGATCAAAATATAAAAACTCCCAAAACATCAACAAAACCTTAAAACAACGAAGTAGGAAAAAGGGACACTTAGGCACATACAGTGCATTACACTTCATCAGTTTACTAACCCTAGTCGTTAATTTATGTTAACAATTTAGGACACTAAATTGACTAAAAATTTTGGCGCTGTTGCCAGGGAAGTGTAAATAGGTAGCCTTATTTCTTACATCCCAAAAACAATGATATGCGCAGAGAAAGAGACTCCAGGGGTAGATTTATAAGAGGCAGAATCTTAATTCCCACAATACCACTCACTTCACCAAGACCAAGAAGTAGCACACCTCCATCTCAAACCCATATTCCATACTATATTGGTCATAGGCTTCCATAATTTTCAATATCAGATATCCAATCAAAAATATCTCCCACTTCATCCACTGAGAAATTCTAGAGGAAGAAGATCCAAGGACTCCTACAGGAGGAATAACCTTTTTCACTTCCACGGAAGAATATATTCCAACAGAAGAATTACAAATCCCTAGTGAAGAGGAAGAGGAGGAATCTTTCTTCAATATACCCTTGACAAAAGAACCAGAAGAACAATTAGTTCTCCATACTGAACCTTATATTAGTTTGGAAGAATCTATCATGGCAGGAAGGGGAGAAGAAGGATAAGGGAAAGGAGAAATATTTAATGGAGAAAACTTGCTATTTGGATGAGGTAGAGGTAGAGGAGGAGACAGAGGAAGAGGAAGAGCAAATGTATAAGGAGGTAGAGGTAGAGAAAATGCAGAAGGAGGTAGAGGTAGAAGGGGAATTGAAAGCTCCTTTGGATTCCCTATAATAGATGAAGAAACAAATGCTACCATGAAAAATATCTCACCCTCTGTTCTTCCAAATTTTCATGGACTGAAAAGTGAAGACCCTGAGACATTCTTATTTGAATTTTAAGTTCTATGCAAAACTTATGACTATCTTCAAGATGCTCAAAAACTTAAACTTTTCTCTTCAACATTGAAAGGCGCAGCACTAAAATGGTTTATGAGTCTAATCACTGGGTCTATAGGGACATGGAATGATATGAGGAAACAATTTCTAGACAGATATATGGATTACTGTATACCATTCAACCATAATGAAGAAGTGTTCAAAATGATGCAAAAAGACGATGAAAATCTGGAAGATTTACTTGAAAGATTTAACTATAACATTAAAAGGGAAAAAATGAAAAACTTAGATCAAAACACTTTGAAAGCTCTTTTGTTGAAAACAATTAGGGATGAATGGATATATATCCTTAACATGATGGGGAAAGGAGATATATCTCAACTTTAATTACCTGATATAGCAGAACTATGTATTAATCTCTCAAGAGGAAAATATAAAATCTTGAAAGGACTAAGAGACCCTGCTCTTGCAAGGGCAAACAAATCTGCAACTGGAACATTAAGTAGGGTAGAAATAGGAAATATGCTTGATGAATTCAAAATTGATATTCTAGGGATTCTTAGTGAACAAATAGATACCCTTAAGCTACAAAACAAGCAGAAAGCCGAAAATGATGCCTTAGCAATCTTTTGTCCCAAATGTAGAAAGAAGAATGCCTTAAGAGAGTGTCCTCTTAATGCAAAAGTAATAGAGACCTATGCAATTTTTTTAGAAAAGCATGAGACCAAGAATTTTCCTTTAATTCCTGGCCTTAAAGTTGTCTTTCAAGAAGAAACAACCACAAATTACACATAATCTCTTAATTTTGTCTCTAGAAGACCTTGGCAGGGACCTCAAACACAAGGGTTTAATAATCAGATGTATAATCAACCCCCACCAAATTGGAATTCTTGGCAGCAACTTTAGCCCCAATTTCAAAATCAATCTCAATCTTGGGCTCAAGGAGCAAAAAATCCTTATGGTAGGTTCTCTCATTATTGTCAATATCCACCATCTTATCCATATTATCCATCATATCCAAATTTTCCTCCTCAACAAAATCCTCAGTAGAATCCACAACCTCAAAATCAGAATCAAAATCCACCACTTCCACTACCATTTCCTCAGAAACCAAACCAATTACCTGCCCAGCCAATACCAAACCCCAAAAATAAAAATCCTCAGAATACATATATGATGGAAGGACAACAATTTCCAACTTATTTGATTACTCCTTTAGACCTTAATGATGTCTAACTTAGGTCTGGAAGAATACTTGAAAAGAGGAAGCCTTTTGTAATTATACAAGAACAAAATAATTCTGAGGAAGATTCTCTACGGGTGAATAAAAGTTTTGAAGAAAGCACATCTCTTCAAAACCAAAATATTGAAAAAGAAAAACAAAAAGAACCAGTGATTTCAACTCCTATGTTAGAGCAACCATCAATGTCTACTACTACACCTCCTTTTCCTGAAAGATTACAAATTGATAAAGGTGTAGAGAAACAAATTATGATGCCTAACTATGATTTCCTAGATGAACTAAGAAATGTTTATATTAAGATTCCATTATTACAAGCCATCAAGGAGATCCCAATGTTAGCAAAAACAATAAAGGAGTTGAGTATGAAAAAACCAGGAAGAAAAATAAAAGAGATAAAGAGAATAAAAATGATATGAAAAATAGCAGACATAATGATGGGAAAGAAAGACTACTATCCCAAAATATCTAGATCCCGAAAGTCCAGTTATCAAAACACATATCAATGGAATTGAAATACCAAACACATTAATTGATCTAGGAGCAGCAATAAATTTCATGAGTAAGCAAACCATGAAAAAACTAAAGCTTCCTAATCTTCTTTATACACCCACATTACTACAGTTAGAAATTAGATCTATTATCAAACCAGATGGGGTATTAGAAGATATTTCAGTGTCCTTAAATTCTTGGGAGTACCCTATGGATTTCATGATCCTAACTCCTAAAAATTATCTAGGAGGACATCTCATTATACTAGGTAGACCTTGGTTAGCTACAACTGATATTTTCATTAGCTGTAGATCCAGTGATATGTACATCTTTGATGGTAGTTCAACCAAGAAATTTACTTTTTATCCTCCATCAAGAACAATCATAGAAATAGATGATAATCAATGAATTGATGATGAAGAAGATATACAACCTCTCTTCACTATTTCAAAAATTAGTGAAGATAATCAGATTCTAAATATTCTAGAAAATCATGAATCTTCTTCAGAATACAAACATGAACAATTTCAAGAAGAATCCAATATTGAATTTTTTTCATCAAGACAAATGTATCTTTCCTCCATGGAAGAATTTGGTAGCTCTACAATTGAAATATTTCCAGGAAAAACCTTAAACATAAATAAAAACCTGAAAAAGTCTCAACAAGAGAAGCTAGTCAAAATATTACAGAGACATTCCTCTGCATATGCATGGGAATACACTGATATGAAAGGGATTAACCCTAAGACTTGCACTCATCATATCTACATAGAGGAAAATTGTAAACCAATCAGACAGTCTCAGAGAAGGATGAATCCAAACCTTAGGGAGATTGTTAAAGAAGAGTTGCAGAAATTGTTAAATGTCAACTTTATTTATCCCATTTCAGATACTCAGTGGGTTTCTCCTTTGGTGATTGTACCTAAGAAAAATGGTAAATGGAGGGTATGCATTGACTACCGAGAATTAAACAAATCTACTCTTAAATATCATTTTCCTTTACCTTTTATAGATCAGGTGTTAGAAACATTAGCAGGCAAAAAGTACTTTTCATTTTTGGATGGTTTCAGTGGTTATAATCAAATTCAGGTTGCACTTGAGGATCAAGATAAAACCACATTTACCTGTCCTTGGGGAACTTATGCCTACCGAGTATTACCTTTTGGATTGTGCAATGCACCTGCAACATTCCAAAGGGCAGTATTGGGAATCTTTTCAGATCTAATACATGATTGTGTAGAAGTATATATGGATGATTTCACAGTATATGGTAATACATTTGAAGAAGCCTTAGAAAACTTGGAAAATTTTCTAAAAAGGTGTAAAGAAGCAAACCTTTCATTAAGTCATGAAAAATGTTTCATGATGTTTACTAAATGGATTGTTCTAGGACATCATATCTCAGGAGATGGGATTAGAGTTGATGAGTCAAAAGTTGAAGTCATCTCTAGACTATTAGTTCCAAGTTGTCAAAAAGATGTTAGGAGTTTTGTAGGATTTATAGGATACTATAGAAGATTTATAGAAAACTTCACCAAGATAGCATCTCCACTTTTCAAACTACTCACCAAGGACTATGAATTCAAATGGAATTCTGACTGCCAGTTAGCATTTGAAAACCTGAAAAAAAAAAATATCTGAAGCACCTATTTTAAGGGGACCTAACTGGAAATTACCTTTTCATATCTCAACATATCCCTCAGATACAGCCCTAGGAGTTGTGTTGGGACAAAAATACCTAAACCCTTATGTCATATACTATACAAGTAAAAATTTGACTCCCTCAGAGTTGAATTATACTATAACTAAAAAATAATTCTTAGTTGTTGTTCATGCTATAAATAAATTTAGACATTATATAACAGGCTATGAAACCTTTGTTCACACAGATCACTCTACAATTAGGTATTTAATGAATAAATCAATCACTAATGGCAGAGTCATAAGATGGTTATTTCTTTTACAAGAATTTAACATCACCATTCTAGATAGGCCTGGAAAACAAAATACAGTGGTTGATTTCCTATCTAGACTCCAAAACATTAAAGACAATACTCCAGTTGAAGATAAATTCCCTGATGAATATCTCTTTGCAATAACTAGTCAAACTCCATGGTTTGTAGACATTGCCAATTATTTGGTTTCAGGAAAGTTCCCTTTAATTATGAATGCAAGAGATAAAAGAAGAATCATTTATGAAAGTGAAAAAATTTCATGGATTGCTAATGAATTATACAGGACAGGTCTAGACCTTATTATCAAAAGATGTGTTCGGGAAGATGAGATGCATGAGATTCTTAAGGCATGTCATGATGAACCTTGTGGTGGAAATTTTTCTGACAAGGGGACAGCTTATTAAATCCTTCATCTAGGATATTATTGGCCATCCATCTTTAAATATGCTAAAGAATATGTCAAAAGGTGTGAAAACTGTTAAAGGGTAGGGAAACCTTCTCCTTCAAGTGAAATGCCATTACAACCTCAGGTACATATTGAACCTTTTGAGAAATGGGCTTTGGATTTTGTAGGACATATTAATCCTCCATAAAAACAAAAGAAGTATATCCTAGTTTGCACTGATTATGTCACTAAATGGGTAGAAGCCAAGGCATTACCTTTTTCTAATGAAACATCTGTAGTTAATTTTATTTTTGAGGATATTTTTACTCGTTTTGATGTCCCAAGAGAAATTGTCATAGATCAAGGAGCTCAATTCACATCAAATATGGTGGAGAAAATGGTAGAGAAGTACAAAATCAGGCACAAGAAATCTACTCCCTACCATCCACAAGAAAATGGCCAAGTGAAATCTACCAATAAGGTGATCAAGGGGATTCTTACAAAGACTGTTCATTTACATAGAAGAGATTGGGAATAAAGGCTTCCTAAAGCCTTATGGGCCTATAGAACTACATGGAGTAACACAGCAGGACACACTCCTTATGAACTTGTTTATGGAAAACAAGTCCTGTTTCCCATAGAGTTTCAGATCCAAACTTTCAAGATGGCAGTCCAACTAAGACTTGATTTGATAGAAGCACAGACTGGAGAAAATTAATGAACTGTATGAGATCAGACAAGATGTAGTCCAAAGAAAAAACATAGTCCAACAATAAAGGACTAGATGGCATGAAAAATATATCAAAGAAAATAAATTTAAAGAAGGTGACTGAGCACTTTTTTTTATTCAAAATTCAAGGATTTTCGGGGTAAATTTCAAACCCATTGGATTGGACCATATGAAATTGAGAAAATCCTTGAAAATGGAGAAATAAAGATCAGAACAATAGATGAAGGAAAGGTATCATTTCTTGTAAATGGACACAGATTGAAATTGTATCATAAGCCACTTTCAAGAGAAGAATTTGTCAAAAAATTCCAAGATAACAATGATATGAAGTTAGTGAAGAAAAATCTTTTTTCTTCACTAACTTAGTTTGTATTTTTCTTCAATGAATATAAATATATACACACACACATATATATATATGAAAACCAATCAGTGATTGGCATATTTATGTAGAAAGTGCAGGGTGAAAATTAGAATTTTTCTGACACCCTATACTTTTAATTTTTCTTTTATTTTTGCAACTAAATATTCATAAAATTACAAGTTGCAGGTCCATTTTTCAATCCATAATTCACTTCATTCATATTTCATTCCATCCCATACTCATATTTCATTCCATTTCATTCCATTCCATACTCATGTTCCATCTCATTCCATTCCATATCCATATTTCATAATCTTTTAATAGGTACATTCTGCAACTGTCTTTTCTGTAACCAATCCTGTTCTGCAGCTAATCTGACTCTGCAACCTACTTCAATAAACAAATGATGATAGTCAAAGGAGACTATGGAGCTTAAAAGATCAACATTCCACAAATAAAGGACAAACATAACAAGCATCAAACTCAAGAAGGTCTGAGGTAAATTGTGCAAATTTATTTTGATAGCAAAAATATAAAAACATGAAAAAGATACAATATGCTTAATCATATGTCTCCTAATTAAATCTATCATTCTAATTGATCTTACTTGATCATAAAACACCTAGACCATATCCCTTACCCTACGCTCCATAATGGTTCATCATTAATTAAGTGACTAACGGTCAGAATCTTAGACGTAACCTATTAGGCCATGTCTTTTAAAGATCGTATCACTTAGTTATGATTCCGAAGATCATCATGAATCTCTTCGCACCTATTCCATTCCATATCAAACCCTCAACTTAATTTCATCATTTGCCCATCACCTTGTTCGTTCACCACCTCATTCACTCACTACCATTACATTCTGTATCCAGTTCATCTGCAGGAACAGAGAATTCATTTTAAGGGAAAGACATCCTTCATCAACTACTCTTTCTTCAGACGCAGGATCAAAAACAGAGCATCATACCCTACAGTTAAGAAAAGGAAGAAATTTGTACAGAGAAGAAATGGGGTTAATTGTGAGAACAGAACCAATTGGAGTCAAGTACTTAAAAGGATACCCACAAGTTAAGGGGCTATTACAACAACTTGGCTGGTTGAGATTTGTAGAAAAATTCAATGGGTTCCATAAAGAAATTACAAAATCATTTGCTAGATCATTTGATGGATCAGAAGTGGAAATTGGAGACATTAATTTTACCATAAAAAAGTCATTTATAGTTGAAGCCACAGAATTTCCAAGACAAGGAGAACGTTGGTTCAAGAATAAGGAATTTCATAATGAGTCTTGGAAACAAATGTTGAAGGATCCAGGTATGGACATTACAATATTTAGAAAAGGGATTCCGTGCACAGCTTTAAAAAGTAAATGGAGAAACATGTTATTAATTTTGCAAAAAAATTATAACATGTGAAGGTAGATTTGGTACAATGTATGTTTATCATATCAGGCAGTTAATGAATTTCTTAAATGATGGAGAAATAAATCTACCTTTCTTCTTGCTTAATAGCTTGAAAATAATGGCTTCCAATGTTTAGAAAATAGTACAATTTCGAAAAACCACTTTATACCACCATGGTTTAGTTAAAGTTCTGGTTGAATTCCATTTGAAGAAAATAGGAGGTAATTGGGAAGAGTTTCTTTTAAGAAATAATTTTCAAGAGCTAGAGGAAACATCATCTAAAGAAGAGACTGCTAGAAGAAGTAGGAGAAGAAAAACTAATAAAGCTGTTGAAAATAAACATGATACATCATCATAAGAAGAGAGTGAAGAATTTATTTCTGAAAAGTTGACAAAGATTAGGAAACATATTAGGGTCAAGAGAAAAGAGAAGATAACAAGTGAATATACTGATGAAGAAAATGAAAATCCAGCAAATTTAAGAAGAAGTTCTAGACTTAAATTAATAATGAAAAAGACATTAGTTAAAGAAACAGGAGTTATAAATTTTGAAGATGAAGAAACTCTGGTTCAAACACCAGTTGACAGATCTCCTCTACATCAATTTGAAAAAGACCCTAACAGAGGAACTCCTGATATAGAACCAGCTCAACAGAAAATCTATTATTATGTGGAATCTCTGGAAAGAAAGGCCTCAGAAAATCAAGAAAGATCCTTCGATCCACAAGAACCTCCAATAGAAACTATGAGAAAAGATAATTATGAATTGGAGATACTAAATAAACATATCAAGAATGAGAATGAAATCTTGAGAGAACAAGTTAATTTAAGAATGCTATGAATGATACTCTCACTCTGCAATTGGGTACACTGCATAAAGAAAACAAGAAGCTAAAGAAGATAAATACGAAGCTGAATAGGGCCCTCATAAATCTTAGATTCAAATTATTCATGAGAAAATCTAGAATGACACTGTCCACCAAAATAAGTAGAAAGATAAGGCTAGATGTTCTAGCAGAGGTTTCAGAGCACATGGAATAAAGTTTTGATGGAATTGCATGAGGACATGCAAGAGTTTTGCAATGGGGGTATGTTCAAATTGACTTCTCTTTTGGCAACCTTCACTCCATTTCATCATTTCTTTATCACTTCATAAGCCTAAAAATCAATGAAGAATGATTAGGATTGCTTAAAGGTTACATACAAATGATTAACATGTTGTATTTTTGTGATTTTTGCTGTTTTAATAATTTTGAACAGTTTAGCCACAAAATACAGGCATTATGTAGCTAGTCAAGCATTCCGCAGTTGTTTTTGTGTTTAAGTATGATGCAGGTGTCAATTGGAGAAAAGGCGCACATGGGTAGTTCTCAAATATTCCATACATGATTCCTTCCTATCCAGGAGGATTGAATCAACAACTGGAGGTGTCTAATCCAATGGTCAAAGCAAGAGTCAAAGAAAATATTTTCTATAGGAATTAGGACTCCTGATTTTCTTTGCAGCAAATCACGAGTCTCAAAGGAGTCTCAATTCAATTTCATCTAGAATATTACACTTGTACCTATGTTTGTTCGACATTAGTTATGAATTTGCATATAAATTAAGCTCTGTAGAACCGATAAACGACGGTTGATAACACATTCAGAATTACAGTGATACTCTGTTTTTCAAACACTGTTTTAATAAAAGGAGATTAGCGTTGATGTTGCTCTAATTACAATTTTAAGGAGCTAAAGGATTACACTGAATTGGTAGCAGAGGGCCTCTGCTATTCGAGGAGGTTTCATGTGTTTTCTAACTAAGTTTTTTTCAATTTTTGTTTAGTATTTCTCTTTACTTTTTTCTCAATTATTGCTTTCATAATTTTCAATTATTGGATCAAACTAAGTAAAAGCTATTGAATAATAGATAAGTGACTTATAAGAACAGTGATTTCCTAGGTTTCATTTCTTGTCTTTCATAGTTAACAGTTATTGTGCTCAACCAAGTAAAGACCATTTAAATCTTAAATTAAAATGGTTAGTGACTTACAGATATAGTAATTGTTTCAGCATTTCATTTCATGTCATAGGAGATCCTCATTACACTACAATTAATCTTTGTCAAAATCTCTTCCAATAAATCTTAATTAAATGAATTGGATTCAGTTGTAATGTTTGAGTTATTAGTTATTTCAACATTTTATTTCATATCATAGGAGATCCTCATTACACTACAATTAATATTTTTCAAAATCTCTTCCAATAAATATTAATTGAATGAATTGGATTCAGTTGTAATGTTTGAGTTATTACTTGTTTCAGCATTTTATTTCATGTCATAGGAGATCCTCATTACACTACAATTAATATTTTTCAAAAGCTCTTCCAATAAATCTTAATTGAATGAATTGGATTTAGTTGTAATGTTTGAGTTATTAGTTGTTTTCATTTCTTGAATTCTCAATTAAGCTGCAATATCCATGGATTAGGATTTCTAGTTTTCATCATTTTTTAATTAGAAAATAGACTCCATAAACTTGTAAATAAAACTCTGGTTAAATTCATCTGACAACATTTCCTTTTTCCTTCCTTTTTAAATAGATTTAATCTCATATTTTTAGTTTAGAATAGAATGCTAAGGATCAAAATATAAAAACTCCCAAAACATCAACAAAACCTTAAAACAACAAAGTAGGAAAAAGGGACACTTAGGCACATATAGTGCATTACACTTCATCAGTTTACTAGCCCTGGTCGATAATTAATGTTAACAATTTAGGACACTAAATTGACTAAACACATGGTATGAGTTATTGGTATTTGTGGAACAATAATGGTTGGGTTGTGAATAACAGATAATGAAGCACCACATTTTGATGTAGATATTGTTTGTTGGTTGGAAAACAAGGGAGGTACAGGATTTTATGCAAAATCAGGGGATAAAGTTTGCATGACTTCTTTAGGGACAACCTTTGAGAAGACAGTGGCAAGGGTAGCAAAATTTTGTTTACTCTTTTTTTTTATTATCTTTTCAGGTTCATGGACTAGGATTATCAAAGGGGAATATGGGTTAGCCATGGTTCTAGCCCTTCTAGGAGCCAGAAATTCAACAATGGAGTCTCCAGGTGTAAATAAATATTTAAAAGACAGCTGGAACTGTACACCTCAGAACCAGACTTATAACTTTTTCATTCACCCAAGGATAAACATCAATTCACCTCCCCGAAAATGGCGCCAAATATTTTAGCGCAAGGAATCACTCCTTGACTACAAAAGGAGTAAGCCTTACACATCGTAGTTCATTTCAAATTTAAAGGTTTGGAGTGGTGGGATGGCATCTTAAAGAGTTTGAAATGATTTTTATTCCTTAATACTTTCATGCATTTGGCAAGCTGTGGAAAGTATAAAACGTAAGGGTAAATTGGTAGTATAGAGAGCAGATTGTAACAAATGAAAGGAGATAGATAGTCGGTACTTACTCTAAGAAATATGCATATCCTAAATCATTCACATAGCTACAATAGTGGCTCATTACATAAACTCTGTTTATGTGAAGTAAACAAGTTTTAGAAATTATAATACATGTATAAATAATTTCATAAATCCTTCAAGAAACCTTCACTAACATGCTCTAAAACATACATATGATTTGCATAAGAATAAACAACCAATAATTAACTATTAGATCATTTAATAATTCTCTTACTCACACCTTACTAGTTTTTGAAATTCATAAATCAGAAGAAAATAACAATGAGAGAAACACACCATACATTAGAAAGTCCTTGGATCACAAAATCCTCCAGCATGAAGTGCAAAATGGAAATTTTTTAATTATGATAAGTCTTCAGGTCAACCAAAATCCAACCTTGAAATGGTATTTAAAAATGATATATATATATATATATAGAGGCACCAACTCCATCTCTCCTAAAAAGAAGGAGCCACTCTTCCCTACATTACATAGGTGTTATAGAAGATTAAAGATATATCCCATCGAAATCTAACTAACAAAGAAGATGTAAATGAGAGAAGAGAGGACAGTTTGGACTGTACTGCTAAGTGTGATGACATGCTACCCCTTTTTCTGCTAATTTGTCTCCTCGTGATTTTGGTTCTTTAATAACCATGTGTCTTCATTAAATATTACCTTCAACAACCTCACAACCACTTATCAACCATCACTTGTTATATCCATATTATTATGAGTCCTTATATTACCTAAAATTGATCGGAAACTTTTCTAACAGCTGCCAAAAATCATTTAAAACAAGCGCTACCGAAAATTCTGGTAAAAACCTGTAAGTGTGAAAAAATTGTAATTCTACCGATTCTACCGGAATTTCCAGTAGCGCTCTGTTTCCTTTAAAAAATTCACAACAAATACTTGAAAAACCTATGCAAACTTATGCACCTTGAAACTTGAGTTGTTGTTCAAAAATGTACTTAGTAAGAAAAAATACATTTTATTAGGAAAACCCATTTTACCTTTCTTCCACATGGGCCGTAGCTTCTACAAGCTTGTCCAAATCTGATTTGTTGTCAACAACTAATTTTGATCTTGTGGTCCTAGTGGTTGTTTCTGTAACAATGGTTTTTTTCTCTTTTGAAACCTTTTGAATTTTTCTTCTTTTTGAGGATTATGTTTGCTAGTATGAAGGGGATTTTCTTTTGTCTTTCTTCTTGGACCCATTAGTCTCTGCAATTGAGACAGTTATAGTCAGTAACCCTTCAGATTGTCCTTCTACATCTATGACCTATGTCAACAAACTTGGATTATGCAGGGCCTTAGATTTGAACCTAAACTTGTTGTTGTGTATGGTGTGTCTTTTTCTTCTACCAACAATAGGTTTGCCATCCTTTTTATTTCTCTTACTGCTAATGTCATACCCTGTATCTTTTAGAATCTCTTCATCAGACTTAGTGGGTTGATATTCCTTCTGAATTTTTTGTTGAATGTCTGCTTCTGAAACTTTTGGTAGCACCTGTGCTTTGGATTTTTCTGCAGTTGTAGACTTTCCTCTCTGTGATCTAATATAAAAATTAGGAAAAGGAAAAATGGGAGGCATCATCTTCATGGATTTAGGCTTATTGGTTGATGAGAATTGTCCTTTCTCCAACTTCTTCTCATCCTTTATTGAAGGATTATTTTCTCTTCTGCCTTTAGCCTTTTTATGGATGTTCTCCTTCTTAGCCTTTCTCTTAGTTATCTTAGTAGGCCGAGGATGTTGCTATGAATTTGGAGATGGTTGAGCTGGAACATATGGTGTAGGTGCAATTTTTCCTACCCTGTAAAACAAAAAATGGTCCCTGTTGGCTCGAGGGGTCCTGACCCAGGTTCAGAGGTTAAGGTTCGCCAACAAACCCCTATACTACTGGCCCTTTCGGCAGTGACCTGCTTGCACAGGCCAAAGTCTCACCTGAAGCATTATGGGAGGGTGATGAAACCAGATTTACACACCCTGAGAGAGAGAGTAGGTAAGTCAAGTAGATCTGCATTCGCAGCTTATCAAGTTCGCACAAGACAGATCTGTTCGCGGGTTTTTTAACAATATAATCCACACTATAACAAAGTTACAAATCTAGTCAATACCTTCACATCCACGTGCGTATCAGTATTTATTAGTACATAATATCATAATTCATCATTAATAGATTACAGATACACCATAACATAGACAGAGTCGTAGCATAACAGGTAACAAATAACACAACTATATTCTTAGTTCTAACAAATCCCAAAGCTTCGCATCAACTGTAACACATCAAATCTGATAACACAGAGCTACTTTAATTATATCCACATATATTAGCATCAAAACCCAGTAAAATCCAAACACAGCTTGCGCATACAGCCAGAGGGTCCGCGCACAGTAGGACTGAGGATCTCCGCGCACACAGCCAGTAGGAATCCTTACCCAAATGACCTAACAACATATCTAACAATTCACACTTAGCATCAGACTTCATTCTTGCCTACCTTAAGACTCAAAATTTTCATCTATTTATATCAACTTAGCCTACGCTTCCAGTGGTCCTCAAACCGTGGTTTGCAGACTCTTTGTCTACCCTTGACCCATTACAATGCATTCGGGCTTTGACCCACCCCAAAACCCCTGTGTTAGACTAATTAAGACCAAAAATATAAAAAATTCATAGCTTTTAGGGTACCCTATTCCAACAGTCCCCCAACACAATCTTGTGACTCGTCCCAAGTCACTGCAGTGGTGGGCTCTCCACCTTTGCTTGCAGCAACTTGATCTCATCGACCAGTTCAGGCAACACTCCTTCACTTTTCACAGCAGCATTCTAAGATATATCTACCAATTTTTGTGAAGTTGGTCCCTCTGTGGCCGTTGTGACACTTTCCAAACTCTGGTTAAGTTGTTTTACTGCGAGATCAATGTCTTGGGAGACCTTGAGGGCTTCATCAGCCCAAGGCTTAAGATGGTCACCAACGGTCTTCTTCTTTTGGCGGAGCTCATCAATTTCGTCTCGCAAGGTGTAGCTGGTACATAGTCATGCCAACCGTTGAGCAGGGATTAGAGTAGGCATCGTAGCTTCCAGCTGTTCGAACTGTTCTTCCTTCTGTCGCAACGCCTGATTGATCTCATGCAGGAGAGGATCACGTTGTACTTTGGTCCATAACTGCATTGCAGTTTCCAACAGCTAGCCAGGTTGAGAAATTTGTCCTATGATAACATTTTTAGCCTCGGTAACCAGTGCGGCCCACTAAGCCCTTACCTCTGGTGGTGTTTTCAACTGCAACTTAGCTTGTAAATCCGTAATCTGTTGCACCATATACGTTTTAACCACCTGGATCTTCATTTTCAAGGCCTTTAAATCTATGACCAACCCCTCAATCTTGGCTTATGGGGTGGCATAAGTTGGAATATCATCGAAAATGTCCGCGTAGAGCCTACTAATGAGGTGTTCCAGCTCCATCTGTTGTGTAGTGGAAAGTTTACGCACAGCCTGTACCTGGGAAACTTCAACATTTTTTTCCTCAATTGTCTGCTCAACTACACTGAGCTGCTGGTGCACTCGATGGTCCCGGTGTTGAATTTCTTCGAACAAGGAGGTGTGGAGAAACTGCAATGATTCATATGGTAACCTAGCTAGATCCAACTATACCTTTGCACAGGCCTAGACTTACGCTCCCAAGTCGGGTGGACTTATCGTGAGGGCTGCACCTGGCAAGTAATAGAGGCGGCTTTATTCTGTAATAAGTGATGCACTACTAGTTGTTGAGGTCATTCATACCTGAATCATACTAGTTTACAGCGTGGCTTTCTTCAGCTGTAGAGCTCCAATCGCACCCTGAAGTGTGTCGGCTGTGGCTTTCTGTTTCTCTTCCAGAGCTAGCCGTTTTTCTTCGCCAGCCAAAGTAACCACATCTGCAATTTTTTCGAGGTCCCCTTTAGTCAGTGTAACCGCTTCATCCCGTTCTACTCATTGGGAGCGCTGCTTCTTCTGTAGCCACTTAGCATGGTCACCCGTTCTCTTGGTTCCTCGAGGGGAGTCAACACCTCCCGACTCCTGTCCTTCCATACCGAGATCTTATTGTGCATCCTTCTACACTGCTGCTTCTGTGCGTTTCCCCGTACTCTTACCAGGCTGTGAACCTTTCTGTGACGCAGCTTCGGTGCCCTACCCCGTGCTTTTGCTCGGTCCTCCAGTTTCTTTGGTGATGATAGGTGGGGTGACCTTCAGGGTGATTTTTCCTTTGGTGTCCTTGTTGCACTGAAAATTGTCATTCTGACATTCTTCTATATGTATGAGCTCATTATCACTCGTACTTCCTCCTTGGCAAGTCTAACATATCAGTTCTTTATGTCAAGCCTTGAAAAAAAGAGAAAAGTTCTTAAAAATCTCCTTAACTCTGGTATCGCACTTTCTCTTCATCTTGCCTGTGGTCCCACACCTAATGTTCATGACTCCTGCGTACCTGAACACACTTTCTCTATGTTATGGGTGCGGACCCCTATAAAATATTAAAAAGGCGCAAGTAAACTCAAAAATCTCACTTTCAGTAAATTCTAGAAGCCTCTAGAAAGAATCTTGCGGTGGCAGAACCGCTCTTTTGAGGTTCATGTATCCCTTACCTTAAGGATCTAACCCTTGATGTGAGGAGCTTATCCCTTTGAAGGAGGATTCTATCCCTTAATATTTGGAACTAAAACCTACTCTTTTGCACTATAAAAAGAGGCATTGAGCAGCCTCAAGGGGAGTTCAAGCTTTAGAATTATTTGAGGTTAAGTGCTGTTGGGATTCAACCTCATTTAACTGAGATTTTTTGTGAGGAGAGATCACATACCTCTATCTGTCTCGGTTGGAAGAGTGCAAGGCTTGTCAAAGTAGAGGATATTCCTGCTTCGAACCCTAGGAAGGCATGTTCAACATCAAGGCTAAGGTTTTAAGGTTTTCTTTATTCAAAGTTAATTGTTGGAAATGTTGTCATTGATGGCAAAGGAAGTAGCAAAGAAGGAGCATCTGAACAGCAATAAGGAAAATAGAGAAGCAAGGAGCAGCATTAAACAAGAAGTAGAGAGATAGCATAGGTAGCAAAGAGACCAACAGAAAGAGCAAATAATCAGAGAGTAAGCAAGGCAGATAAGTAACTAAGGCAGCAGACAACGCAGAGACAGTGAATAGAAGTAGAATGCATAATTGAAGAAAAATTGTCCAGAGACAGAGTAGGAGAAAAAGGCCATCGAATAGAAAAGAATAAGTGAATGGTAATCTGTGATAAGGAATAAGTGAATGGTAATCTGTGATGCATTGAAGGAATTAATGGTTGCAGAGATATGATGAATGTAACGAAGATTATAATTGCGATAGTACAGTGATCAGCTTGCAGAATCAAGAACTTGAATGTGCAGTTAGAAGCGGAACTGTGACAGGATAGAACTCCAAACATGCAATGGAAGGTTGATATATTATATATATCATAGAAAAATTGAAGACAGAGTGACATTGTGTTGTGTCGAGGTCGGAAGGCAGCAACCGACGTAAAGAATGTATAAAGACTCAAACGAAATTGTGAACAAAGCATTAAACTTAGCAATGGAACTGTAATAAAAGGCAAAACCTTAAATCGAAACTTAATTATAATAATACATTGAAAAGGCGACGGAACCTTGCATGGAAGAGCGGAACCATGACCGAGTGAACAGTGAAAGCAGTGTACGGTTTTCAATGCACCACCTATACGGAGTGAGCGGTATTTGAGGAGTTGGGAGCGATTCCATAAATCACTCGACACGTGGCAAGGAGGACCCACAGAAAACTGCTTGTCACTGTGCGCCATTGCGCGTTATAGTTCGACCCAGGATGCCCAACGATATTGTTGTGCGCCGTTGATCTGGAGGAAATTCATCGGACGGTGGTCGTATGAGGAAGGTGCACGAAGAATAACCAATGTATGGCAAGCCATCGCACGTTAACGTTCGGCATCGGAGGTCGAGCGATATGCATATATGTTGTTGATCTGAAAGCTTGCTATCAAACGGTGATCGGACGCTGGACTTGTGCGAATTTTACCTATGGTACCATGCACATATTTGATTGGATATTGACTATATTTGTGGGCCCGGGGTCAAAGGTTTACCATATTGTTTGAAACCGTTAAAATGCGAAGGGTTAACCTTAATCCTAAAGTTAAGTTCAAAAGTATTAAATTAATTACCAAGATCAATAGAACAGTGTGAGTTATGGAAACCCCACTGTATTATCTATTTTGACCCCATCCAGGAATACCATTAGCAATTGAATGGTTTTGACCCAAGGTTTTAATAAAGGCAAAAACTAAAGGTGATGAGAATCATGAAGAACAGTGTGCATACGAAAGGGTTGATAATAAACGAATCTCTTTTAGAGATATTTGTATGAAGAAACTCTGATATATTTGAATCTATGGTGCACTAATGAATATGATGATTGATCAAGATCTCTAGATCAGATGATGATTAATTCCCGGTTTAATCGACTGACGAAATCATGAAGAACGTATGCATAAGTAAGGGTTGTTAATGAATACTTCACTCTGAAGTATATCTGTATGGAATGGGTAACAGATTGTTGAGAGATCTGAATTAAGGATGCACCTCTAAAGAAAATAAATAAATTTGGTGGCCCGCAAGGTATGTTGTGTGAAAGTGGATGAAACGTGGTTCGCAGTAGATATGAGGATCTAAGCCTTCAGTGAGGGGGTTGTGGCCTTGTCACCAAAGGTAATGTTATTTGCGAAGGCAGGGGGTTTGGCTCCCTTCAGGGAGAAGGCCCCAGTATTAGAAAGAAGGTTGTAGCTTTAGGTGGAGTCCTTCTTTGTCTTGGTGTAAATACCTTTTGATATAAAATTGTAAGAAATTTTCTTTATAATAAATATTGAAGACTGAGATAACAGCAGCGGTGGTTTTCTCCCGAATTGGGTTTCCACCTTAAATCATGGTGTTCATATGTGTTGCTTATGTTTGATGGTTTGTTCTGTTATTTCTGTTCATGCTTACTGCTGATCTGATGAATAAATGACGCAATGATCTAAGTAAAGATATAATAAGATCTCTGGACATAAAAGTTGGATGCAGTAATGTAACATATGTTTTTAAGAGAAAGAAAAAGAAAAAAATTGTCAGTCAGCTCTAAATACTGATTCACCCCCCCCTTCTCGATGTACCAACATTAATACAAATGAATTCATTTTTCTCAATAAATTGTTAATTAGCTATTTGACTGTGATTCTCCATGATCTGCATGATAAGACGTAAATTTATAATATTTACTATACAGGTGTTATTTAATGTCTGCTTTTTTGTGACTACAGGTCTATAAAGATAACTCCTTCAAGTGACCGAGGGACAACAACTTCGAACAAGCATTGGATATACAGTAAGTTCTTAACACCTTTATAGTATTCTTTTGTAAATCGCATATGTCTAGAGAAAGATAGGTTTATTTGGTTGTTTGTTCCTAGATTACTTTTTGGTACTAGGGAGATCGATCTTGTCTGCGATATTTATTTATCCGCCCAACAAATTAGCGACCATACTGGGGAAGATTCTTGTTTTTTTTGGTTTTCCTTTATTTTGATTTGAGGAAAATATTTTTCTGGTTTTTGATTGATGGATATCTGCCTGGGTAGCTTAGGTTTTCTTTGTTTTTGAAAATTTTGTAATCTTTTATGTTTTTCTTGAACTTTTCTGGGGACCGCACTTTGATCTTTTCCACAGTACGGGCAGTTTCGCACTTTCCTTAAGTAACCAGTGCATGACTGCACCTGTTACCTCTGGGAGCCTGCGGACCCTGTTAAAATTTTGGAAAAACTCCAGATTTCTTTTTCCAGTTTATCTTTAATTTGATTTAGATTTTTTGGTATCTGCCTAGATTGGTATTGTTTCTTTCAAAAGCCTCTTGTGAGTGAGTTCCAACAGTATTTGTGTTTTTGATGATTTTCTAGAAGTTTTTCATATTTGGATAGCTTTTCACTTGGTCTCTGTAGTGACTCAAAGATTGGAAGCTTGAAATACCTCAAATCACATTGGTCTTTTTGTCTTCTTGATGAGTCTGACTTGGTTATGAAATCCATCCTTTTTTGAGAAATAGATCTAGTTGTTTCTTTGCAAATCTTTGAAAAAAACTTTTTTATAAGTTTTGAATTTCATTTTTATGAAAGGAAACATATCTGGATGTTTTTTTATTTGTTTGTTATTCTAGACAAATAAATCCTTAGTTTACTGAAAAACTAAGTAAAACATTCTTCAAAAAAAAAATTAAAGCTCTTATTCAATTAGATTTTTAAAGTTGTAGATCTCAAAATTAGTTTTTGTAGTTTTGAGTGCTTTTAAAATTTGTAGATCTCTTTTGAAGGAAAGTTGTTTTTGTAGTTTCAAGTCTTGAAAGTGAAAGGGATTTATTGTGAGAATTGATTATTTGTCTCGTTTTGAGTTCTTATTGAAAAGACAAAAATATTTTCTTCCAGTTATTCTTCATGCTCAAAGAAAGAATTGTCTCTTAAAAAGAATTGCATTCTCAAAATCTTTCTTTAGCTAGAATTTCATTAAAAGAAAATGAATTGATTATCATTTTTAGGTGCATTTTTAGTGTTTTTGGAAGTCAAGTCTTCACACCATCAAAGTTTCATTTCCATACCTATTGACTTAAAGAACAACCCATAAAAACAACGCTTAATTAAAATTCATCTAGTAATCTTTTTATTTCTAGGGATCTTATCACCAATAGAGCTTAGGCTAGTATCTTGGAGTAGGGATTAATTAACTCTCCAAGATAGTAAAAACAAATAGGTAGATAAATATTGCGGTAAGAAATAAATCCAATTGTAATTGGTACAATCTGGGAAGCTTCTCTTAAAGGAGTTAATCACGAGATCATATCCGAACCTTTGAAACAATCAATTATGTTTCATTGGGAAAGATAGAAGATCTACGCGCATTACAAACGGTAAACCTCGGATTGACCATTGGCGAGGAGCCTGGGGTCACTTTTCGGTAAACCTCAGATTAACCATGTCGAGGAGCCTGCAAGGGGATTAAGCTTTGTTACTCTACCCTTGCGCGTGGAATTGGATCGTAGACTGTTCCCCCAGTTGTATTTGTTACTGTTGGTAACCTTAGTGTCCATAAGCTAAAGATTATTTCCTAAGGTGATGGTGAAGGAAAGATCTCACTGTACCTAGAGAAGATGTCAACTAGACTCATTTGGACTCTCTATGGGGTTCTCTTCACACGAGATGGTTTTGTGAAGAAACTTGTGCCAGTCTGTTTCATTAAGCAGGTTTTCAAGGTAACTGTTCCAACCGCCCTTTCTGTATTAAATTTATACCAAGTTGGATTTCATCACCAACTAGTGTTTTTAGTATGGGAAGTTACTGTTTGTGTGTGGTCTGACCTCTTATAGTTTTAGGCATGTGATTCAGCTGTTTTTTTCTTTATAGACTTTAGGTGTTTTTAGTGAGATTTTCTTTGTTTGCGTGTGATTGGTTAATATATAATCGTGGAAGAATTACCGAGACAGTCCCGGAGACTTCAAGGGAAGCCCCCTGAATTTACACCAAGTCATCTTGAAGGGCTGCGTGCTATAGTATCATCTAGTAGTGGTAGAATTAGATCAACAAAAATTGGAATTTCATCTATAGTTGTTCATCCTGATCATCAAATACCCACAACAGAACACATTCAAGAACCGATTTCAATTTCTGAAGTTACTGGTAGTATTTCTCCTTCCAGTGAACTAGCTGACGAACCTGAAATTTCTGAGCCTAAAACTGAACATTCTGTTTTGGAAACATCCTCAGGATTTATTACACCAACTTCTAGTGATCCTGGTTCACCTAGGGTAAGAAATATTGTTACTGAAGATCTTCCATCTGGCCTCATTTCTATTGAAGAACTTGCTAGTCCAGACGAAGAGATATCTCTTCCCGAATTCCCTCAGTCTTTAAATCTTAGGGAGCGTGAATCCATTTTCTACAGCCCTATTTGGATTGATGCTTGGTATCTATCTTTGAAGAACTTTTTAGAAAACCCAGGTCTTTATTTTTCTCCACCTCGAATTCCATTTCATCCTACGCCCAGAGGTTACTATCCTTCATCCATTATGGCAGGAGAGTCATCTATGTTTTCCCAGACACCGGAGGCATTTTTACATGGTGGTCCTTCTGTTCCTTTGGGGTATCAGGCTCTTTCTGGTACTTTCTCAGGAGTAGCTCCTCGACCGATTGAACAAGTATTATCATCTGGTCTTAATGGAATTAAAACTGAAATGCTGAACGCAGAGCAAATCTTTATGATGTCTGGTAATATTCTAAATCCTCAACCTCATGGCAGTCAGTTACCACCTGGGGGAAAATTTCAGGGAAGTCAGTTACCACCTCGGGGGCAACCTCAGGGTAGTCAATTACCGCCTGGGGGGCAACCTCAAGGCAGTCAGTTACCACCTGGGATGAAATCTCAAGGTAACTTTTTCCCAGGCCAAACTGTGGCACAATATTATTTTGGAGAAAAACCTCAAGGACAGTACATACCTCAAGGTTATCAACCTTCAGGATAGGACATACCCCAAGGTCAACCCCAAACTTAGTATTTTCCTCAAGGTCCTTATCAACCCTAGATTCAGTACATGCCTCGGGGTTATCAACCTTAAGGTCAGTACCCAACTCAAGGTTTCCAACTGCCTTCTGGTCAATCATTTGTACAAGGAGCCAAAAATTTACCACTTACTTATAGACCCTATGTTCAACCAGGCTATGGTCCTTATGTTCAACCTTCTACGGGACAATACCCTGGAATGAACATG
This sequence comes from Pinus albicaulis, assembly GCA_034641835.2. Taxonomy (NCBI): domain Eukaryota; kingdom Viridiplantae; phylum Streptophyta; class Pinopsida; order Pinales; family Pinaceae; genus Pinus; species Pinus albicaulis. Next base: position 234,350,586 of record CM076577.1, read on the forward strand.
GTGTGGGATCCGTCCCAAATTCAACATACTATACAACCTAATGTGCAGTTTTCTACTCAACCTGGACAACCTTTGGTTTCTGGTCCAACCCAGCAACCTCTCCAGCCTACTATTCAAACCCCTGCACTTGGTTTTTTTCAGCAGTCTGGGCCTAGTACACCTCAGAGTCCGTCTAAAACTGCTGCAACTACTGCAACATCTGTTCAACCTATAACACCTATCTCTGGAGTATCTGTAACTCTGGTTTATACTATCCCTGCATCCGTGCAAATCCCTCAAGTCTTTATACCCCAGTCAGGACCTACAGTTCAGATTTCGGTCCAGATACCTACGGGACAAGCTGGTACAAGTACGACTGTCACAAGTCAACCGCAATTCACGTATCAACCATATCAGGGACAGTATCAATTCGGTCCCATTTCACAAAACCTATTTTATCGGTATCAACCGTACCCTGGCTATACTTATCAACAACCTCAACAACCACAGTTTGGTGCGGTTAATCCTGGTTTCCCGGGAGGTTACACAATTCCTAATGCAAATCCAATTCCTAGTTATCCTAGGTATCCTCCTCCCAGAACTACTTTGGTTACTCAAGGTTTTCGCGACCCTAATCATCAGTTACCATTTATTGCAACTTTGTATTTACCTTATTTAACATGCCTTACAAATGATCCAATTTTCTATCATCCATATTGGCTGCCAATGCCACATAACTTTCCCAGTGATATACCGAAATTCGAGGGTAAGTCAGGAGAGGATCTGTCAAATCACGTTATGACTTATCACCTCTGGTGTGCGTCTAATTCAATAATTGATGATTCAATTCGCTTATGTCTTTTTCAAAGAACTCTTATTGGTCTTGCCGCCAAATGGTACATTGAGTTACCACGAGGCTCTTTTAATAATTTCAGTCAGTTAGCAACTTCCTTCTTAACTCATTTTCAGTTTCCCGTCAGATATGAAAATGGAACGGAACTATTGACTTCGCTAAAGCAATCCACGTCCACATACATTTCAATCCACATGCTTCGCTAAACCCAATCCAGATTTAGTAATAAAACTGCCTGCTAAAGGTGTTCTTTATAAATCAACTTTCAATCCACATGCGAGAGCTGCTCAGAATTACAACATTGTTGAGGACTTAGCTATTTCCCCTTTAGCAATGTCAGCTTTGGAAGTGCTGCAGTCATGCCTAGCACAGCGTAAATTAATTTTGTCGGCCATAGGAGCTGTCGATATTCAGGACTCAAACCTAATAATCTTCGATTTAGAGAATATTACACCTCGCCTACCTCACCAAATGGATTTCTAAATTCCAGTATTAGTCAAAAATAGACCAATCTTTCGGACTGTGATTGATGAGGGAGCTTCAACGTGTATTATGTCGATCCACTGTTGGAAATCGCTTGGTTCTCCTACACTCAATCAGTCTCCGACAATTCTAAATGCTTTTAATGGCCGAGGTTTCCATCCTTTTGGTATTTTGAAGGATTTACCCATAGGGGTCGAAGGAAAAACTGTAAATCTAGATGTGGAAGTGGTTGATGCCTTTCTATATTACAACCTTCTCCTGGGTCGTAGTTGGTCTTATGCTATGACTATTGTTGTTTCTTCGGTCTTTCGGCTTATCAAGTTTCCACATCAAGGAAGGATCATTACAATAGATCAGTTGACTTATTTTTCTTCCGATCCAGCCTCTACAGAAACAATCCAACACGTCGGTAAAATGGCTATCCCTTACAAGGATGTTGGAGTAGGTTTGATTAAATATTCTGGTTTACTAGGAACTTTTTCCTTTCCTCCCCCTAACGTATCACCTTCTATCGCAACTATTCATATGATTTCATCAAATACTATTATGTTTGATGATCCTTGGATCGTACCGTCCGACTCCGAGTTAGATTCATTTGATGGCGCGATGCCTTTGAGTCCATTTGAAATTGTATATCAAGCTGTACAGTCGCTTTCCGACCCTTCTTCAACCAAAACTAATCCAATGAATGGGATCCATGAGGAATCACTTTCTATATCTAGCTCGGCCACAATGAAATTTCCCGATCTTGTTCATACTGATGAGAAAATTCGTGAACTTTTGTCTGTTGACGATTTACCATGGGAAGATCTACATCACCGATCTTCATTTTTACCTGATTGGATCATTTTGAAGATGATTTCGCTTCTATTTTTACTGTTGAATATGTCAAAGAACTACAGAATCCATTTCAAAATCCTGATTCTGAATTAAATTTGGAAAATATCTCTCGAACGATTCCTATTCACATTTCAGTTAAGCTAGGAATAATTGAAAACATTCATATAGGTGCTTGCTGTACGGAAGATGAAATCCAAACTTATAAAGCCCTATTTCAAGAATTCCGTGATGTGTTTGCCTGGTCATATGAAGAAATGCCAGGGATTGATCTGTCAATCGTTGTACATGAAATCAAGACTTACCCAGATGCAAAACCTGTCCGTCAATGTTTACGTCAAATACATCCAAGAAAGGCTGCTTCTATCAAAGCCGAAGTTGAGAAATTACTTCGTGCGGGTTTCATTTATCCAATTCCTTTAACCGATTGGGTATCAAATATTGTTCCTGTTAACAAAAAACAAGGAAGGATAAGAGTATGTATCGATTATAGGGATATTAATCGAGCTTGTCCTAAAGACAATTATCCAACCCCCTATATCGATCAAATTATCGATGATTATGCTGGCAGTGAAATTTTTTCCTTTATGGATGGTTTTTTTGGTTACAATAAAATAAACATACTCTGTGCTGATCAGCCTAAAAAAACTTTCATTTGTCCATGGGGAACATTTGCTTATTGCAAACTACCCTTTGGATTGAAGAACGTTGGGGAAACTTTTCAAAGGGCTATGTCTTACGCATTTCATGACATTAAGCACATTGTGCAGCCTTATCTCGATGATTTACCTACTCATTCATTGCATAGGGCCGACCATCTCACTCATTTACGAGCAATCTTTATGAGATGTAGGCATTATCAAATTTGGCTGAATCCACACAAATGTGTTTTTTGTGTAGAATCAGGTCGCTTACTGGGATTTATTTTTTCAAAATAAGGCATTCACGTTGATCCATCGAAGGTCGAAGCTATTGTTAATCTACCTCCTCCTTCGACTCTGCGCCAACTCCAAAGTTTGCAGGGGAAAGCAAAAATTTTACGTCGATTCATTCCTAACTACCTCGAGTTAACAAAGGGTTTTACCAGGTTGTTAAAACAGAATATTCTGTTCTTTTGGGATGAGATCGCTAATCGATCTTTTGATGCACTTAAACACGCGTTGACCCATGCACCATTACTGCATCCTCCCAATTACAACCAAGACTATTTTTTGTACCTCGTCGCTTCACATTCCACCATTGGGATGGTTTTAGTTCAGGAAGACGAATTCAACAATGAACATGTGATTTACTATCTTAGTCAAAATCTGCATCCGACTGAGATCAAATACACACATGTGGAGAAATTGGCCTTGGCAGCTGTTCAAGCTATCCAAAGATTTCGACACTACATCTTATTACGCAAAGCCACAGTAATTTCTAACAGTAACCCTATGATGTACATCTTGACCAAACAATTGCTAGGGGTCAAGTATTCCAAATGGATAGTTATCCTGCAGGAATTTGACTTGGAATTTGAAAAATCCAAGGCAAAGAAATCTTTGGTTTTTGTATAACTGATGTGTGATTTCCCCTCTACTGATACTGAAACTATGGCAGAGCAACCCATTGCGGATGAATCCTTGTTTCTTATCAGTACACTTGATCCTTGGTATGGGGATATTATTGTTTATCTCCAAACCCAATATTTTCGGCCTGAAATCTCACGATCTCAGCGACAGAAAATACATTTCCAATCCCAAAAATACAATATTATTGGTGATACACTCTATCATCGTGGAGCGGATTCTATTTTTTTACGCTGTCTTACTCATGAAGAAGATGAGAAGGTTCTAAATGACTGCCATTCTGGAGCATGTGGCGGTCATATGTCTGGGTATGCCACAGCCCAAAAGATATTGTGCGCTTGTTATTTATGGCCGTCGTTATTCAAAGATTGTATCTATGCAGTCCAAAAATGCCACAATCTTATTTATGGCCGTCATTATGGCCATTTTTATTCACCCTATAATTGTTTTTGGTCCTTTCGCAAAGTGGGGTATTGAATTTATTACATGTAACCCTCACTCGGCCGGGGGGCATGCGTATATTATCCTAGCGGTAGATTATTTTACTAAGTGGGCCGAGGTGATGCCTACATTTTCGGCAGACGACAAGACTGATGCAACTTTCATGTTCAATCATATAATTGCTAGATTCGGTGTTCCTCATGCCATTATTACTGATCATGGAAGTAATTTTCGAAATATCATGATGACTGAACTGATAGATCAACTTGCCCTTCGTCACGATAGTTCTACTCCATATTATCCGCAGGCTAATGGTCTGGTTGAAGCTATCAATAAAGTTTTAGTCACTATTATTAAATGAATTATTGGTATTCACAAGTCGAATTTCCATTCCATGTTATTTAAAACACTTTGGGCATATCGAACTTCAGTAAAACCATCAACTGGTTTCACTCCCTTTCAACTGGTTTACGGTTTGGAAGTTGTGTTGCTGATTGAATGCAAATTCCGTCATTGAAATTAGCCATAGAATTACTCCCAGCTACATCTGAAGAGGAGAAACATTTTTTGTACTTGCCTAAGCTAGATGAGAATCGACGAATTGCTGCAATAGCAAACGAGGCTCATGTCAAATGAATAAAGGCTCAGTACGATAGAAGTGTTACCCCTCGTAATTTTTCAGAAGGAGACCTAGTCTTAGTGTACGATCAAGCCAACGATAAGCTAGGGGCTGGAAAATTTGTGCCCATGTGGCATGGTCCTTTCATTGTTAAGCGGAAGCTGGCAAAAGGGGCCTATGAGCTGTTAGATTTCGATGGTGTCCCTTTAGATAAACCCAGAAATGAGCTTTATCTGAAGCGATATTATGCTTAAATTTGATGTGGATATTTTTTATTAGATTAGATTTCTTTACTGCTGGTGTGTCTTAGATTAGAAAAGCGTGCCTAGTTTAGAGTGTGTTTTTATCACTATTCTTGCTTATCTGATTTTTACTCTTGATATTACAGATGTCGACGTCTCTTCAAACCTACATTGGTTTTACTGATGGTGCTTGTCGTAGTACACAGAACATTTCTTCCGCAACTTGGGTTATCTATTCACCCTCTGAAGAGTTAGTATCCATGCATGGGGTAAGCCTCGGTCAAACAACAAATAACATTATAGAGTATAGTGCAGTGATTGAGTTATTATCTGAATCCACATCGTTTGGAATTCGGAGTTTGATTGTTAGGTTGGATTCTGAACTTGTTGTATTACAGCTTAATAGGGTTAATGCCATTATAAATCCAGTGTTATTACGGTTATTTTTAAGATTTCGTCTCTTGGAACGTGAATTTGATTACATGGAATATCAGCATATTCCAAGACATTTAAATACATTAGCAGATGCAGTTTCTTCTAGTAGATAAATCGACATTTGTAATAAATCAAAACAGTAAATTAAACAACATTCAATAACATGTACACAGATAGCCGGTAATAATGATATATCATAGCATAGAAGTTTGTTTTCAAAAATATACATCGTCTTCGATCATAGGTTGAAAACACTTTATGATCGGCAAAAATGATATGCAAAAGGTCAAAAATATGAGTCTACAACACGATCATCGTATCACTGATGATGATCACGATAAGATACCGCTGCCAGGGCCACCCTACATAGGAACCTCCTAAAAGGTCCTGGGACACCAATCACATATCTTTGTAATCTAAGCGATATATCATCTATGTCGGTCTCTGGAATGTCTAGAGTCAGGCGCTCTAGGTGATGCTCTAAATCAGACATAATATCTGCTGATTGGCCCTCTGGGGCTGGTGCTGCAGCAGCTGGATGCCTCCTCTCATAAGGCTGGAGATGGGCTGGTCGTCATGGGCCCACATCTACGTTTAAAAATTTTGATTATTATATTTGAGACGATTAAAATACAAAAAAAAATAGAACTTAGAAATTGTTGAAAATGATTTTTACCTGATTCATCCCATTGTTCCCCTGCTGGGAGAGCCATCTCTCGGTCACCGCAGAAATCTATCCCAGCGTATGGAAAGTCCTCTATGACAAAAATTTGGCATTCCAACCAATGAAAATATGTAGAAGGAAATCGAACAACCTCGACGCCCTCAGCAGCATGACGGGCCATCAATGCAACCCAACGAACCATCCTAGGTTCTCGAGGTCGTCCAACATCAACAGGAATGTTCTGCGGAGCTAACATGGGGATCCTCTCTAGAGAAAAGGTGACTATAATGGATCCATATCCAAAGTTATTTAGCTTTCCATTCTTTGCTCTGGTTAGTTGGCCTTTTACATTGGCCAACATAGCTTCGCACCAGTTGAAAATGGTGCCTCGAAAACAGTCTACAGCAATGTGCATCTGGGAACCGGTAGCCACATGCAATGCTGCACTCCCACACAGTCTAGTGACAATAAATGCAATAAATTTAAGCTCGGTACATATGATATTTTTTATGTCAATTCGTTTGTCCCTGGGGTCTGCCTGATCATTACAGAACTCTAGTCGAAAACTAGTGACAGACTGGCCACTTGGCCTAGTTCCAAACAGAGAAATTTGTTTGCCCCTCTTGGACAAACCAGTCAAAAAGTAGATATCCTCCAGCTCAATTTCAAGCTGGTGGCCGCCAATAATGAAACACTGGTCCTGTACATTCCCCCTGTTCATCAGCCATGTTAAGAGGTCTACTTGTGCCCTCATGCCCTGAATGGCCCAGAATTTATACAAACTGCATGTTCTTAATGCCTGCATTGTAGGAAAATGAAGCATTGCGGCATCATCTACGTCTTCATGCTCACGTTATCTCCAAATTAGCATCTTGTATATCCTACAATGCATAAAAATATATATTAGAGCAATTTAGTTTAAAAATTTTGAGCGGAATTAAAGAAATTTAAGTTTGAATTTTAATTGTGCGGGGTCCGCACTTTGTTCTCATACACAGTGCGTAGGAACGCACAAGCACTATGAGACAAGTGCGGACCCACGACTTTTTTCTATGTAGAAAAAATTTGGGGTCTGCAAGGCCCACATGTTGCACCTGCGGACCCCCGCGGGCGATTTTTTGAACATATTTTTCCCTTAAAAACGAAATCTAAAGCCTAAAAATGAAATGTAAACAGATGAAATGCAAGATAAGGAGGTCGTGTATTACCTGGAGCTGACGGTTCTCGATTTCGTTGGACGAATTTTCCAGAATCTTCACAAGAAATTTTTTACCCAAAAGCTCTTACTTTTTCACTCTTAACTCAAATGGTAAAAATGAAGTTTGAAAAGTCCTTTTTATAAGTTTTTTTGAATAAATAAATTTTTAATTTGTTTATTTTTCACTTTAAAAAGGTAATTTTGAAAGCATTTTTATTTTATCTTAAACAGGTATGTGTAATGTTTCGAGTTTTTGTGCAGAAATTGGATTTTTTAGGAAAATTGATTATTTTTCAACAAAGAGCACACTTTTATCACTTTTTAAGACTCTTTCAAAAATTTATGAAAAAGCGAAAACTTGGAGTCCTCTTTTAAGCTCTTTTCATACTCTCGAAAATTGAAAAGATTGTCGAGTACTTGATTATTCGAACTCGTTAAAATAAATGAATGATCGTCCCTTCAGTATAATTTTATCCATTTTACGGACTGAAATGGACTATTTACGAAAAAGGTATACGTTGACTAATTACAGTCAATAGAGTTCTCTCCCGCATTATTTTATCCTTTTTCGGGCTTGAGAGACTAAATTTATGAAAAAATACCCTCATGGAGTCTTCCTAAGTTTTTTCTTCTGACTCCCTAAAATTGAAAAAACGTCGATTTTCTCCTATACTGGACTCATTAAAATTTAACAGTAAAGGACCTGTTCAAATTCAAAACAGGAATGAACCACTCCTTCTTAGGGTTTGAATCTTAAACTAAGTTGGACTCATCGGAAGGATGAGATTATAAACAAGCAAATGTTATCCTCCTCAATATTGTTAAAAATAAAGAGGTACTTGCCAGAAATGGTGGGGGAAAAGAGAGAAAAATGAACCTGTTTGTTGTATTTTGATTATTCGAAAAGTCATTAACCACTCTTGAACACGACACTTTTTGTTCACCTGGATTGGGAAATCCTTTGCCTAACAGTTAATCAAACCTTTTTGAAAGTCTTCAGCCAGTTTCTGGGTATTAGCTTTGGGTCAATTGTTACCAAACCATCTGCAGTGTCATTATGTGTTCAAGAGGACAGTTCAAATAAACCATTCATCTACAAAATATCTGTCATCCATTTTGACCATCCCTGAGTCAGTCCTTGCCAATATATTTCTTCAAAACTTGATCTACGATTTCATGCTGTAGGCTTGCCTACAACAAATCACTTCTTATCGACGACAGCTCATTATCTAGGAAGTTGATCTAAAAATCGTCAGTACCTTGAAATCTGCATACCTCAATGGCAAGTTTCTCGCCTTCGACGACAGGTTGCATCATTGACCTTCGATCGAATGATTCCATGACATGTTCGAATTCATCTCATTCATTCACATCTCATGGATTGTACTGAGTACTTTGAGGGCCATTGACATTACTAGTGTTTACTCTCACACTTGTTAACAGAGTACATCATTGATTGGTAATCAAGTGGTTTCTACCATGTTCGACTTCGACACATTCATTCACATGGATAGAATCGTACTAGTTTGAGAAGCGAAAATCAAGACCCTAGATCTAGTTTCCACCATCCAGGCTGCAAGAAATTTTGTTATCATTTATACAGTGGAATATTCATAAACAGATGGCTGCATCCATACTGTGTCTACACATGTCTATACTGTTGATGTATTGAAAATCACTCCTGTATCAGAATAGTTTAAATAATTTTCTAGCTAGTTTTGATTTGAGTATGGGAATGCCTACCTCAGCGATGATATGTCTACACATATATATTTTGCATTGAATGTTTTTATAGGTTCTGACTGGGGAGTCCATAGGATGATCCTTGAAATGATAAAGCACTGCACTCTTCATATATGACAGACTTCACCTTCATCTATTCCAGACTTTTCACTTTAGGGGGAAATCTGTTGCACTGAAAATTTTAATTCTGAAATTCTGCTATATGTATGAGCTCATTATCACTCATACTTCCTCCTTTGCAAGTTTAACATATCAGTTCTTTATGTCAAGCCTTGAAAATAAGAGAAAAGTTCTTAAAATCCTCCTTAACTCTGGTATTGCACTTTCTCTTTGTTATGGGTGTGGACCCCTGTAAAAGATTAAAAAGGCACAAGCAAACTCAAAAATCTCACTTTCAATAAATTCTAGAAGCCTCTAGAAAGAATCTTGTAGTGGCAGAACCACTCTTTTGAGGTTCATGTATCCCTTACCTTAAGGAGCTAACCCCTTGATGTGAGGAGCTTATCCCTTTGAAGGATGATTCTATCCCTTCATAGTTGGAACTGAAACCTCCTCTTTTGCACTATAAAAAGAGGCATCGAGTAGCCTCAAGGGGAGTTCAAGCTTTAGAATTATTTGAGGTTAAGTGTTGTTGGGATTCAGACTCATTTAACTAAGATTTTTTGTGAGGAGAGATCACATACCTCTATCTATCTCGGTTGGAAGAGTGCAAGGCTTGTTAGAGTAGAGGATATTCCTGCTTCGGACCCCGGGAAGGCCTGTTCAACATCAAGGCTAAGACTGTAAGTTTTTCTTTATTCAAAGTTAATACAAATGAATTCATTTTTCTCAATAAGTTGTTAATTAACTGTTTATTTCATGGATTCCCTGATCACCATGATAGGCATGTTTTATAATATTTACTATACAGGTGCTATTTAATGTTTTCTTGTTTGTGACTGCAGGTCTATAAAGATAAATCCTTCAAGTGACCGAGGGACAACAACTTCAAACAAGCATTGGAATTACGATAAGTTCTTAACACCTTTATAGTATTCTTTTGTAAATCACATATATCTAGAGAAAGATAGGTTTATTTGGCTGTTTGTTGGTAGATTACTTTTTGGTACTAGGGAGATCGATCTTGTCCGCAAGATTGATTTATCCGGCCAACAAACCTTCACACCTGTTTTTAAGCCTATCTTCCAGTGGGGAGACCAGTGCGCAATTAAACGATCAATTTCTTCATCTGCAGCCATATAGGGAGGCGAAACCCACGCAGGATCCTTGTGGCCTCGGATTTGGGCATTATGCATAGTCACCTGGAATGCAGCAATGCTTTTATACTTATCGTAGATGGTTGCTGATAGACGCAGCTGGGAGTTGATAGCTGTTGGGAGCCCACTCTAAAAAAATACCCAGAAGACTTGGTTTTCCTCGATGCGCTTCACATCCTTATAGTCACACAAGTACGTATATCAAGCCCCCTCGCACATGTCTGGGGTGAGCTTAAGGAGGACTGATTCCTCGGGTGCTTCCCAGCTGACCAACGCAATGAGAAGCATCAACCAGGAATAAAACAATGTGCGTCCCTACTCTTAGGATTCATGGACATTGGCCAGAAACTCATTGCACAAGTATTGGGACCAATTGAAGAAGACCCCTTTCTCGCATCGACCTGCCAACTGAATTACATATTTGGGAATAGAGGCCACCTAGAATTCTCGCATCATCTTTCATGCCAACAATAGGGTACCGAACTGCGTACCAAGGTAGCTGATGGATTTGATCATGAAACCTCGAGTGTTCCGCTCTACATGGTAGGTTTCACGCACGTGGTCAGCGATCTTTCCCTCGTGCTTCTTACCAGTGTGCAGCAGAGGGTCCGTCCCTTCCATGGTAAGACCAGTAATTCGATGAATGAGTGCAGCATCGATGGGGATTCGATCCTGGATCCATAAGAAGCCATCGTGGACTAGGGCGAGAAACTGACGTACCAGACAGTCTATGATATTGTAGTGGCCAAAGTGCGACATCCTGAGCAGGTTCAAGAGCCCGGACCCTACCAATCCACATACCCAGTGCATGGGGACAATTTTTATCCCATCATCTTCTTATATTCTGTCAAGATATAGTTCAGGTGCCAACTCAAAGAAGGCCTCCAAATTGGCCAAGTAATGATCATCAAATTTCACCTCATGGAGCATTCCAAAGGACTCGCCAATGACGGGGACCTCACTCGGGGTCAGTGGCATCTACAAGTAGGTGCACAGGCTATCGAGACTCTTCGGTGTGCATGTGGAGGGCCTGCGGGGCTGAAAAAAGGGCGGTAGCCAATTGATAGGTTGGGCTGCCTAGGCCTCTTCCTGAGCAGCCAAAGGTTTCTTTGTTGGTTTGGAAGAACATGCCTGGGGTGCCATTCACATCGAATTTACATTTCGTGAGGAAGTACGGGGGTTCACCCCAACCCATTTTTCGGGTTTCCCTGACCCCTCTACTTTTTTTCCCCGTATTCTTCACTTGACTCGACATAGATATAACTTCCTCGACTTCAGGCTCGACTTCCACTACGTCCTTGGATTCTTGTTCCATCGAGGTCACCAGTTCTAAGGCTTCGACAGGATTAGTGGCCATCATTCTGGCACGGAAGATGAACTTCAGGTCACTACTGTCAGAGGGAGTAGGTTGCTCAGACATGAAAGGGACGCAATAGGCACAGAAACTCTTAAAACAAAAAGTTGTCAAGGAAAAACACGCCAAGTACAAACTTTTCAAGAGATACAGAACCCTTGTCTGATTTATCCTTCTCCTTTTGTAGCCTTTTCGATCGACCAACAGTTGGGTAAACCTCACTTGGAACTTACCATCAAGTAAACGGTAAAAAAGCTTTGGAAATCTCCTCATTAAATGTTGGTCGCCCGCTCCTTTAAACAGTAACTTTTTCTTTTTACACGAGTTTACTGTTCCAACGGCTAGTTTTCGCACCTCCTGTGCACCCAGCGCACCCCTGCACTCCCAAAAAATATCCTATGCACCCGGCGCACTTCTGCGTGTTCAGTGCACCTATTGCATTCTGAACATATGCTTGCACCTTATGTGCACCCCTCCGGGCTTCCAAACCTGCGGCCATTTCCTATGCATACCATGGTACCTTCCGTTCTTACCTTCCTTGGTGGGCATAGCCCACTTTATACAACTACTCCAGCCATATATTCATTTGATCTAATACAGTTTGAGCCAGTTTCCATTGACATAGACGGGTAGCATATCATCATGCAAGATGGCTAACCAAACAGCTCCACCATCCGTCATTTCTTTAACTACATAGGGACCTAGCCAGTGCTGTCGGAACTTCCCTGAGCGTTTCACAAACTGGATATCATGCAGTAGGACTAATTCACCTTCTACAAAGGTATTTTGTCAAATATGTCGATCATGCCATGCCTTATCCCGAGCCTTATGAACTTGCTGATGAAAATTAGAAATGAAACAATCTTCCTCCAAAGCCACAAGTTGCGCTAACTACTCCTCCATGATATCAGGCTCTGCCATATTCATAAAGGTTGTGATGCACAGGCTAGGAAAAATGTATTCCATGGGCATAATGGCCTCCTTACCATAAACCATCCTAAATAGTGTTTTCCTTGTCAGCTTCTTATAGGTGGTTCGGTAGGCCCAAAGAACAGACAGGATGCACACGTCCTAGTTGCTGTGATCGGTGTTATAGACCTTAGTCAGTGCGTGCTCCAAGACTTTATTAAAAGATTCGACTGCTTCGTTTGCCTGTGGATGATATAGAGTGCTTTTCGCATGATGGATCTGAAATTCTGTCATCAAGGCTTATATTGTTTCATTAACGAAATGTGTACCTCTGTCACTCATTAAGATCTTTGGACATCCAAATCTGGTCAGAATCTGCTCAAATATGAAGTACGCAGCGGTATCTGTAGTGCAATCCTTCACCTCTTGTGCTTTGGCCCACCTGGTTACATAATCAGTGGCAGTTATAATGTAACGTGCACCTGTCTTCTTCTCAGGTGGGTTGATAGGTCTGACAAAATTGATGGTCCATTTGTCAAATGCTTGCAGGGCCATTTTCGGTTGAAGGGGAATTTCATCTCTGCGTGATGGCCTTCTGGTTCATTAGCATGTATTGCAAGCCTAACAATATTCGTGAGAGTCACTATGCAGGGTAGGCCACCATAATCCAACCCTCAATATCTTTTGCACCGTTTCTTTCCCTGCATAGTGACCTCCTGCTATGTTGTCGTGGGCTTATGCCAAGATAGCATGTCGTTCATTCTCCAAAATGTACCTTCACAACACTTCATCAGCTCCCATATTATATATATGACCTGCGATGATGGTAAAATCTGTAGCATGGGTTACCAACTCTTTCTTCTGTTGTACCAAATACTCTGTAGGTGCCATGCTTGTAGTTAAGAACTGGATGATGTCGGCGAAGTGTGCATCAACCACCTTAATAGAAAATAGTTGTGCGCCAGGTAATCCTTCTTCCAGGTTGTTTGGTTCCTCACCACTCTCAATTCGGGACAAGTGATCCAGCCCAACATTCAACTTCCCCGGCTTGACAATGATCTCAAAGTCGTATTCCTAGAATAGCAGTAGCCATCGGCAGATTCCCCCCCAACACAAGCTTATTCACTGGGTACTTCAAAGCCGAATGATCCGTAAACAATTTAAACTTTCCTCGTAACAGATAGTGCCAGTACTTCTGTAATGCATAAACCATGGCCAATCCCTCCCACTCTGTGGTGGAGTAGTTGCACTCCGCACTAGAGAGTTTCCTACTAGCAAATGCAACCGAGTGATCAATGTCTTTGTCTCTAGGGTATGTAAGGACCGCTCCTAGGGCGATTCCTGATGCATCTACGTGAACATGGAATTCCTTCACCCAATCAGGAAAGATGAGAATAGGCGCAGAGACCATATTCTCTTTGAGTAGCTCGAAGCTCTTCTCACATTCGTCATCCAAAAAAAATGAAACATCTTCTTAAGCAGTTTTTCCATAGGTGTTGTGATCAGCACATATCCTTGAATAAACTTCTTGTAGTAGCCTGTATGTCTGAGGATCGAATGCAGTTGTTTCTTAGTTGTAGGTACTTCCATATTTGTGATAACTGCAACTTTCGCAGGGTCAACCATCAACCCCTGTCAGAAAATGATATGTCTGAGAAAGATTCCGAAGGGTATGCAAAAGATGCACTTCTTGATATTTAGGGAAATCTGGTGTTTTCTACAGGCATCCAACATCATGCGCAAGTTTGAGATGTGCTTCTTAACCAAGATGAAGACAGTCCAGTCATCAAATTACACTTCCAAAAACTTGTGGATTAACTCTTTGAACACTGCGACCACCACCCGTGAAAAGATGGCAGGGGCGTTCTTGAGCCCAAAAGGCATGATAGTATATTGAAAGGATCCCCATTCAGTGGAAAACGTAGTTTTTTCTTCGATCTTCAGGTGCGATTCTGATTTGATGGTAGCCCGAGAACCTATCTATAAATGAATATTCTTCCTGCCCTCCCACACTATCAAGTATTTCATCTGAGAATAGTGTGGGAAAAGGATCATGTACATAGGCATAATTCAATTTGCATAAGTATACACAGATTCATACTTCTCCTTTCTTCTTTTTCTCCTGAACGACCATCGGACTTACCTAGTGCGATAATTCGACCGGTTTGATGATACCTGCGGTGAGAATTTTATCGATTTCTTCCTTAACCTTTTTCATATACTTAGGATTCAGTCGATAATGGCGTTGCTTCATAGGGTGTGTATCCGGTTTTAACGTTATGCACATGACCCCTAGGTCTAGTGTGATCCCCTTAAGCTTCGAAAACTTCGTCAAGAATAAGTCCTGATATTTTGTGAGTAGTTCTACAAGTTTTCCTACCATGTCATCATCCCAATAATCCCTACTTTTAGCCAACTTAGGCTTCTCTTCCATGCCAATGTTGACTTCTCGCAGCTTCAAAGGCTTCGTAACATCGACAATGTGTAGTGGGGGTCCTACAACTACGTGCTCTCCCTCTGATTCTGGGATAGAGACATTGCGTGGATCTTCATCGCATTCTTCGATGGCTATATTGCAGCAGTTGAAAATATCCTGAATCTTCATTTCCTAGGTTGGCATCCCAAGTTCTATGGAAGGGCGTGATTCATCAAATACAAAGGTATCTATATCCTACAGAGCTTCGTCAAGCTCCTTTGTGCCCCTTGTTAACCCAAATGTGCCTACAAATTCATCCTTTAATGTTTCCCAGTGGCGGGTGCGCTGATGTAGCTCCACATCTAAGTACCATGCGGTGGGAATTGGTCCCAAGGCTTGAATAAATAGGTGAACCCATTCTTCTATAGTCCGGTCACACCATTTTTCCATCCAAGTGAGCAAATGTTCGCGCGGGTCCCCTGGCCCAAGGAATGTATTTACGTGCAAGTGAACTGGAGGTTCAACTCGCAGGACCATCATATCCCGACACTCTTCCTAGTCCTGGAATGCCCACTTATGTGTGTCCCACCACCTCGTAGGTGTTGCGCGCATAGCTAAATTAAGGGCCCATAACCTTCACTCTCTTGGAACCTCAGCTAAAAATGCTCGCAAAAACTCCTCAATACTACTAGATCCATCAAAGTAGGGCAACTCTCTTACCTTGGAGGAGATGCATCAAAAGTCCTTGGTGATCCTAAGGCATCGTGGCACAAATACATCATGTAACCGATTCTGCCAATTTTCCATCTCTCTGTCAAAGTCAAAGAAACACTCACTATCCTTTTCCCAACAAAGTACACCATTGGTTGTGGGATTGATCCAATCTTTGTCCTGCGTAGTTAACTTATAAATATGATCCACATCCTCTTCTTCATGCACCGACTCTGTATACCATTCTCCTTCTACGGTGTCTAATGGTACTATCACCTGCATACCTTCATTCTCAAACACCATGCTTATTTAATTTAGGTTGATGATGCCTCCAATATCTACGGTCCAGTCCAATCCTAGGAGCGCAGGATAGGGGTCTGCATAATCTACAATATGAATGACCTCAAAGTCAGCCCAGACCTTAAATCCTGTGATATCTACCATGATTTTTTATATTCTTCCCAACGGTATGATCTTCTGTTGATTGGCCATGCGATACCATATAGTGGACCATTCCAATTTGGGTTCTCCCATTCGCTGCCAAGTTTTCTTGGGAAGTACATTTGCATCTGATCCCAGGTCCAAAATAACCTAATCCATTTTGTAATCACCAATTTGTGGTGTTAGACACATTTCCCTACCAGTTCATTTCTTATGCTTGTACAATTTGTGCACATCATTAACTTCCAAGGGTGGAGTAGTCCTTTCTGCGAAGCTATCTATTAAAGCTTGGAGGTTTTCTACGGCCCATTGGTTACGTAGTAGCTTCATACATGCCTGGAAAAATGGTTTGACCTCATCATCTTCTTTGAGGTTCGCAGGGGCTTGTGCAGTAGATGCTTCAGCCTTAGCAAAGTCTTGGTGAGCTACGACAAAGGTCTCCTTTTCCTTCTATAGGTCCAACCCTTCTGATTTGATGGCTGGTTTTTGGATAAGAGGCTCAGCCGCAGCTTTCTCCTCAGCTCTCCTGGTGGCCATGCTACTACGTGTTATGACATTAATGCTTGGTTCTTCATCTCGAGGTTCTACCTTAACCCTCTGTACATACTGCGTAGGTGTCTGTTGTTTTTCCTGCATTTTGGCTATCAGAATCGGGCAGTCTTCAATCACATGGTCTAGCTATCTACAGTATCTGTAGGATTGTCATGCAGGGTTCGGGCAGTCCCTCGCAAAGTTCCCTACCTCTTCGTAGTTATAGAAGATCATTTGTCCTCTTCCCTACCTGTGCTTCCACCTCGGCCCCCTACCCTGCCTCTAGCTGGAGAGCCACCTATGCCTGAGGGGGATCTTGGTGAAGAAGGGTCTGATTTTACCCTATATAGGTTTCCCCGTTCTATCATTAGGTCATAAGTTTGGCAGTTCTATTCATCATGTCCTACTGATCGGAAAAACCTGCACCATTGTTGCTTTAGTTCTAGGACATACGCACCTAGATGGGGGCAATGGTTAGTATCATGCAGTCCGGCTACGCGAAAATCATCGCACCACAACACTGGTCCACTTGGTCCTGGGCATAATGGACTGGGTCCCCCCACCTGTAGGTATTCTACCAGCAGTGGGAACTGATCCTTGGTATGCCCATATACCCTACATCTTATGCAACATACACCTAGGATAGCTTCTTTCCCTCGGTCCTTTCGCAGGTTCTGGATCTCCATGTGCATCGCCCCTAGTTGTTCTTGGATTTTTTGTACTCCCAACTGGGTATCATCTCTCAGTGCAGCTTCCAACTTCATAGCAATCTCCAAGTATTTTTCCTGCGATTCAATGGCTTTCTGACCCATAGGTACTCATAGGTGAGGTAGTAACATAGCAATGAACCATTCCTTGTGTTTTCTGTCATCATACAGAAATTTCCCTTCCCTTATTACCTTCTTTATCCATTGGTCAACCTCCCATACAGACTCAGAGGGCCCCTGTTTAAAATATTTTAGATCATTCACTATCTAGGAGTAGGATTTAGGCTTCCGAAACTATTGTTTTAGGGCATTCTTAACCCCTTGAATAGTCACATTCACATTTTGAGCTACGTATCCCATATACCATTCCAGGGCTCTTCCTTCAAAGGCAAGGGACATCTCCACCCTTTTCACAACATCGTTGGCCACATTCTTCACAGTCCATACCAACTTTGCGACAAACCATAACCGATCCATATCTTCATTGCCTACACCCTTAGAAGTAGGTAGCTTCATGTGTGAGAGCATCCCGTTGGTGGAGGTATGGGTGATTTCTTACCCCTATGTTGATTTGAAGGTGTTGTATTTGGATGGTTATGTGCAGTCAGGTCCCCTACTGGATTGTAGACAGATCTATCTCCTTCTTGATTAGTTCTGTAGTATTTACCACTCCATGTTGTACCCTCACTCTAATCAGAGCTCATTCACTCTGTATGGCTACACAAAATGCTCTTTTCACACAATAATATCTTAATCAATAATAGCAAGGTTTTCATAAACTTACCCCGGAAACCCTTAAAGAACCTTCGCTCTGCCTCATAATAGGATACGAATTGATCAATTGCAAAATCCATCACAAATCCTCCTAGAACACTATCCACCCAATGATCTATTGTACGAGTGATGGTGTTATCAGTATTTTCTAACTACTGGATCAACTCTGGAGTCCACTGCATGACCTGTTCATCCCTCCAATACGTCTGGAAATATACGAGCCTTGCAAGCCACTCCTGAAGCTCAGTCGCAAATTTCACAAAGAATATTTTGTATACCTCTGTAAAAATGTACTTATTCTTCCACTTCTGTGATGTCAACTTTGTGCTGCGATTTTATTTTACCGCAAATTCCTGAACCTATTTTTCAAACCATTCTTCAATTTCTTTCTTCTCAGGTCTCCAATGTTCTCTTGGCATTACCCGATCCCTCTCCCAAAATTCTCCTGGTCTCGGAAACGGAACCATTTTTTGGCTTGAGGGGTCCTAACCCAGGTTCATAGGTTAAGGTTCACCAACAAACCCCTATACTACTAGCCCTTTCGACAATGACCTGCTTGTGCAGGCCAAAATTTGACCCGAAGCAGTATGGGAGGTTGTTGAAACCAGGATTTTGCACCCTAAGAGAGAGTAGGTAAGTCAAGTAGATCTGCGTTCACATCTTATCAGGTTTGCACAAGACAGATCTGTTCGCAGGTTTGTTAATAGTATAATCCACACTATAACAGAGCGACAGATCTATTCAATACCTTCGCATCCAGGTGCGTATCAACAGTTATCCATACATAATATCATAATGCATCATTAATGGATTAAAGATACACCATAACAGGTAACAGATAACACAACTGTATTCTTAGTTCTAATAGATCCCAAAGCTTTGCATCAACAGTAACACATCAAATCTGATAACACAGAGCTACTTTAACTATATCTGCATATATTAGCATCAAAACCCAGTACAATCCAAAAACATCCTGCATACAAAGCCAGCAGGGTCCGCACACAATAGGACTAAGGATCTCCACGCACACAGCTAGCAAGAGTCCTTACCCAAATGACCCAACAACAGATCTAACAATTTGCACTTAGCATCAGAATTAATTATTGCCTACCTTAAGACTCAAAATGTTCATCTATTTATATCGACTTAGCCTACGCTTACAATGGTCCACAAACCGTGGTTTGTGGACTCTTGGTCTACCCTTGACCCATTACAATGCATTCGGGGCTTTGACCCACCCAAAAACCCCTGCATTAGACTAATTAAGACCAAAAATATACAAAATTGTACAAAATTTGCAGCTTTTAGGGGATCTTATTCCAACAATCTCATCATTGGTTTCTTTTCCTGAGTCCTTCCTCAACCAACACTTTAATAAGAGCTTGATGGTATAAGTTATATTCTGATGCATTTTTGTGTGTTTGAATCCTAACTGGCATATTTTTCAAGCTCTTCAGTAGAAAGAATGGTAAGTTGACGGTCTTCATGCCTGCAAGATGAAACAAAAATCTCATATGATAAATAAAAACCACAGTATACCTCCTCTCACATGCGAGTTAAATTTTGATGAGTTTGATAGTCTTAACCCATTCATTTTTTAGGTAATTACTCATAATTCCTTTAGCCTAGTTGGGATATTTGTGTCCATATTTAAGGAAACTGTTGAGGTCTCCTCCAGTGATGAATTGGCCTTTAAAACATTTTTCTCCTTCCTATGTAAGGTTCAAATCCTCAACAATTGACTCTTTTGATACCTGCAATCTGAGACCATAGATAGTTGATTCATGTCCATTGAAAGAGTGTTCAAACTCCTGAGATACTCCTAAATGAGAGCTTCCCAGTCTTGAACACAGTGTATGCCACCCTGCTTGAACAAACAACCTTCTCACATTCGGATTAGCATCAAATAGGTTAGCTCCTTGGGGTTCAATTCATTTTAGATTTCCTCCTTTCTTAGTCATATTCAGTAATAAAGAGGTTGTCTGTGAAAATCTGATAGGTGGCAAGACTAGAGGAGCTCACCTAATAGGTGTTCCTATGTATTCTATGATTTCTTGTCTGCAATATAAGACTCATTTCTTAAGCTTCTCACTGGAATATCTCGTTCACCAACAGTTAAACTCAAAACTAATGGTCTTCCTTTATTTCTTGTGGTTTAAAACGGATATGTTGGTTCACCTTCCCATGCATGAGATTTTTCATTATGGTAAGTATCTTAGACCGTAGCATACACCCTGTGGTAGTCATTATGAACTTCAATTGGATATGAAGTTTTAGATGGTATGCTACATGTGGCTAGAGATGAGCGAAGCTTGAACTAGCATTCACCTCCACTGTATCTTTATTACAAGCTTAAATTTTTTGAAGCATCCATGCATGATCAACCAAACAGTCATCGATTTGAATCTGTAGATCCACAATCTATTTTAACACATAACACATAATTTTACATGTGGATGAAATGAATCAGCAGACAAACAATATGGACAACAATAGGCTTTTAAAAACTACGGATTGACACCTAACGTTCACCATGTATAACCACGACTTGAACTTAACATCACTCAACGTAAACTTTCTTATCACATCACCTAACTCATGGTAAAGGTCAAAAAATATTTGATAACGAGAACATGTGGCTTAACACAAAGCGGATGTGCTTTTTTTATTTTATTTTTATTTTTAAAACAACGGAAGTTACCAGAATTTTTGGTAGCATCGGGTTTAAGAAAAAATAGACACAAAACATAATTAAAACAGACTTTCCGAAAAGGGCTAAAACAGACGCTACCAGAAATTTCGGTAGCGTTCTAATTTTTTTTTCAAATTTACAAATTTTGATCATAAAAACGAAAAATTTAGAGCATACTCATGACTTAGCATAGAACTGTGCTAACACATACTACCCATGGAGCTTTATAACCTAGCTTGTTATAGTATTTACAATAAACAATTGTTGAAAACCATGACCAACATATTGTTTGTTGGAACTTTATAACACAACTCATTATGGTATTTACAATAACAACCACATATACACTCATGGACATTTTCTTCCACCAGCAAATAATCATAATGTCTATGGAGCTTCATAAACACAAATCAATAAAATATTAACAATAATATACACATATACATATGCACATTTTTTCTAACCAATAAATAAAAGGATTTGATTCATGTATCAATCGGCAAGGGAATCTAGAGGCTCAAACCTACACCCTAAAAAGTAGTACCAAGGTTCACCTACTTCCCAAGAAGTAGAGAATCCATTACCAAAGTCAAACATGCATATAATTTCTAGCGCTACGATCCTTGCACTACGTTTTATCTAAGTGAGCAGTTATTGGCTCATTTTTCCAAGGTACACTCCCAATGTGCTTCAAATTGTATCTCAAAATGGTAATGACTAAAACAAATCTATTCCTCAGCCTTCTCTTCTCTTCTACAAAGTTCCTTGGGAAATTCGATCACCCCCTTCCATGTATTCACACACATTCTAGGTTTCGTTGGCATCCCCTTCTCTGTTGCACAATCCCTCGGGAAACCCATCCCTTGGCAAGGTTTCCTCACATCGAATGGTCAAAAAACCAAGGTATATACCTGCCTCAAAACCATCATATTGGTCATAGCATGTGCATAGAAATAAATGGACACTATTGTTGGAAATGTTGTCATTGATGGAAAAAGAATTGGCAAAGAAGGAGCATCTGAAACTGTAACCATGAAAAGAGGAAAAGAAAAGTAGCAGCAGAAGAAGAGTGCATAATTGAAGCAGAATTGTCCAGAGACAGAGTAGGAGAAAAAAGGCCATCGAATAGAAAAGAATAAGTGAATGTTCTAGTAAATGGTAATTCACCCTGATGGAACCCGTGATAAGTAAGAAATCCATTGAAGGAATTAATGGTTGCAGAGATATGATGGTTTTGCTTGGATAATCAAGAACTTGAATGTATAGTTAGAAGTGGAACTGTGATAGGATAGAACTCCGATCATGCAATGGAAGTTTGATATATTATAGCATAATTGAAGACAGAATGACATTGAATTGTCTCGAGTTGATGTTTGTGAGGAAATCTCGTCCATTAGTTCTTCATTCTCCTCATAAGAGGAAGCCTGCGTATAACTAACTCTATCCTAATGGTAGTGAAAATCATGTCGGAAGAGAACTACATTTGTTCGTTGTTTATTGGAAATCCTGCCGAAGATAGACCAGAAGTTAACTAAGTAAGAAGGATAGCGCAAACCCAGACTAACCCTTTGGAATCATGAACAGAACCCTGCTTGGAAGAGCGGAACCGTGACCGAGTGAACAGTGAAGGCGGTTTATGGTTTTCATCGCACCACCTATGTGGAGTGAGCGGTATTTGAGGAGTTGGGAGTGATTCCATAAATCATTCGACACATGGAAAGGAGGACCCGCGGAAAACCGCTTGTCACTGTGCGCCATCGGGCGTTATTGTTCAACCCAGGATGCCCAGCAATATTGATACAGACCGTTGATCTAGGAAGATTCCATCGAACGGTGGCTATGTTTAGAAGGTGCGCGAAGGATAACCCAGGTACGGCGTGCCATTGCACGTTATTGCCCGTGCAAGTTACCCAAGCGATATCCGTCGATTTGGATGTTGTGGCGCGATGGAACGTGAGCCCTTCGATCGGGTCGATTGTTAGCGCTGGGCCCCAATTTAATTTATATTGATCATTGTTAAGGTCTATTTAAAAGCGTTGGTTATTAATATAAAGTTCTATTATATATTTTAAATTGCCAAAGGTTGTGGATAATGTTTATTTATCAAATTCCATGAATTTGATAAATAAAATTTCAATAAAAGAAGGAATACCATCAGCGTTTGGATGGTTTTGACTCATGGTTTTACTAAAGGAAAAAACTATATAAGGAGAAGACGATTATTTTACAAGGTGTGCATGCGTAAGGGTGGTGAATGAATAATTTTCTCTAAGGAATATCTGCATGAACGAAATATGTTCTTAATTGATAAATCTGAATCTATGATGCACCCATGGATATAATGATCTGACGATGATGAATCTCTTGTCTGATCGACTGACGAAATCATGAAGAACTGGTGCAAGTGTACTGAAGAAAATGAATAAATCTGGTGGCCTGCAAGGTATGTCGTGTAGAAACTGGTGGATCCAGTATGAAAATTGATGGAACATGGTCCGCAGTGGTGCTGAGGGTCGAAGCCTTCAGTGAGGGGGTTGTAGCTCCCTTCCAGTGGTAGCTGGTAAACGAGAGAAGGTTGTAGCCTTTCTGCAGGTAGCTGCCTGTGTGCTAGTATAAGTCTGCGCCAGCATAAATTGTAAGAAGTTTTCTTTATAATAAATATTGAATACTGAGATAACAGCAGTGGTGGTTTTCTCCCAAATTGGGTTTCCACCTTAAATACTGGTGTTCATATGTGTGACTTATGTTTGATGGTTTGTTCTGTTATTTCTATTCATACTTACTGCTTACTAAACATCTGATGAATGAATGATGCAATGATCTAAGTAAAGACATAATAAGATCTCTGGACATACACGTTGGATTCTGTAAAATAGCATATGGTTTTAAGAGAAAGAAAAAGTAAAAAGTTTTCAGCCCTAAATATTGATTCACCCCCCCCCCCCCCTCTCATTATTTTTCCCAACAACTATTAGTACTAGAGTCACACAATGGCCCTACTCCTGAATTATTTACCAACATATTGTTGCATGTTCCAATTCCTTTTATTGTTGTTGTTAACACTCTCGCAGCTAGTTCCAACCACCCAAACAATATATTTTCAATCACGCAAACTGGGAATTTTCCATGATTTCTTGTACCAAGCACATAACTTCCATTAGATTCAAAAGGAATTTAAATAAATTTGAATCATACCTCATTGGTTGATCAGGTGCTCAAAATTATGCTCAAAAATTAAAGTTTTTGAAATAGTGTGAAACCTAAATGAACGCATAGATCTCGTCGTCTTGAATCCAGCGCAACTCATTTCATGGAAAACCAACATCGTATGCTCCCAGAAACGTGTTTTTTCCACTTTTTCAAACATAAAAAAAAAATTGTTTTTAATGCAGGACAACCCATTCAGTAGTCCATACAGCTAACTAAGCATACCTATGTGGTAGGGTGACTGTGAAGGTTGATTTGGTCAAAGGTTTGGCTTCAGAAAATGGGATTGTGCCAAGTGTAACTTTATTACTGGTTTGAAATGGTGTGTTTTAATTGGTGGATTTGGTGGCCAACCATAGGCTTCCACGTGACCTAACCAGGGGTAGCCACTTCGTGGCCCGTGGGCCACCAAAATTTGGGTTGAGTCTAAGTGGAGCAGGTGGGGGTCGAACCCGTGACCTCCAAGTACCAAGCCAAATGTATTTTCATTGTGCCCCACGCTTGTTCCTTACCGTACTATGGCATCATATTTATTTTAATGTCATACTAAATACGTATTGAGGGTGTGGGTCCAGGGTCTAGCCCCAGCCCTGGTCACCGTCGAGCGTGGGACCATGGGTGGGAGGCTAGCCGCCACCCCCCCCCCCCCCTTCGCCCCTCCCCCATTAGCCATTAACCATTAGCACCGACGGGTGCATATGCCCACATGTCCACCATAACACAAAGTCCATGGTCCTCAAACCGTCAAATTGTTTTATATAAAAAAAAAAAATTAAAAATTAAAAAAAAAAATATTAACCATATAACGATATGGTTTGAAATTCAATTTCTAAGAGTTATTAGGAAAATTGGTGCGCTGAAAAATTCGCCTGGTTTTTGGTGAAATTGGCGCTCAATTAGGTGGATTCCGAGCAGATTTGTAGGATGCTACTAGATTTTGGGGAAAATGTGGAGCAAATAGTGTAGAAAATTGGGGGAGTCATAACTAAGTCATTTTTTTACCAAATTAGCAGCAGAAAGATGCTAGACAGGCATTTTTGGGCATTCTATAGCTGGTGGAATAGGTTTCAGAGTTGCTTGAGCATTGTAAACATATGTAATCACACTTTTTAACATAATAGAAGAGGGACAAGCCATTGGAAGCTGGACCAAAGAGACATAGCCCAGGCGGGGTGAACTCCTTCATCATGTACTATTGTGTTATTGTTTATGGTGATGTTCATGTATGTTAGATGTTTTTGTTCAGTGTTTTGTTTATGTTAATTTTCTCATGAAATTCACATAAAAATTCATGTTAATCTTGCAATTAATCTCATAATCCTCAAGCACTTTTTTTATATTATGAATTGGATCTTAGCACAACAAACACTAATATTCCCATTAAGTTCATTGGTGGCCCATTAATAAGGTACACTTGCAATTTTGTTTACTTCCTATCACAATAATTCAAACTAGATCTTTCATCAAATAATCATGTATAAGCATATCCCACCTGATTAGCTCAAAAATCAACCAACATGAATTAAAATCATAGATTATTTGCATAGTTAAAACTAAAATAAAATATTGATACTTATCTTTTAAATAGTTCTTTGCTTCTTCCTTTGTTGTTTGTCCTTTCTGTACACTGACCAGATCGGTTTTCACACCTAGAAAGAAGCCAATGCCTTCTCTTCTCTTCAATATCATACACATACACACATTGTACATCACATTCATACACCACACATGGTGTACTACACAATACATACACCTATACCATGTGTACAATGCAACACCTACACCTACACCCAAGGTACAACACAACACATACACCTACTCTTGGTGTACAACACAATGAATACACATGTCACAATACAAAAACCACATAATACATGTAACATAGTACCACATGTACAACATGTACACAATACCACATGTATAACATTTACAACATGCATACATCACCATATGTACACAACACCACATATACAATGAGGTACACAACACCACATGCACAACATGTACACAACACCACATGTACAACATGTACACACCACCACGTTTACATAACACCACATCTACAACATGTACACAATACCATATGCTCACAACACCACATGTACAAAACACCACCTGCACAACTTGTACACAGTGCCACATGTACAACATGTACACAAAAACACATGTACAACATGTACATAGTGCCATATATACACAACACCACATGTACAACATATACACAACACCACATGCAACATGTATACAATGACACATGTACAACATGCACACAATACCATATTTACACAACACCACATGTACGCAATAGTGGTACAATACATCCGGAGACCACACTATCTCTACCAAGAAAAATTGCTTCTTGTGTATTTCCAATATCGATGCATGTCTCAACATGTCACCGATCACACTTCTTTCATTCCACTCATGTATCCTTCAGCGTTGTCTTCCATAGCATAAGCATATGCATATTTATAAGAATATAATATTAAATCTTATCAACGTGATACTAACTGCATAGATCTATCAGGGCTACTCTACCCACATAATTTCTCATAATACCAATAACCTCGTCATGTGATTCACCTACATAAGCAATCATTCCTCCAGAAGAATGATCCCTAAAAATCCTATCGTATATTCGAATACATACATACATATATACATATAAACATTAGCATAAAACAATCATGATCCCTGACGACCCTGTCAAATAATGGCATATATCTATATATATATATATATATATATATAAGCATAAAACAATCATGGTCCCTAACGAACTTATCATATAATGGCATACATACATATATATGTATAATCATTAGCATATTCATAATCACAACACAATTACTAGCATTCATAAGGTAAAGGTTAAGAGAACTCACTTTATTTGTGCATCACATGCACAACATCGATAACAAAATTTCCCAACTTTACCAATGCATTTTCCACCTCAAGTACATTTACTTTACCTTTCTTATGATTGTCTTTCCATTGTCTAATTACCCCAATTGACCCAACCAGTCCAAGTGGCTATCATATTATTGTCTTCAACTATCCTTATACATGCACTAGGCCTCATCTGATTCTTACATTCCCTGTTGGGTTTCATTTAGCTTCCCTTGGGCTTCATTAACTTTTATCATGCAATTAATAAAACATTCAAATAACTTGTAAACATACCCCCTTATTGTCCATGGTCCACACTAAGGTAGAAGGAGGAAGCTAATGTAATGGTTTGATCTCCAAATATCTACTAAATTTAACCACACTTTCCAAAACTTGATTTTCATTTCTTATAAAGTTTGTACTTGAAAACATACCACATAATCATGCCAATTTTCCATTCCATATATTTCACGTCAGACCTGTAAGGGATTTATGTGAACTATAGTCCACTACTCTGCTCTTCATACTTGATATTACGTTTCCTGCAAACATACCATGTTAGATAAACCAAATAAATGACATAATAAAACTCATACCTCAATGTATCTCACCCCTTCCCACATTTACCCAATTCCACAAGCTCACCAAGTTAAACATCAGATGAGTGTCACTATGACATGAAACAACCTCTTAGTTCCCGTTATGGAAGTGAGGCCTACAAACTGAACACATACTGACATCCTACAGGGACTACAGGTCACTCATAGGCTAAACAAACACCCCAAGTAACCAATCTCTAAGTTGGAACCATTTTTTTCTGACCTAGGCCTTTAACTACACCCTTGACAATGCCTACATGCAGTTGTGAGCCTCCAACCACACTCACAATCCTTACTCCATGTGGTTATGAACTCAGATCTCTAGTTTTGTGCCTATGGTCCTGAGATCTGAGCCACTTTCCTAGGCTAGTCTCCAAACTGCTACCCAAAACTTCATGTAAATTCCCAAAATAATATTTCTCATAACGAAAATGTCTTTCATTCAAAATTGAATCAGAAAATTGACATAGACTTCCTAATCCACAACATACATTCCCTCAAACACTTGGAAAACATGTAATCTACATGTCATGAATGCATATCTAAGTAAAAATATATGAACTTCATCTGAAAATCACCACAAAGGTGTAATTCCCTCTCAATTAGCTGAAAAAACACTAGTTATTCCATGCATCCTTCAACCATTCATATATTCATCAAAACATGTTAAGAGCCATAGGTGAAATCTATCATATAACTAGCATATAACCAACAAATAACTAGCATATAAACCATGGAAACTCAACCATAATGTCACCAAAATAATGAATATAAGTATTCATGATTCACAGTAGGAAAATAACTCTTATTAATATATGAAAATACCAACCAAGTCAGGGAATTCCAAGTACCAACTGACCATAGATTGAGTTGTACCAAGTCTCTCTTTCATCCAATCACCCCCATGTCATATTCCAAGCATGAATGTGGTATCTCATGGAATAAACTAAAATGAAACCACCCAAGACTTCTAGAGGCCAAACCACCTCAACCCTCAACCAGAGTGATTCCACCTCTCTAGTCTGGAAATAACTAACATCATCCATATTGGTCTCTACCCAATATTTCCAGGGATCCAAGAACTAGTAACTTGGACCACAACCTTCCATGGCTCTAGAGTGTTTGTCCAACTTGACTCCAGGGACTAGTAGCTCAACCCACAAAGGGCTCCAAAGCACCTGTCCCAACCTAGGCTCCAGGACTAGTAACTCAACCTAAGATGATCCAAGGCTTCTATGGTGTTTGTTCCAACCCAAGACCATAAGAAACATGAGCAAAAATTAGAAAAACAATCAAGTGGAAAAATCCACAACACCATGTCTATCCAGGAAATGGAAATGCAAGGCTAAAACCATTGTCACTCCAGGAAAATCTCCATGTCAATTCCATGCACACACCATCATGCATACATAAATCACATGAATACACCATGAATCCATAAATCAGCAAGGAAATCACACATGAAACTTGTTACCTACAAATAGATCTAGTTGTAACTATTGATCCAACTATTTCCTTGTTCTCCCTTCTTTTCTTTGTCTTCTTTCTCAAAATCTAAGTGAATGCTAGAGTGCTCCAATCATGCTCCAAGAATTCTCTAAGTGTGCAAGAGTATGAGAGAGAAAATCTAAACTAACAAAAATCTATGAACTAATACTCTGAAGCCTTTTTATCATTGATGCCTCTATTTTATTCATTTTTCCTCTAATTTCCCTTACATGCAAACTTGTGCCTCTTCACCTTCCTTTTCTCTTATTTTCTTTTATTTTCGTAATTAAATGCCAATTAATGGCTCTTGATCTTTGCCAATGCATTTTCCAATTTCCAGAGCCATAAATAATTGAAAGTAATCCCCACTATAATATTGTCCCACCATTCAACTTGAAATATGTGTCCCATGAACTTAGTCTTGTATTTTTTACATGGAAAATCAGCGAGGGGATTTTATAGTTTGATGAAAGGATATAAAGAAATTGTGTTGAACCATATATTTTTAGAATTATTTCACCACACATGTAAATTTACATCAAAATATTTTTGTTATTAATATATTCTTATATATTCATGTCATGTATACTTTATTGGGAAGTAGAGTATTGTATTCGGATTCCAAACAAATATTGAAGCACTGGTGACAGATATGTACTACATGGAGAAATATTGGTGAGAAACATGTTGGAATCACACAATCTAGACTAAGAAATTTTAAAGAAAAGTAGGCTAAATTTGGCAACTATGTCATTTAACCCCTACAATTTCTACAAGGAAAAGCATCGGAGTGGTACATTAAATGTAGAAAATGTTGCAAGCTTAGTTGTTGAAAATTTTAGACATTAGGAAAAAAAATTGCATGCATTACCCACCAAAATCTCTCCATAGAAACCAAAATAAAAAATTCCCACTCCGGAGTCACATTACACAATAAAGAAGTCAATAGATTGCCAAAATAGTTAATTTTCAAACATATATGCTAGAATATTCCAAGATAATAATGATTTTCAAGGATATGCATTTGTTGAAGAAGTGGTGTAATTACAAAACTCGTATAATGGAGATAACAACAACGACGAAGTAAAACACCTCAGTGCGAAATTAGTTGTTCAGAAGAGGGGTATGTGTGAGAGAACCTTTACTTTTCACACATCCTTGCCTTCATACGCTTGTTTTTCCACAAACATACTTCCGAAATTGGATAATATTTTACCTGTCATGCATTTTTTTTTATGCCGATTATTTGTTCAGCTCCCCTCCTCTCACCCACCCCCTCACTTACATAAGGGACCTTCCATACTGTCATTTTTGAAATAATTGGGAGAATAAATATTAGTTTCAAGAATAATAGTGTTAGTGTCAGTGTCAGTGTTAGTGTCAGAGCACTCACTGACAGAATCGCCACTTACTAAATTAGCCTTCTTCTTTTTTAATTTTAAAATTATTTTTCAGGCACTAACAACTACCGAAAATAAATTACCCTCCACCAAGGTAATTATGTCACATCAAGGCTTGCTTAGTAAAAGAAAAAGCAAGATTTTTTTGAGATCTGTTTGAAAGAGTTGGAAGCCTAAAGGAAAAATAATTTATTCGCATTAAAATGCATAAAATAACGTGTAGATAACAACAATATTCACCTCATTGCAAATGCAAAGACAACAAAAGAGGCTTGGTATACCCTTGAGAGGAATTTTTGTATAAGGGTGAGTAATCTTGTTGAATATGAAAAGGAAGGTGTATCTATAGCAACATATCTATAGAAAGATGAAGAGTTTGGTGAGTCCCACTTGAAAGTGGATTACAAAGACGATGATTGTGAAGAATCTGCAGAAGTAGCGGAGATGAAGCACACATATGCTCGTGAATATCACTGTGATCATCCAAAAGTGGATGATGATTTAGTGAATCCAAATACAAAGTCTCTTGATGACAATGAATTTTTCATTGCATCATCTAGTGGTATAGTGAATCTCGCAATTAATTTTGTTGATGTTAGCTTTAATGAAGAACAGCTAGCCAGAGATGAGTGGTTTCACATGGTGAAATATAAAAATATCATAGATACGACTTTATCTATTGAGAAAACCCCAATTTCATCTGAAAACCAAGTGGAAGACAACCTATTTGCAGTAGCAGAGGAAGAAATAGAGGAAAATAAGGAAGCGCAACAGGAGAAAGCTCTCATTGCAGAGCAAAAAGAAAAAGAAAAACGATGTGGTTCTTTAGATGTTTTTAAACTTAACATTGATTTTGAGTGTGCAGATGTAAGAAACAATCAAGAAGAAGAAACACGGTTTGAATAAGGATTAAATTTCCTTGAATCATGGCTTTCAACACCATGTTTTGATGAAGTTTGCATATAATTTGTAGCAATTAACTACGAAGACAACATAGACATTGCATAAAATGAAACTGTTAATGAATTTTTCATGTATTGGAGTCCTGAAGAGATAAAAAAATTATTCTCATATTATGTTGCAGCAAATTGATGATCAAAAGATTAGTGATGAAGAGCACACAATTAAAGATGAAATGTGGAAAAAATCCACATACAAACATATTTTTGAAGAAATAGATTATATGCATGGATAAATTGGACAATGGAAGATTTGCACTAGCAAATGAAGAAACTAAATTTTGAGGCCTGCAACGAAAATAAAAAGTTGAAGCAATTCAGAGGATATAGAATCTGGAAGAAAAGAAAAATAAAAGGAAATCTAGATGATGCCAATTTTTTTTAGATTGTAAGCCTTAAGGCTGAGACCAACATACATCTTAATTTAATTTTTTGTGGTTGTAATTAAGGGCGAGTGTTGTAGAAAATAATTCCAACCACCAGTGCTTGTCTGCTAGGTGCCATAACTATCAATCCAAGTGTCATAGTCAATTTGAGTTTGGTTTAGTTTAGTTTAGTTTCACTCTAGTCATTTATTATTGGTTGCTTCCTATGCAACCTTATTTAATTATTACTAAGTAATGAGAATATTGACTTCCCTCCATAATTTCAATATTTAACACTTGAGGATACCATAACCATACCCTTACATGCAAACCTTAACGATTATTTGTAGAGATGAAAGTTATTTCTCATGAGATAATCATAAAGTTTCCTAACCCTAGAAATGGAAAAATGGATATAATGAACTCTAAGGAACAATATTAGCATCCTTAATTAAGAAATGGGTATGGCAAGGATTTATCATATTTGGATCATTACTACTGCATTGCAAATCAAAGTTTTAAATGTTTAGTGCTTCTAACACTATAAGACTCACGGCAACGAGCCACCACAACTGGGATTATCACGAGACACAAAAATATTTTGATTACAAAGTGATTGTATTGGTGAGTTATTATTAATAGTTGAAACAATTAGTAATTTTACCTCCATATGAGAACACTTTTCTAAATGAGTTATGTTATTTTACTAATTCTATGAGTTAGGTTAGCATTACACACTTGAGTGGATGAGATCCTTAGTAATGAGTGAATTAAATAGAGCTACCTAGTTAAGAGAGGATCAATAATGTTGTGACAATTCCCTATATCGAGGTATTGTATATAAAATAGATGTTTAGAATGGTTGTACTTCTGATTTGAACGATTTTTTTTTCTCTCTTAAAATAAGTTAAAATAAGTTTTCACTCAATATTGAGGTTAAAATAAGGCTTTTTAATGTGATGGTTAAGGGAATTATTATTATGGTGTGAACTATGGGCTAGCATCATCCCTGTTTCAAAATGGAAACAAATTGAGAAAATCCAAAAATGCTTGATCATGAGCAAGTTAAAAATAAAAAATTTGGTTCCTTATGAGATAATGTTGATTGAAACTAGAGCAACTCCCATCGAAGCAGTTTTTATGGTGCGGCTTATAAGGCATCTGAAAAGAATTAAGAAAATGGGAGGAGGTTGATGGCAGAAAGTTATCTTCAATGAAGGCATGAGTGAAAGAAATAAAACGTGGATGACATAAAACAAAAAATGGATGCAAAAATGGAATATTTACCTCAATTCATGTCCCACAAATAGCAAGTAGTTAAATAATTTTGTTATGAAGAAGTTTCGTAAGCGGATATGGGGAAAAGTGTTAGGTCCTTATATTACTAGTATATTCCCTTATTATTGTTAGTGTAACCCCCTTATTGTTATTGTTGTACCCTTGTAACCCCCATATTGTTATTATTGTGCCCTTAAATTATTATTGTTAGGTCAGCTAGGATTACATTGTGGCCCCACTAGGATTACATTGTGGCCCAATGGAATCCTATATAGAGAGAGGAGGTTTTTTCATTTGCATCATCCAAGAATTGTTCATTTATGTAATGTATTGGAGGTTTCCCCCTCGAAGTGGCTGATTTATAAGGAATTGATCTCTCTTTTCTTCTATTTTTGGAGCTGGTTTCATAACATTTGGTATCATAGCTTTGGATTCTAGGGTTTCGCTGCTCCAAATAGGTCATCGTAGAATTTTCACTATAACGTTTTTTATACTAAGGTTTAGAATCTGAAATCATGAGGAACATATTTGCAAAATTTAGGATCTTGGTTTGCAATATTTTCGGAGATATGATCTGTGCAAGTTAGGGATTTTTGCAAGCTCTTGAATTTAACCTAAACAGGTCATCATGGAATTTTCACTATAACTTTTTTCTACGAGGGTTCAGAAGCTGAAATTTTCATAGAGTGAAGCCGAAATCTTGAGGAACGTCATGGAAACATTTCAGAGCTATATTCGCAATATTTCTGGAGATATGGTCTATGGAAGTTAGGGATTTTTCAAGCTCCTGAATTTCATCTCAAAGAGGTTATCATGGGAAAATTGTCATAACTCTCTCTCTGAGCATTGGATTGGAATTTTGTAGAAAGCGGCTGCAAGTACACAAAATTTTGTTTATTCTTTATCAATTTCAGATCCGAAAGAGGATACAGTGACACGTGGCAAGTCATACAATTTCGCTCTACTGAACCAGTCCATAATTAGGTCATCGTAGGAGATTAGGCATAAATTTTTCTTCACGAATCCAAATCAGGTCAGACCTGTGCCATTCGAAAGAAGATTCATACGGATACTTTAGGGCCAAATTTTGGATATTGAAGATCTGAAATCACAGAGATAATTCAGTTTCAATATCGAGCTCCTCAAAATCAAGAAAAAGGTGTGTATTTTTTTCAAATTGCATAAGTCTTGTTTGAAAAATCAGTTTTAAGTGATTCCAAAGGCTTATTGAGCATAGATATCAGTAGTGGGTTCTAAAATTCCTCCTAAGAAGAATTCAACACCCATTAAGCCCTCAGAGTACTCTAATATGACTCATGAAGATGAATAATTGCAACATGATCTATCAAAATTACAAGAGAAAGTGCACCAAAATTTGCTCTCGCAAAGAGCAACAAAAAATGAAATGGATGTTTTGAAGAAAAGCGTGGAAGCTAAGATGGATGGTTTGAAGAAAGGTGTGGAAGCTACGATGGATGGTTTGAAGAATGGTATGGAAGAAAAAATGGATGGTATGGAATAAACAATGAAAGGTTTGAAGGAAGACATGGAAGGTTTGAAGGAAGGTTTGTCAAGGTTGATACAAGAAATGATTCCTAATGGCAAAAAGATAGTATAGAAAACTCATGATGAGAATAAAATAAATGTTAATCGTGATTTCATAAACTCTAATGTTGGATTCAAGAACCACCATATTCCAAAGATGGATATGAGGAAGTTTGATGGCAAGGATCTCGTAACATGGATACTACAGATGGAGCAATATTTTGATCTCAATAATGTGCAAAACACACAAAAGGTACGCATTGCAACTTTACATTTAGAAAAAAATAAACTTGTATGGTATCGATGGCTTTGCTCCCATAAAAAAATTGTCACTTGGTCAATTTTACAGAGGAAATGATAGCACATTATGAGAATACAAAGAGCAACACCTTCTTTAGCCAATTGATAAATCTCAAACAAAAGGGTTTAGTGGTGGAGCACATTGAGGACTTCCAAAAATTGAATATAAGAGTAATTGATATTCAAGAGGAACACAAGATTGATGTCTTCATAGGGACTTTAAAGGATAACATCCAACATGAAGTTCGTGTTTGGGAACCGGATTCGTTAGAGAAGGAATTTAGGTTGGCAAGAAAAAATGAATGTAAAATTATGGCAACAAGGAAGCCTACCACTCACATATATAAATATGGAAGTGTTGCTACTCCTATACTTCCACAACCTACAAGGTTGACACCACAACAATTGGAAGAAAAAAGAGAAAAAGGGCTTTGCTACAGTTGTGATAACAAATACACTAAAGGTTGTTGGGTATGTGTTATATTATTTCCACGACTAGCCCCACGCGCTGTACGTTGCGCCAGGCGTACCAGGGGGGTCACAAGGGGGGAGGCAGCCCCCACTGTTGGGGTCCAGGGCAGCGCCCCGGCAAAATTTTTTTTGGTGTGTGGACCCACCCATGTTTTGTGCATGAGTTTGCACATGGTTTTGAGGTACAATGGTTTTTGACCCTTGGTATTTTGTAGATTCGGTCAAGGGAACTACGGTTATGTTCTAATCCAGGGTTAATGGATTGGGGTTTATGTATGCTTCGACATGTATATATATGTGTTGTAACACTAAAAGGAATATAATGAAAAATCAAGTTGGTCGTCCTAATTTGGGACCCAGGGGAAAATCTCTGTGTTTATCTATTTTATGTTTTATGCTCTCGCTATTGTTTATTTTATGTTATAAGATTCGTGTGTAGATAATTTCTGTTCAGGGTTAAAACCTACATTTGGTATCAGAGTTGTTTCGGCTTCAAGGGGACACCTTTACTACTGAGGGTTTTTTGCTCGGACCTGAGGTAGACCATGTTCAGTGGGAGATCTGCGGGATCAATTCTTGCGGTGAAAGAAGATGGCGAGTGACGGAAAGATAGATATCGAGAAATTTAATGGTTAGAGTTCTGAGTTGTGGAAGCTGAAGATGGAGGATCTGTTGGTGGATAAATATCAGTGGATCGCGGTAGATCCAGGTACTAAACCAACGGCAATGTCAGATGAAGACTGGAAGAAACTGGATCAGAAGGCTAAGAGCACAATATGGTTGTGTGTCTCAGATTCAGTATTGTTGAATGTATCTGGGGAAGCTACGACGAAGAATTTGTGGGAAAAAATTGGGACTTTGTACCAATCTAAGTCTCTGATGAATAATTTGTTCCTGCGGAAAAATCTGTATAACCTGAGGATGAAGGATGGAAATTCGGTGACAGAGCATTTGAACGCCTTCAATAATGTGGTAAGTCAGTTTTCATCTGTTGATATTAAAATCTCATATGAAGATAAGTGCATCAGTTTGTTGTGTTCTCTACCAGACTCGTGTGATAGTCTGGTTATTGCAATAGGTAGCAATACAACTACCTTGAATTTTGATGACATTGTCTCAACCTTACTGTCGGAGGAAATGAGACAGAGAAATATGGAGGGCCAGAATGGAGATGTCTTATCTTTACGAGGAAGGTCCCAAAACAGAAACAAGAATAAGGTTTTGAGTGGGAGATCCAAATCTAGAGGGAGATCTAAATCTCCTGGAAATTTTGTAAAGGTATGTTGGAAATGCGGAAAGGAAGGGCACTACAAAAAGGAGTGTAGATCTAAAGCTCCTAAGAAAGGAAAGGATCTGATGATGCTCCTTTTGCAGAGGCAAAAACCACCTCGGATGAAGGTGGGGATGTGTATTTGGCTTCTTCTTCAAATACACATGTAGATCATGAGTCATGGTTGATTGACTCAGGTGCATCCTTTCACTTCACTCCCCATAGGGAGTGGTTCTGCAAGTATGAGAAATATGATGGTGATGTCTTCCTAGGGGATGATAGGAAGGCCAGAATCGTCGGACGTGGAAAGGTCAAGCTGAAGCTGCAAGGTGGAAGGATTATAACACTTCCTGGTGTTCTGCATATTCCTGCATTGGCCAGAAATCTGATTTTTGTAAGCAAGATGGATGATGCAGGTGTAAAAACAGTGTTCGAGAAAGATGCCTGCAAGATGGTTCGGGGAGCACTGGTATTAATGCGGGGAGTTCGGACTGGAACTCTGTACAAGCTACAAGGTAGCACTGTTATTGATGGGTGTAATAGTTATGTGGTTCCTGAAAGTGGAGCGGAAAGCCTAGTTGTCTCTGGAGAAAAGACCATGCTATGGCATCAAAGGCTTGGACATCTTGGAGAGAAGGGCCTTCAGATACTACATAGAAATGGTATGGTAGAAGGTATGTCTAATTTCTCTCTGGATTTCGATTTCTGTGAACATTGTGTATATGGGAAGCAGAATCAGGTGAGTTTTCCTTTTGGTGCTAAGAGTGCGAACAAGATATTAGAACTTGTGCACAGTGATATGTTTGGACCTGTGTAAATTCCATCACTGGGAAAGTCTATGTACTATGTTTCATTCATATATGACTTCTCAAGGAATAC
This sequence comes from Pinus albicaulis, assembly GCA_034641835.2. Taxonomy (NCBI): domain Eukaryota; kingdom Viridiplantae; phylum Streptophyta; class Pinopsida; order Pinales; family Pinaceae; genus Pinus; species Pinus albicaulis. The sequence continues at coordinate 234,388,092 of CM076577.1, forward strand.
ATGGATATATTTATTGAGGAAGAAATCTGAAGTCTTTGACAGATTTAAAGAATTTAAGGTTCTGGTGGAAAAACAGACAGAGAAGAAGATAAAGGCGTTGAGGACAGATAATGGTGGGGAGTTCTGCAAGAAGGAATTTGAAGAGTTCTGTAAGAAGTTTGGTATAGCACGAAAAAAGTATAATCCATACACACCTTAGCAAAATGGAGTTGCAGAAAGAATGAACAGAACGCTGATGGAAAAGGCAAGAAGCATGCTCAGTGGTACTGGGTTAGGACAAGAATTCTGGGTAGAGGCAGTGGAGACTGCATGTTACTTAGTTAATAGATAACCTTCATCAGCGTTGGAGGATAAGACTCCACATGAGGTATGGACTGGTAAGAAACCCTCTCTTCACATCTAAGGGTATTTGGATGTGATGCATATGTACATGTTCCAAAGGAGAAAAGGACCAAGTTGGATAATAAATCTGAAAGGTGCATCTTTATTGGGTATAAGGATGGTTTAAAAGGTTACAAGCTTTGGAACCCGGAAACAAGGAAGGTTGTGTACAGCCGAGATGTGGTGTTTAGTGAGGTGAAAGATTTTTTTAAACAATCATACCAAAGGAACTTGAGAAGATAGAGTTTGAGCTAAAGGAGGATGAATCAGAATCTACAGCAAAAGAAGATTCAGAAGAGGAAGAGCCACAAACTCCAGATTTGAGAAGATCAGTTCGGGAAAGAAGGCAACCAAAAAGGTATATTCCATATGCTTTCTGTTCAGGTTTTTCCTTAACTATAACTGATGATGATCCCAGAACTGTCAGGGAGGAAGTATATTTCGAGGATGGAAAACTCTGGAAGGAGGCCATGGTTGATGAAATGGCATCCTTGCACAAAAATGAGGCATGGGATCTAGTGGAGTTTCCGGCTGGAAGGAAGCCCATTGGGAGCAAATGGGTGTTTAAGAAGAAGATGAATGTAGAAGGCAAGGTGGAGAAATACAAAGCTCGGTTGGTAGAAAAAGGTTGTTCCCAAGTGCCAGGAATTGATTTTGGTGATATTTTTTCTCCTGTTTCCAAAGTTACTTCTATTAGATTACTTTTATCTGTTGTTGTTGCATTTGATTTTGAGATAGAACGATGGATGTGAAGACAGTATTTCTTCACGGGGATCTAGAAGAGGAGATCTACATGAAGCAACCTGAAGGCTTTATGGTGAAAGGTAAGAAAGAACTGGTATGCAGGTTGAAGAAGTCTCTGTATGGGTTAAAACAGTCACCAAGGATGTGGTATCAGAAATTTGATACCTATATAAGGGGACTTGGCTTCACCAGAAGCAAGGAGGATCACTGTGTTTATTTTAAATTAATTGGTGACCGTGTTATTTATTTTGTCTTGTATGTGGATGATATGTTGTTGATTGGAAATGGCAAAGAAGTTATCCAAGATTTGAAGACCCAGTTGTTCTCCAAATTCGACATGAAGGATCTTGGTGCTGCAAACTATATTTTGGGCATGGAAATTAAGAGAGATCAGGCAAAGAGGAAGTTCTGGTTAAACCAGAGGAAGTATGTCGAGACTATATTGCAGAGGTTCAATATGCAGGATAGTAAACTAGTAAATGTTCCTATTCTTGTAGGTGTAAATTTGTCTGCTGAACAGTGTCCCAAGACACAAGAAGAAGAGGAGGATATGTCTCGTGTTCCATATGCAAGTGCAGTGGGTAGCCTGATGTATGCAATGGTCTATACTAGAACAAACATTGCACATGCAATGGGATTATTGAGCAGGTTTATGTCAAACCCAGGGAAGGAGCATTGGACAGCAGTGAAGCGGGTTTTCATATATTTATGTGGCACTAGTGATTATGGCTTGTGCTACCAGGGAAGACCAGGATTGGAAAGAAAGTTGGAAATTCGTGGTTTTTTTGATGCAGACTGGGCTGGAGATCTGGACCAAAGAATATCTACAAGTGGGTATGTGTTTAACCTATTTGGAGGCGCAGTCAGTTGGATGAGTAAAAGACAGTATGTAGTGGCTCTTTCAACTACAGAGGAAGAATACATAGCAGCCACTCATGCAAGCAAGGAAGCAGTTTGGTTGCAGAGATTGTGTTCAAGTATGGGGTTGGTACAACAAGCTATAAGGATAGACTGTGATAGCCAAAGTGCAATTTTCTTGGCTAAGAACCTTGCTTACCATTCAAAGACAAAACAAATTGATGTTCAATATCACTTTGTTAGAGATATGGTTGAGGCTAAAAGGGTGTTGCTGGTAAAGGTGGACACTTTGAAGAATGTTGCAGATGCATTGACGAAGTCTGTGAGCACTCAGAAGTTCTCTTGGTGTAGATAAACAATGGGTGTTGAAGAATTGTCCCAATGACTAAGCTCTCTTGTGGCCCCCTGTGGAAAGAAAACAAAAAGTGGGAGAATGTTGCATATGTGTTATATTATTTCCACGACTAGCCCCACGCACTGTAATTTGCGCCGGGCATAGCAGGGGGGTCACAAGGGGGGAGGCAACCCCCACTGTTGGGGTCCGGGACAGCGCCCCGGCGAAAAATGTTTTGGTGTGCGGACCTACTCATAGGTGGACCCACCCATGTTTTGTGCATGAGTTTGCACATGGTTTTGGGGTACAATGGTTTTCGGCCCCTGGTATTTTGTAGATCCAGTCAAGGGAACTATGGTTATGTTCTAATCCAGGGTTAGTGGATTGGGGTTTATGTATGCTTCGGCATGTATATATATGTGTTGTAACACTAAAAGGAATATAATGAAAAATCAAGCTGGTCATCCCGATTTGTTTATTTGTTTTATGTTTTATGCTCTCACTATTGTTTATTTTCTGTTATAAGATTCGTGTGTAGATAATTTATGTTTAGGATTAAAACCTACAAAAGTCATAAGTGTCCTGAGAAGAAATTATTTTACATAGATTGTGAAGAGGAGGAATAAAATGAACAAGAAACTTCAAAAGAAGAGGATATACACCAAGAATAAACCCTGGAAGAAGAAGAAATGAGTCCGACCATGTCATGTACTACATTGGCAAGAATTACCACTCCTCAAACTCTCAAGATAGAAGGACATATCAAGAAGAAAAAGGTAATAGTGTTGATTGATTCAGGTAGTACCCATAATTTTATTCATTGTAAGGTAGCTAAGGAATTGAATTGTTTCCTATACCCAACACCAAAATGTCAAGTGATGGTTGCAAATGGAGGAACTATGGAAAATGCCATAATATCAAGCTATCCATGGGGGAATATGTATTGAATAGTCCAATGATTTCCATCCCAATGGGTGGTGTTGATGTTGTACTAGAAGTACAATGGTTATAATCTTTGGGGATGGTAGCTTTTAATTTTCAAGAAATTTTCTTGAATTTTTTTTGAAAGGAAAGGAAATCGAATTACGGGGTATCACAGGGAAGTCAAGAAAGATAATAAGCTCTAATGTCATGACAAAGCTTCTGAAGAAATAACAATGAGGTGTAATTTCACAATTATGCTCACTAGAAGTTCCAACATCAAAATCATCTATTTCTCCAGATCTCCAAAAAGTCTTGGAAAATCATTCCAAGGTGTTTGATACTCCCAAAGTACTCCCACCTATTCGTGATCATGATCATGCTATTCATTTGATTCCAGGAAGTGTTCCTCCAAACATCTGGACTCACAGATGTCCTTATGTCCAAAAGAGTGAAATTGAACTTATGATTGCAGAAATGTTAGAGGCTGGTATAATTCAACCTAGTCAAAATTCTTTCTCTGCTCCAGTAGTATTGGTGCACAAGAAGGATGGATCATGGCACATGTGTTTGGATTATAGGGAGCTCAATAAGCTCACTATTAAAGATAGATTTCCCATTCCTGTGATTGATGAAATACATGGAGAAATTTATTTTAACAAGTTGGATCTTCATTCAGGATATCCTAAAATTAGAATGAAGACTGGAGACATTCCAAAAACAACATCTTGAACTCATGAGGGTCATTGTGAATCGTTGTTCATGCCTTTTGGCCTTACCAATGCACCTTCTACATTTCAATGGTTAATGAATTCCATTTTCAAACCCTCCCTTAGAAAATCCGTGTTAGTATTTTTTGATGATATACTAATCTATAACAGGTCTTGGAAGGATCATTTTCAACATGTTGACAGGGTGCTCAAACTACTGGAGGAGAAACAATTATATGCAAAAATATCCAAATGTTTCCTTGGAGTACAAGAGGTGGAATATTTGGGTCATATTGTATCTCATGAAGGTGTTATGGTAGACCCTAACAAAATTAAATCCATTAAGGAATGGAAATTCCCCACAACCATAAAGCAGTTGCGAGGATTTCTCATGTTAACAGAGTATTATCGCATGTTTGCTAAGAATTATGAGAGAATAACAACACCTCTAACAACATTATTGAAGAAAAATGCATTTTCATGTACTTGTGAAGCAACTAAGGCCTTTGAACATCTTAAAGAGTCAATGTGCCTAGCAAGGGTCTTAGCTCCACCAGACTTGATAGAAACATTTATTGTGGAATGTCATGCCTCATGAAATGGAATTGGTGTTGTTTTAATGCAATAAGGAAGACCCAATTCTTTTTAATGTTGTCCAATCAAAGGAAAGTATTTACATAAAGCTATTTATGAGAAGTAAATGTTCGAAATACTACATGCACTAAAGAAATGGAGACCTTACCTAATGGGAAGACACTTCAACGTAAAAAATGATCATGATAGTCTTAAACACTTTTTTGGAGCAAAGACTATCCTTTGAAGAGCAATAAAATGGGTCATAAAGATGTTGGGTTATGACTTTGAAATCATCTACAAAAGGGAAGCTAAATGTTCCTGTTTGTATATGCACCTCAAGAAGGATGAAGAGGTGAAGCATTGCTTTGTTCCATTTCTATTATCCAACCAGATTGGATAACCGAAGCAAGGGATGAATGGAAGAAGGACGAAGAAGTGTGGACACTCATTCAAAAGTTGCAGCAAGATCCTAGTACATCTGATACATTTAGTTGGAAAAATGATTCATTATGGTACAAATACCGCTTATATATTTGCAAGAATTCCCAACTAAAAGAAAATACTATTTTGGAATTGCACACTTATCCATTAGGAGGACACTCATGATTTTTAAAAACTTACCACAGGGTGAAGAAAGAATTTTTTTGGGATGGCCTTAAATCCGATATTCAAAATTTTGTAGTGGAATGTTTGGTTTTCCAGCAAAATAAAGTTGAGAAAATTAAGACCCTGGGTCTTCTACAACCTTTATCCATTCCAAGTCAACGTTTGGAGGATATTTCAATGGATTTTATCACAGGGTTACCTAAGTCCGAAGGAAGGAGTGTCATCATGGTGGTAGTTGATAGACTTACCAAGTATGCACACTTTTGTGCATTATATCATCCATTTAAAGCAAGTACAGTTGCTACTGCATTTACGGAAACAATTCAAAAGCTACATGGAAACCCAAAGATTATTGTAAGTGACAGAGATCCCATTTTTACAGGAAATTTTTGGACGAAATTATTTTCTTGTTTGGGTATTCAACTAGCTCATAGCTCATCTTATCATCCTCAATCTGATGGTCAAACAGAGATAGTGAATAAAAGTTTGGAAGGATATCTTCGTTGTTTTGTATCTGATAAGCAAGCACAATGGGTCAAGTGGTTACCTCTTACTGAATGGTGGTATAACACTTCCTTCCATACTATAGCAAAAATGACCCTATTTATGGCACTTTATGGATATCTTCCACCTTCCATCACATCTTCTTTAAGGGAAAATTCTAGTGTTCAAGCAGTGGAGGATCACATCGAGCATCAACAAGAAGTTCTCCAACTCTTAAAGGATAACCTAAATTTGGCACAAAATCAAATGAAACAATAGGCAGATCAACATCACAGTACTGAGAGAAGTTTTGATGTGGGAGACTGGGTATTTTTATGGCTACAACCATACAAACAAATTTCCCTCAAGCAAGCTAAGAAGGATAATAAATTATCCTCAAAGTACTATGGTCCTTACAAGGTGTTGCAAAAGATTGGTACTATGACATACAAATTGGAGCTTCCTGCTTCTTTGTGAGTGCATTCAGTTTTCCATGTTTCATGCTTAAAAAAGGTTGTAGGGGACAAACTTCTAGTTCAAACAATATTACCAGAACTTGATGAGGAAAGAAAAACCATATTGGAACCTGAAGCCGTCATGGAAACAAGAACTTGATAGCTACGAAATCGATCAATTTCAGAGTATCTCATCAAATGGAAGAACTTACCCACTGAAGATTCTACATGGGAGGATGAGAATTTTATAAAAAATAACCCGGAGCTACTCAAGCATTGAGGAAAACACTTTTTTGAAGGAGAGGATCATGTTAGGTCCTTATATTACTAGTATATTTCCTTATTGTTTTTAGTGTAACCCCCTTATTGTTATTGTTGTACCCTTGTAACCCCCATATTGTTATTATTGTGCCCTTACATTATTATTGTTAGGTTGACTAGGATTACATTGTGGCCCCACTAGGATTACATTGTGGCCCCATGGAATCCTATATATAGAGAGGAGGTTTTGTCAATTGTATCATCCAAGAATTGTTCATTTATGTAATGTATTGGAGGTTTCCCCCTTGAAGTGGTTGATTTGTAAGGCATTGATCTCTCTTTTCTTCTATTTTTGGAGTTGGTTTCATAAAAAAAAGAGATGGGTAGAAAGAAGAAGTACTATTTTTCAGGAATTCAACCCCACTTGTGATCTAAAAAAAAAAGAGTACACTGGAGCTAGCATCTCATGGAGAGAAAAGATTCTTATTGCTCAATTAAGAACTAACTCACATCAACTTCGGTGTGAAACGAAATGGTGGAAGAGACCTAAAGAAGCTTTGGAAGAACAGGTGTATAATTTTTTCACTTCTACGGCAGTGGAATCGGAAAAGAATTTCATTTTGGAATGTGATGCTTTCAGATAAATCGGATACAGTTATGGCAGTATGTTAGCATCAATTCCGTGGCATTGTCTGTTCAGTGAGGGGAGAGTTACAAGTTTGGGTCGGCTCATCATCAATTTGAGTTAGAAAATGCTTGAATGGAAGAAGGAAAAAAACAAGGAATTTGGTAGTCCCATGGACTATTTTTAGTCTCATGGATGTTAAAATATCATTCAATAGTATAAAATACCAATGGAGTGTATAAATTTATGAGCTAATCCAAGCATTGATATAGGGTTAGATTTTTTTCAAAAAGAAAAATCAACTTTTTCTATTATCATAAATCATGTATACAAAATACCAGCTAGACAAAATACCAAAAAAGTGTAATTACCATGTATTAGTAGCCAACATGTATATCCCCCATGTTAGCGCTCAAATATACCTTAGGCTGAAATAAGGTAAAACTCAAGGCAACATCAAACCACGCTCAGCCTCGTAGCTAGCCCTACGAGGACAGGAGAGGGCTCTCTCCGAGTCTATCTCAGCAAAAGGTCTTCAAAGGGGCTGAGATGACTTTAAAATGGGAACTGATTTTAGGCTAGTAAATAGATAAGAAGGTTTGATTTAATTTTTTTGGGTTTTTTGTTGGAGAAATGGGAAAAACAATTCTGGGTTCGGGGATAAGGCCAAATCTTTGCAGAATTCGAGTTGGGGCAAGGTAGGCAGTAGTCTTGATGCTTTTTGATTAGGTGTATGGATGGTTTAGAATAACAAGGAGCTGAAGAGGGCAAGGGAGAACAGGGATCCTCTCCAAACTGGCGAAAACATATAAAACTAAACAAATTCAAAGGAAGAGCACTGGAATCAATGGATCCTACCTCATTTACTCATTCATTTAGTTTCAGAAGAAAAAGAAGGGAATGGCATACATTAAACATTAAAGAACTTACAAATAACTGAGAGAACACACCATCAAAACTGAAATCCACAAGAATCCCAACAGGTGCTGCAAAACCTCTGATCTTTCCTTAGCCAAAATGCTGAAAATATGTACAATAGTGTGCCAAACTTTTCCCAAGAGTCCAACCCTGAAAGTGTCTCAGAAAATACAATAAATAGACAAGTTTAACCCCTTCCCATGCCTCTAGGGGTCGAGCTCATGCTTCTAGGAGCATTTTGAACCAATTCTAAACAAGGAGCTAAAATCTAGGCAGCCAAACAACTTGCCTCTAAAAGGAAGGAAACTGATTCTTTTACTTGATTTTCACTTTTTTGGGAGTGAATCATCTAGAAAAAGTAAATACATGCCAAAATTACATCATTTTTATCAAATTACATCATTCTGGGTCAAAAATTACATCAAGAGGTGAAACTGGTCCAAACTAGCCGAATTCCTGAGCTGGAAAGTGAAAAATAGGCTAATTTCCTCTATGCACCGCGCGCCTTTGGACCTGCTTTTGGAGCACTTCCCAGAGTCAAAATCAAGATCATGATAGCTTGTTGGAAATCCCTAGATGTATGATATCCAACCCAAGTGGAATTTTTCAATTTGGAGCTCATTTGCCCCTCCAAAACTTCATTCTCCCAAAAGTACTTCCTGCTGGTGCAAAAGGTGGCAGAAAGGTGATTTTCATGGTGTTTTTGGCCCTTTCGATCATCCAGAACTTGATGAAATGCTTCGGAAATTTCTGAGCATGCATAAATTACCATGAAAAATCCAAAAATATAAATTTTTCCTCCAAAAAGTGTCCCAATCATAAGCGCGCATCGGGACGCGCTACGCGTTGGGCTGAAAAACCTGTTTTGAGACCAAAATTTTCAAAAATGACAAAAAATTCTTCAAATTTGCTCAAATTTGGAGCGAAGACCCTCCATCATGCCTCATGCTCAACCAATGAAGCCTCAGCCAAAATCCAGAGCGGATCAAGCCTCTTTCGCCGTTTCAGTGCTCTGCTTAATCTTCTCTTCAGGATCTTCATTTTTGCTTTGCAGATGTGCATGCGGGCCCAATAATGACCTTTCATATGATGGATCATGTATTTGTCTCTATTGGCCTTCACCAAAAACTTCTCCAGATGAATTTTAACATGCGTGAGGCACGTCTCTCGCTCAACTGGTGTCATGCCACCTGCTCTTTTCCGGGCCAATTGTAGATCTTCACGGATTCGCCGCAACTCTACAAGTGTGTGCTGATCCTCTAGCTGTTTGTTCCGCTACTCCAATTACTTTATCACCCACTGTGCTCTCTTAAAATTCTCTGTCAAAGTACCAATTTCATCTTTCTGGTCTTGGATGACCTCCCTCAGTTTCGAGCTGGGAGAGCTCGAATCAACATCAATCAATGTAAACTCAGTATCTTGGCCTCCTGAGGGGCCCTCATCCTGCATCGTCCTCTTGCCTTTGTCCCGAACCTGTACCTGTGTTGATGTCAAAGGTGAGACGCCTTCCACACCATGTGGAGATAGTACTCGCGCTGCTGATGAAGTCAACGAGACCCCTTCCACCCTGGGTGGAGATAGTACTCGTCGCGTAGCTGCAAATAAGGCTCTGTGGCCTCGTTGATATGTCACATACACTGGAGCACTGATATGCTCAGTCTCAAGAATATCCAACTGGTGTGAAGGCTCTCCCTCATCATGAACTACCTCGGGGGGCGGCTGTGGCGCTGCAAAAAATTCACGGGAGATGAACTCATCCCATGCGATGCCCTGCTGTGTGAGCTGATGTACCACCATGAGTTTGATCAGGGCGTAATGATATATGTTGTTATGTTGCTGTGCTGGGGTCTTCTTCTGTACAAGAAATGTCATCCGCTCTATGTTGCGGTAGATGAAGTATGGAATTCTCATCATACGTACCCTCGTGAAATGCATCAACAAACGGATATGGTACGCATAGAGGCGCGAGAATCTGCCCTCGCAACTGAAATATCGAATGATCAGTCTCATCAATGGTGCGTACTCATCTCTCAGAAATCGGAATGGAAATACCCTGCTCAGCTTCCTCATATATCCAGGTCTGATATAGGGCTCATAATAGGATTTATCTAGTTGTTGTCGTTTGTTCCATTCCTCTCCTATGTTTGGTATCCCGGTGGCCTGAGCAATGGTCTCTGGTGACAGAATGAAGTTTACTCCGGCAAGGTTTACACGGCCATCATGTAAATGTAGAACAAATAGGTGAGATAGCTCATGATGATGCTGAGTTTGTGAAATCATCTCACAGTATTGTAAACATGATTGATGCTGAAAACAATCCATTGCAAGCGGGCAAGCCTGCAGTTGAGCCAAAGAAGTAGGCTCCTCCCTGACATGCCTACCACTTTTGCCACTTTTGTGAGACCTCTGTGGCACATTAACCTCTGCTGTGGAATCACTGTCATACCCCTGCTCATAAACTGAATCCGTCTCTGACATGGCGCTGAAATCATGATGTTTGTAAAATATATGCTGATATAGGTATGGTGAAAAACAAGAGTTCAGTGTATGCTCTAATCCCAAATGTGTCACATATGTATCAAGGTGCTATAGGAAAATCACAATGATAAAAGTACTGTCAAGTGAGTTTGAATGGGAAAACAGCCACTGCTTGACTACATGGGGATTTGACAAGTGAATAGGACTGAGTGTAGAGCTGGAGAAATAGTTATTAGGAACAAAAGTGTAAATGAAATGGAAACATATATATGAGGCAAATGAAATCAAGGACAATGAAATAGCCCTTGCAGTGTTTGACAATTAGGCTTTGTCAATGGAGGATGTGGGATAGTGAATAGGAATGTGCTATAACAGAAATGATAAACAGTGAGACAATGATATGGTAATAACAGTGACAGCAATGAAGGAATAGGAAAGAGACCCTGAGGCTATGATAAATAATAAGCAGTGACACCAATGACAGTAGATGGCATGAGCATATATGTCAATAACATAAGATTTGAAACCCCAACAATATCACCAGCACTTCTTTCAAAACCCTCTGGAGCGAATTTTGCAATGAATATAGGGTTTCAATTTCACCATATCAAACATTTGTTCTCTCCACATTTGAAACACCATAGCATATCCATGAATCAATGAGCAAGCTTGGATAACTTACTTGAAGGTGAATGAGGCGATTTGGCACGAATTTGGGTGAGGGAGTGTAGTTTTCTGGCCTTAGGGCTCTATGCGCCGCGCGCTCTGTATGCGTCGCACGCGTGTAAAAATACAAAGGAAATTGATGCCCAGTGCGCCGCGTGCATTGTCAGTTCACCTCCTCAGCTTCAAAACAAGATTTTCGCCCTTCAACACTCCAATTCGATCTTTGCTTGGAAAACTTGTGAAAATAACTTGTTGCAAATGGTTTATATAGCTTGAGAAATATCTCACAAGAATTAGATTTGATTTTTATTTCCTCCACAACCCACTTTGTAATGTTTTGCAATTTTGGCACTTTATCATTTAATGAAACTTTGTCTTTTGGCTTTTCACTATTTTTCTGAGTTTTGGACTGATGGAATGATTTGATTTTTGCAGGGATTTTTGCATTTTGACTTCGGCAAAGACCAGAGGCTGCATTGGAATTTTTATGGTGGAAAAAATACATAATTGTTACAAAAAATGAACTTGACAGTTTCTAGTTCAAAACAGAGTTTTGAACAAGAAATGTCCTCAGAAGTGTTTGATGATAAAAATTTAAACTGAGAAATTTTTCGAGAATCATCCTCATGGCCTGCGAGCATTTATTAAACATATCAAAAGACTGAACCCTAGACTCTAAAACTAAACAGACTCTTGTTGACAAAAAAAATCATGTATGACCATGAATGATGTGACATGAACTTCGATGATTTTTTGAGGAGTTTTAATTAGCCTAGCAGGTACAAGCATGAGGGAATACAAGATGACCAGACCCTCTCGTCAGTCAATGGCATGCCCCTAGCGAAATGCAACGAAGTGAAGTGAGCGAGACACCTAAAAATGATATGCAAAAAGCGAAATGATCTCTGACGGAGGGCTGTAAGGACCGACTCTAACATTGGCTCCAATGGGGATGGTGGCTCCAAGGAGATGCCAAGAACGACATATCTCTGGTAGATTTAGACAGTGCCTTCATCCATTGGGCGATGGAGTCATTATTTCAACAGATAACACAAACCTTTGACACATTTATTGACTGAAAACTTGACTGAAAACTGACTGAAACTTGACTGAAACTGACTGAAACTTGACTCGATTTTAAAATTGAAAAGACCGATAAGACTAACTTGAAAAACTTCAAACCAACTCGAAAGGATACATGCCAACTGCATGGGATATTCCTCACTACCGGCTTCCTGAAGCAATTTGACTACCGGGACAGCAAGAGAAGTGGGAAAAACTGTGTCTACTCCATACACCAACTCGAAAGGAGACATGCCAATATATTTTTTCTGACTTACCCTATCAGCCCAAAGTGCATTCACTAATTTCTTGTGCCAGCCTTTCTTATTGATTTCCAGCAATTTCTTAAAGATTCCGCCAAGCCATTTCCTTGCGGATGGTAGGCAACCGAATGTCCCAAGCTGATGTTATACTTATTGCAAAATTCAACCATCCCTTTTGACTTGAAGGCCGCTGCATTATCTGTGATTATCTTACTAGGACAACCAAAACGTGACAGAATGTTATTTTCAAGAAAAGAGATAATTACCGCATCTGTAGCCTGTCGAGTGGGAATTGCCTCGATCCACTTCGTGAAGTAATCCGTTGCTGTCAATATCCATCTATGCTGACCTGAAGATGCCGGATGGATTTCCCCAATGAAATCCAACCCCCACTGCTGAAATGGTGCACTGACTTCAATTGGTTTGAGAGGCAAAGGCTGTAATTTCTGCTTCCCTTCGAAAATTTGACATTCGTGACAACTCTTAACAACCTTATATACATCAGAAAATAAAGAAGGCCAGTAGTAACCTGCTCTCAGAATCTTATTCGCTGTGGTTTTCCAAAATAGATGACCCCCGCAGTCTCCTCTATGAAATTCCTCCAAAACTCTTTTGGCTTCTTCCTCTACCAAACAATTCAATAACATTCCACCAGGGTCTTTCCAATATAATGCAGAATTCAATATGCAAAACTTTTCAGCCCTCAACTTCAAGGTTCTACTCTTATTTTTAGGCATCCTGGGTGGTGGAGACAAATTCTGCAGTACGTATAAAATGTCAGCATACCAAGGGGAAGAAACAAAAATATCAGATACCTGAAATGATGTACTCTCCTCATCTTCATCAGACATGGCAGCGATCAAATTTATATCTAGAGCATGTAGATTTGTTTCAGCCATGAGCTTGGCTAGTCCTTGTCCTTTGATCAGCTTGGTCGGTTTAATCTCCACATCATATTCTAACAACGCAGCGATCCACTTACCCCGTCTTCCTTCCGGATCTGCTTGTACCAAAACATCTTTGACAGCTGCGCTAGGAACGTAAGCTATAATGTGGGAGTGCAGTATATACACATGAAAATCCTTCAAGGCCTTCACAAGAGCAAGTGCTTGTTTCTCAATAATGTTGTATTTCAAAGCTCCGTCCCTTAAAATTCGACTGAAAAAAGCAATGGGCTTCTCAACTCCATCCCTTTTCTGCATTAAAATAGCTGCCAAAGTGTGCTCAGAAGCAAATGAAAACAAAATGAAGTCCTGTGTGTAATCCGGGCTGATTAAAATGGGGGCTGAAGAAAGAGCTAAATTTACCAAATTGAATGATTTCACCACCTCTTCTATCCACTTCACCTAACTGTCCTTTTTCAGCATGTTCGTGATCTCTCTAAGATGCTCAGCAAGATTTGGAATGAAACGATGCAGAAAATTCATTTTACCATTAAATGACTGTATTTCTTTCTTGTTCCGGGGCTGTTCAATTTGCTGGATGGCTTCAACACGTGCAGGGTCAACACGAATGTCGTCCTTCGATATGATGTGGCCAAGGAGTTTGCCTTCATCCATGGCAAACAAGCTCTTTTTCGGATTCAGCGAAATGCCATATTTTCTGCACTTCTGGAAAACAACTTTCAAGTGATACAAATGTTCTTCATCAGAATTTGAAAACACAGTCAAATCATCAAGGTAAACAACCAAAAATACATCTTTCTCATTGGCGAAAGCCATGTCCATTGCACGCTGAAAAGTGGCACATGCATTTTTCAAACCAAACGACATCTTGGCATAATGAAACGTTCCCCATGGAGTGGTGAACGCAGTTTTGTCACGATCGTCCTCATGCACTAAAATTTGATTATATCCTGAATAGCCATCAAGTAGTGACATCCTTGATGCTCCAACTACTCGCTGCAATATATGGTCCATTTTTGGCAGCGGATAATTGTCTTTTAATGACACCTTATTCAAATTTCTGAAATCAATACACAAACGGATCTCACCTGTCTTTTTCCTCACGGGCACCAAATTTGATATCCAATCAGAAAATCTGATAGGTACAATGATTCCTGACTTATACAACCTATTTACCTCCTTTTCAATCGATGGTAGCAGCTTCAGATTGATTCTCCTCAACTTCTGACGGAAAGGTTTCTGATTTGGTTTAATAGGGATAGTATGCTGAATGATATTAGTGTCATACGTTTTTAAATCTGAGTAATCCCAGGCAAAAGCATCAGCAAATGAAGACAACAATCTCACATACTCCGCTCTTACCTCCGGTGACAATGACTTGGATAACTTTACCATCTTGGGATTTTCAGCTGTCCCAATATTTACTTCTTCAACACCTTTTTCAGTCAGCCTCAATGTCGGTTTGCGGGCTACATCGTCTTGATCAAAGAGTTCCTCTAAAGGAATCAATCCTTTAGGAATGATGTTATCTTTAAGTTGCATCACTTCCATTTGATTTATTTGTATATCATCATTACCATCATCATGTTCTGTATCTATGGAGGTATCTTTAAACTTACCCTTGTTTTGCAGAAAATCACTAATCTCCTCGTCGTCCTGAAAAACTTGCCAACATCTCTGATTGTCCGGAACGGTAGGGCGGTGCTTCACATGGATCTCGAACTTGTTGCTGGAATTCATTGGGATTTTTAAATTGCTTTCTACCTTAGCAAGTCCATTAGCAACACCATTTTGGATGCGAGGCACACACGTCAAGGTATAATCTGAAAATAACTTCAAAATGTCTAAAACTGCATTACGGTAAGCCCTCATGCGAGGATGCTTGGCTTGAAACTCACCCTTTACCTGTTTTATCACCAACTCCGAATCACCATAGACTGCAATTCTTTTCGCTTTCATCTTTCTTAGAATCTTTAGGCCAGCAATCAGAGCCTCATACTTTGCCTCATTGTTAGAACAATCAAATGCTAGTTTGTAGGAACATACTCTCACATTGCTCGGGACCTTATTCGGAGCGGAAAATGGACTGCGTGTCCAAACACCAATTCCAGCACCATCACTACCTACTGCGCCATCAAAATCCATGGTCCAAAGACCATCTTCATCATCCTCTATGTGTTGAAATTGCGCCAGCTCTGTTTTTTCTGTTTGCTGCCCATCATCTTTAGCTTATTACTCAACAGTAGCTTGCTTTTCTCGTCTTTCTTTCTGCAAAACTTCTCTAAAATTCTCAGTGATCTCTGGTATATCTTCTGCCTGAACTAACTGACTATCTATATCATTAAAACTATCAGCAAACAAAAAAAAATACTCTAAGTCAGTATGTACATAATTTACAGGATGATTGATTGGTTTCTCCTTGCTTGTTATCATGTATTTCATCTTCTGCTCTCGATATAACTTTCTCATTTGGCCAAAGACAGGGATTGTTGCATAGGAGAAATCTAACTGTAGTGTACCTTTCAACTTTGCTCCCCAAGATCTAGAAAGGAGCATCCCAAATCAAGGAGGAATGTCCGCCACAACCACATCCATCAAGACATTCTTCGCAGGAATCTGATCTAAACTTACAACCAAATCTTTGATGAGTCCGATACATCTCACTCGGCTGGAATCAAATGATTACAAATCATGGTACTTCCTTGTAATATCTAAACCCAACTTTTCCATGATTTCTTTTGGCATAAGATTGTGTGAGGCACCGGAATCGAACATGGCATTATGCAATACATATTCATGCAACCCCAAACTGATATAAAAGGGAGGAACATCACTATCAGGGGAATCACCATCTAAAGCAGGCCCAAATATCAATTCAGGCTGATCATCTTCAATATTTACCGTGTCAAACATTGGATCAAAATTCAGAATTTTAGAGACTTGACCTCGATAACTGCTGTTCTTCATAATTTCTGTCAAAGGAATAGATACCTTCAATTTGGAAATCTCATTCTCCAAACTAAAAGCTGAAACTCTTTCAACCTCTTTGACTGGAACCTCTTTCCTTTCGGCCTTATCCTTCATTATGCTTGGCTGATTTGACTTTTCTATTGATGATGATTTATTAGCTGCGGGATCAATCGTCTCTTTTCCTTTCTTCTATGGTATAGGTGAATCCATCTTCGGTGTTGACGCCTCTTTTCTCTTCTGAATTGGGTTTATGGGCACATCTCTGTTTCTCAATGAGTATTTCTTCTGCTGAGCGGACAAAGCATTCATATACCCTCTTTGGTATTCATCTGATTCTTCCTCTAGAGCTGCATCGTTTGCTAAAATGAAATCCTCATCTTTCTGTGCAGTTGAAATTTCTCCATATTCTTCATCTTCAGTGATGTAAATGGGCAGATCATCGGGAGTAAAGAAGTGGTTTTTCTCCCCTATTGCATCATCGTCATCGTCTGAATCTTGACTCACAAAATTCTGCAGAAGAGGTGTTTTAACTTGCTGCTGGGCTGCCGGCTCTTGTGCTCTCTGTTCACGCTGCTTAATTCTGAACTGTGGCTGCTGCTGGCCACGGTAGTTGGGATTACGAATCTGCGTTTCTAGCTTATCAAGCGTCATTCTTTTGAACATTTTTTTCATCTCACGAAGCAAGTGTTGTTCTGATGCAGATGTGGAAGCTTCTTCCTTTATGGTCACTCTCTTCTCTGCTTTCAACCTGGCTCTCTTATCATTCAGATTCGCCTCAACACTAACAGCAATCTTCTGCATATCCTCCAAGGTAGGTGGATCTCTGTCTCGTAGTGAATAAGCCTTCTCCGGATCGAAACCATCCGAGAATTTAAGGAGAGCTGATTTTCTAGATGGTCTTAAGTCATCTGGAATTGCATTATAAACTGTATTGAATCTGATAATATAGTCCTGAACGGACTCACCAGGATTACGCTTGATGCTAGTATACTTAGAAGTAATTTGCAGCGGATCTTTCTTCATATCCCACCGATCTAGGAATTGTGTCTGAAGCTCTTGTAATGTATTGATACTTGCGGGCTGTAAAGCTCTGAACCATTTACGAACCTCACCTCCAAAATTCTGGGCGAACAATCTCATGGACACATTCTCTTCATCTATTTCATGCAGGTCCAAGAAATCTGTCATTCTAATATGCTGCTCAGCGGACACACTCTGCGGAGTGCCATCAAATATTGGAATCTTACTCTGATAATCAGCGGGCATAGGATCCAAATTTGCAGGTAAAACAAGAGGTGCGAATCTAGCAACCATGACTCTTGGCGGATTTATAATCTGTTGTCTTGGAGAAACAGGTGGAATGGGAGCAGTAGATGGACGAGGTGTATGCGGTGGAGATGGAGGAAGAACTACTGCTGATTGCTGATCAGAGATCTCAGGCTGTACGGGAATGGTAGGGATAAAGGGAGGTTCAGTGGGAATCCGTGAACCGGATGCAATTTCAGATGGCCCAAGAGTTTTTGAAGCGGATTCAATGAATTCAGGAATGTTGGTTGCCACAATGGAGTTTTGAAGATTCAGAATATAATTATCGATAGATCTGTTTGCTTGTTCAACTTCTAGATACTTGATGAACTCAGGATTGATGACGGTAGAACCAGTAGCACTTTCGGACGTGGTTTCAAACAATGATAACTCGAACTGATTTTCAAACTCAATATCTTCAATGTATTCAAAAACAGTGGGGTATGAGTGAAATTTGACCAAAGGAATGATGGGAGCTTCTCGACGGAAAATTCTTGGGATTAGGTTGGGGTTTTCATATACTGGAGGCGGATTTGGATCAGGATTTGATCTAGTATGCCTTTTTGAAGCCAGTGTATTGATCTTTTCAAAAAAAATCCAAAGGACACAACCGATTATTTTCAGCCTATCGACTTCTAGACTCAATCATCCAAAAGTATAGAACGAACAAGTGTACTGGGGTAATTTGCAAATCAAGTGCTGCATTCACAAGCTAAACCGGAGATCGACTAAAGAAGCATTTATCTACTTCCGCTTATTCATAGCAAAAGTGTTTCGAAAGCTACCTGGTGTGACTTCAGACTCCGTCTATAACTCATGAAATGAACACACCAACAAGCAAACCATTGAGATTTTAATTCCCCAATATGGTCGCCACTATGTTAGCGCTCAAATCTACCTTAGGCTGAAATAAGGTAAAACTCAAGGCAACATCAAACCACGCTCAGCCTCGTAGCTAGCCCTACGAGGATAGGAGAGGGCTCTCTGCGGGTATATCTCGGCAAAAGGTCTTCAAAGGGGCTGAGATGACTTTAAAATGAGAACTGATTTTAGTCTAGTAAATATATAGGAAGGTTTGGTTTAAATTTTTTGGGTTTTTGTTGGAGAAATGGGAAAAACAATTCTGGGTTCGGGGATAAGGCCAGATCTTTGCAGAATTCGAGTTGGGGCAAGGTAGGCAGTAGTCTTGATGCTTTTTGATTAGGTGTATGGATGGATCAGAATGACAAGGAGCTGAAGAGGGAAAGGGAGAACAAGTATCCTCTCCAAACTGGTGAAAACATATAAAACTAAACAAATTTAAAGGTAGAGCACTGGAATCAATGGATTCAACCTCATTTACTCATTCATTTAGTTTCAGAAGAAAAAGAATGGAATGGCATACATTAAAAATTAAAGAACTTAAAAATAACTGAGAGAACACACCATCAAAACTGAAAGCCACAAGAATCCCAACAGGTGCTGCAAAACCTCTGATCTTTCCTTAGCCAAAATGCAGAAAATATGTACAATAGTGTGCCAAACTTTTCCCAGGAGTCCAACCCTGAAAGTGTCTCAGAGAATACAATAAATAGACAAGTCTAACCCCTTCCCATGCCTCTAGGGGTCGAGCTCATGCTTCTAGGAGTAGTTTGAACCAATTCTAAACAAGGAGCTAAAATCTAGGCAGCCAAACAACTTGCCTCTAAAAGGAAGGAAACTGATTCATTCACTTGATTTTCACTTTTTGTGAGTGAATCATCTAGAACAAGTAAATACATGCCAAAATTACATCATGTTTATCAAATTACATCAAGCTGGGTCAAAAATTACATCAAGAGGTGAAACTAGTCCAAACTGGCCGAATTTCTGAGCTGGAAGGTGAAAAATAGGCTAATTTTCTCTATGCGCCGCGCGCCTTTGGACCTACTTTTGGAGCACTTACTGGAGTCAAAATCAAGCTCATGATATCTTGTTGGAAATCCCTGGATGTCTGCTATCCAACCCAAGTGGAATTTTTCAATTTGGAGCTCATTTTCCCCTCCAAAACTTCATTCTCCCAAAAGTACTTCCTGTTGGTGCAAAAGGTGGCAGAAAGGTGATTTTCATGGTGTTTTTGGCCCTTTTGATCATCCAGAACTTGATGAAATGATTCGTCCATTTTTTAGCATGCATAACTTACCATGAAAAATCCAAAAATACAAATTTTTCCTTCAGAAAGTGTCCCAATCATAAGCACACGTCGGGACGCGCTACGCGTTGGGCTGAAAAACCTGTTTTGAGACCAAAATTTTCAAAAATGACAAATTTTTTTTCAAATTTTCTAAAATTCAGAGCGAAGATCCTCCATCATGCCTCATGCTTAGCCAATGAATCCTCGGCCAAAATCCGGAGCAGATCAGGCCTCTTTCGCCGTTTTAGTGCTCTGCTTAATCTTCTCTTCAAGATCTTCACTTTTGCTTTGCAGACGTGCATGCGGGCCCAATAATGACCTTTAATATGACGGAGCATGTCTTTGTCTCTATTGGCCTTTGCCAAAAACTTCTCCAGATGAATTTTAACATGTGTGAGGCAAGTCTCTCGCTCAATTGGTGTCATGTCACCTGGTCTCTTCCGAGCCAATTGTCGAGCCAATTATCGATCTTCACGGATTCGCCGCAGCTCTACAAGTGTGTGCTGATCCTCTAGCTGTTTGTTCTGCTGCTCCAAGTACTTTATCACCCACTGTGCTCTCTGTAAATTCCCTTTCAAAGTACCAATTTTAGCTTTCTGCTCCTGGATGACCTCCCTCAGTTTCAAGCTGGGAGAGCTCAAATCAACATCAATCAATGTAAACTCAGTATCTTGGCCTCCTGAGGGGCCCTCATCCTGCATCGGCCTCTTGCCTCTGTCCTGAATCTGTACCTGTGCTAATGTCAAAGGCGAGACCCCTTCCACACCATGTGGAGATAGTACTTGCACTGCTGATGAAGTCAACGAGACCCCTTCCACCCTGGGTGGATATAGTACTCGTCGTGTAGCTGCAAATAAGGCTCTATGGCCTCGCTGATATGTCACATACACTGAAGCGTTGATATGCTCAGTCTCAGGAATATCCAACTGGTGTGAAGGCTCTCCCTCATCATGAACTACCTCGGGAGGCGGCTCTGGCACTGCAAAGAAGTCACGGGAGATGAACTCATCCCATCTGATGCCCTGTTGTGTTAGCTGATGTACCACCATGATTTTGATCAGCGTGTAATGATATATGTTGTTATGCTGCTGTGATGGGGTCTTCTTCTGTACAAGAAATGTCATCCGCTCTATGTCACGGTACATGAAGTATGGAATGCTCATCATACGTACCCTCGTGAAATGCATCAACAAACGGATATGGTACGCATAGAGGCGCCAGAATCTGCCCTCGCAACTGAAATATCGAATGATCAATCTCATCAATGGTGCATACTCATCCCTCAGAAATCGGAATGGAAATACCCTGCTCAGCTGCCTCATATATCCAGGTCTGATATAGGGCCCATAATAGGATTTCTCTAGCTGCTGTCGTTTGTTCCATTCCTCTCCTATGTTTGGTATCCCGGTGGCCTGAGAAATGGTCTCTGGTGACAGAATGAAGTTTACTCCGGCAAGGTTTACACGGCCATCATGTAAATGTATAACAAATAGGTGAGCTAGCTCATGATGATGTTGAGTTTGGGAAATAATCTCACAGTATTGGAAACATGACTGATGCTGAAAACAATCCATTGCAAGCGGGCAAGCCTGCAATTGAGCCAAAGAAGTAGGCTCCTCCCTGACATGCCTACCACTTTTGCCACTTTTGTGAGACCTCCGTGGCACATTAGCCTCTGCTGTGGAATCACTGTCATACCCCTGCTCATAAACTGAATCCGTCTCTCACATGGCTCTGAAATCAAGATGTTTGAAAAATATATGCTGATATAGGTATGGTGAAAACAAGAGTTGAGTGTATGTTCTAATCCCAGATGTGTCACATATGTATCAAGGTGCTATAGGAAAACCACAATGATACAAGTACTGTCAAGTGATTTTGAATGGGAAAACAGCCACTGCTTGACTACATGGGGATTTGACAAGTGAATAGGAATGAGTGTAGAGCTGGGGGAAATAGTTATTAGGAACAAAAGTGTAAATGAAATGGCAACATATATATGAGGCAAATGAAATCAAGGACAAAGAAATAGCCCTTGTAGTGTTTGACAATTAGGCTTTGTCAATGGAGGGATGTAGGATAGTGAATATGGGATTGTGCTATAACAGAAACATAAGCAGTGAGACAATGATATGGTAATAATAGTGACATCAATGATGGAATAGGAAAGAGACCCTGAGGCTATGATAAATAATAAGCAGTGACACCAATGACAGTAGATGGCATGAGCATATATGTCAATAACATAAGATTTGAAACCCCAACAATATCACCAGCACTTCTTTCAAAACCCTATGGAGCGAATTTTGCAATGAATATAGGGTTTCAATTTCACCATAACAAACATTTTTTCTCTCCACATTTGAAACACCATAGCATATCCATGAATCAATGAGCAAGCTTGGATAACTTACTTGAAGGTGAATGAGGCGATTTGGCATGAATTTGGGTGAGGGAGTGTAGTTTTCTCGCCTTAGGGCTCTATGTGCCGCGCGCATGCCCAATGTGCCACACGCTCTCTATGCATCGCTCGTGTGTAAAAATACACTGGCAACTGATGCCCAGTGCGCCGTGCGCTCCCTATGCGTCGCGCGCCCCTTGTATGCGCCGCGCACACTGTCAGTTCACCTCCTCGGCTTCAAAACAAGATTTTCGCCCTTCAACATTCTAATTCGATCTTTGCTTGGAAAACTTGTGAAAATAACTTGTTGCAAATGGTTTATATAGCTTTGAAAAAATCACACAAGAGTTGGATTTGATTTTTATTTCCTCCACAACCCACTTTGTAATGTTTTGCAATTTTGGCACTTTATCATTTAAGGAAACTCTGTCCTTTGGCTTTTTCATTGATTTTCTGAGTTTGGACTGATGAAACTTGGTTGTTTTTGCAGGGATGTTTGGCGTTTGGACTTCGGGAAAGACCAGAGGCTGCATTGAAATTTTTCATGGTGGAAAAAATACATAATTGTTACAAAAAATGAACTTGACAATTTCTAGTTCAAAACAGAGTTTTGAACAAGAAATGTCCTCAGAAGTGTTTGATGATAAAAATTTAAACTGAGAAATTTTTCGAGAATCATCCTCATGGCCTGTGGGCATTTATTAAACATATCAAAAGACTGAACCCTAGACTCAAACTAAAAGACTCTTGTTGACGAAAATAATCATTTATGACCATGAATGACGTGACCTGAACTTCGATGATTTTTGAGGAATTTTTATTAGCCCAGCAGGTACAAGCATGAGGGAATACAAGACGACCAGACCCTCTCGTCAGCCAATGGCATGCCCCTAGTGAAATGCAACGAAGTGAAATGAGCGAGACACCAAAAAAATGATATGCAAAAGGCGAAATGATCTCTGACGGAGGGCTGTAAGGACCGACTCTAACACCTTAAATCAATGAAAATGCTAGAAATCACTCCATGTATACAAAAGTGTGTAATATCAGTGCATCTAATGGTCCCAAAATTTTCAGAAAGCCACTTAAACTACAGGATAAAAAAGCAAGTCCAGAAAAACATAAAAGGATGACATCTCCATTAACAACATTAGAAGAATCTCAAACTAATTTCTTTCCCATGTAATACAACCAAGAACTTGATGTTTCCAGGTCTTATAACAATCCCCTCCTTCAATAATATTTTGGCGTCGACGCTGAATTCCATGTGCAGGTGAGAAAAATTTACCTGCTGGAAGAGGATTTTGATTCTCTGTATCTGATGATTCCAATGTGCCATATCCAACGGGGAAAATGTTGTTTCCATGTTAATCCAATAAATTGTGACTGGGGAGTCTCTGAACACATGTAACACTTCAAGGTTTATGTGTCTGGCACAATACAATAAACCTCATAAAGTGAGTACTTTTCTCTATTGTTGGTACCCTTACCTCCTGTTGTCACTCTGTAATTTTGACGCTGAAAAGAAAACTACAGAGGCAACATAAAACTACTTTGGAATCTAGGAACTAGCCTTCCTAGACTCATAGAGGGCTCTCTCTATTAGATATAGCTTTTTTGATAGGGAAATTTTAGGCTAGCTATTAGCGCATAGGCGTTTGTTTGAAAGTTTATAGTTGAGGAAGCAAAAGAGGGCCATTGGGCTATAGAGACAAACAGGTGTAAAAAAATTCAAATGGATGAATAACTGATATCAAATGCAACCAGGAAAGCAAGCCATGTCAATGGATCTTTACAACTTATGAAATAGAAAGGAGGAGGAGATTAAGGTTCAACGTAAATGAAGATCATGTCATCTCTAGATTTTGCATTCAGGTCTCAGAGGAAAACATAAATTATTGTTTCAAGACTGCACAGGGTACCCCATGGTAAATCCTACACAAAAATTTCTATCCGTAGTAAAGAAATAAAACAATATGTAAAAATAAAGATGATAGGTTACAAGAAAAGGAGCACTTCACCACAGATCATAACACAAGAATCTGGAAAATAGAATAATATTTCATTCATCCAAAAGAGAGTGCTTACAAATAGATGAGACCTTACAATGGTTTTTTCCCCTTCCAGGCCCCTTCATACTACTAATGCATGTAGTATTTATATAAAAAATTAAGTCAATTAATTTATCTACTGCAGTGATTACATTCAAGCAGAAACTAGAAAAGTGGAAACATGCAGACGGTGATAAGACAAGCCTAGCCATAACAGTGGTTTAAGCAGTCTGTTATTTATTACAGAATAAGGAAGAAATTTCCACTTGGGATCACAAAGAGGCTATGATGGAGTAAAACTTTGACAAGTGGAACCACGCAGGCAGTGACAAGATACTTCTAGCCAAGAAGGTGGATGTAGCAGTCTATTATCAATTGTGAAATGATCAGAATCTGTCTTTTTCTGATGTCGAAGAGGCAAGTAGGGTTCTGACATCTTGGCTCTTCCTCTTCAGAAAACTATTGCTAGATTATTAAATTGATGAGGTGTTGGAATCTTTCGTGGATCAGTAGTCATGATGATGTGTTTGCTTCCCTTTATGTTCTTGCAATTACAACATAATAATCTTTGCACAAACGCCTTTACCTGACTTGACCTTTTCTGTCTATCTCCTTACTACAGTGAAGTTAAAAATTACTCTGCCTTTTGCTCTGTTTCGGGTCCTACCCGAGTCCTTCCACTATGCTAACTCTCTCTTCATAAAACAAAGTACAAAACCCATACACCCAGACTTGAAATTCTGTAGGTTTTAGCTTTGAGCTTCATCGCATCCATGTCAATATCACACAATGCATGTTTTAACATTTATGTTATTGGGGAATGGGATAGACGAAGTAGCCATGCTCATTTGTTCACTGCCCTTTCTATTCTTACAGTTATAACATAATAATATTGGTATAAACGCCTTTGCCTGACTTGACCCTTTCTATCTATCTCCTTACTACTATGATGTTCAACATTACTCTTCCTTTTGCTCCGTGTCGATTCCTACCCGAGTCCTTCTATTGTGTTATAACTTTCTTCATGAAACAACGTATAAAGTCCATACACCTAGACTTGAAACTCTGTACGTTTTAGCTTTCGACCTCATCGCATCCATGTCAATATCGTACATCGCATGTTTTAATATTTATGTTATTGAGGAATGGGATTGGTGATGCAATACGAAGTGTCGAGGTGACATGGTGGAAGGGTGATAGTTTCGATGATGTGGATCGGAATTAGCGGGAGTAATAGCAGTGAGCAGAGTATAGTGAAGGGAAATTATGGTGGGGCTACCGCATTGCAAATCGCAATCGGGACTGGATACAAGTTTGCAACATGGTTAAAAAAATAAATTTGTGATGCGATAAGATATTTTTGATGTGATGCAAAAAGGGAAAATTTTTAAGATTTGTGCGATGTGATAAATATCGCAAAACAGCGATCGCAAGATTTAAAGGTTGGCGGAAAGATAAGTTAAGTTCCCCAATCTGCGAAATAGTACTTGTGATGCGATGTGAAGTGGGGAAAGGGTGAGAGGTATGTAATGTCAATCGTGCATGAATCATAATCAAAGGGTTTATAACATATTCGAGTCTTATGAAGCAGTAAGTGAATGGGTCCCACCATCATCGCATCAGGAAAATTTATGAAACGGCAAGTGAGATGAAAAATGGTAAAATATGTGAAGTGTGCAAATGTGAACAAAGGTGACATGGAAAAGAGAGGTGGTCCCCAGCAATTTTTCAAATCGCATTTCAGAGGTTTGGAAGAGGTAACCAAAGGATTTTGCAATTTTTATTATGCGAAAATTAATATGGGTGTGTGGTAATGAAATAAAGGGGAATGACTTAGGGAAATGAAAATTAAAAGGGAAATATAATGAATACGGAGTAATGTATGCAAAGTGATATATAAAAGTTTTGAAACTTAGGATAATATTAGCATCCTAAGAAACATATATCCCTTTGAAGAAACTTCTCCTTTGGTAATTTCTTCATCGCACTTAATCAGAAATACTTTCCTCTTTCAACTGAACTGAAAGGTAGATTCACCTTTGATGTTCTCAATAGTCGGATTTCCCTTATTTTCCTAAAAATTAAATGATAGCCATGGAATATTATTTTTAGTATGAAAGACCTGAGAAATGATCAGTCACCTTGTGATACTGTGAATTATAGGAGTCTAATAGTGGCTCTAGCTGGGGATGCTATCTCCTTCAAGAGGTTACAATAGCATCGTAGACTAGTGGCCTAATCCATTGGGTTGATCCAAAATTTGCAACTGAAACTACTACAAAACCTTTGTGGTTGAAAATCTTCAAGCTAAAGTCAACACTATCTACAAATTGAAGTCTAGAATATACTTGTACTGAAAACTAGAAAGCATTCTAAAACTAAAAAATGGAAAGATGATCAAAGTAGTGAGCTTATTTTCACACCTACCTACCCTGTCCTATTGAAATTGATGTTTTTCTAAATAATACAATAATGCCATTGCAGCCAGTCAAGTAGTAGCAAAAACAAATGGACAACTTGACTACTGATGGATTGTAGATTTCTGTGGTGTAGATTTTTAGAATCAGAGCTCGGAATCTCCACAGTTCTCATTTTTCAGTCTACATTTCGGGTCTAAAGCAAGACCCATCATCAGGACAAATCTGCAAAAAAGAGAGAGACAAATTGTGTTAAATAAATAGTGGAAAAAATACAAGAAAGAGAGCCGACCAGATATCCATTAAATGGTTTAGTTTCGAATTTATTTTTATTTTATTTTTATTTTTATTTAGATGATTTTTTTAGTTATTTTGTTTTTTAAAATTATCAAAATAATTATTCTGATACTTTAAGCTATAATGCTAATAATGTTTTAATGTTTCTAAATATTAATATTCCTATTAATAAAGTCTTATGTTTATCTCATTTAAGGATATTTATTTTATTATGTTAATCATTTCTAAATGTCAAGTAATAAGCAAAGTGTAGTAATTATATTCATATCCTAATTTTGTGAAGAGGGGTCCTGGAAGAATGATTTAAAGGTTAGATTTAATGGCTTGATTCATATTAATTTTATAATACCCTATGCAGATTATAATATCTACTATTATTATTTAACCTTAAAAAGTTCTAAGTTTTTTATATAATTTTGGTTTATGAATTATACTAATAGTTTAAGCTTTTTGTGTTATTAAAGAATATAATTTTCATTTATAACCTAATATTATGTAAAGGACCTAAGGTGATTATACTAAAAGATTAGGATTTGACTCTATCAATATTATAAGGTCATAAGGAGATTATAATGTTTATTATTTCATTAATAAGAATCAATGAAAAAATTCCTAAGTTTTTTATCCTCTTTTAGCTAATGTTTTAGATTAATTGATTTGTTTTAAAGATGAGCAGTATTATTAGATATGTTTTAGAGTTATAGTATCTCCTTATACTAATATTATGATAATACTGTCCTATGTACTTTATATTATAATAACGAAGACGGAGGAGATATTAGAATAGGATAGGAAAAGGTCAATTGATTATAACCCATAGATAAGGATTGTAATCAATTGATCCAATAAAATAAGTATGCAGAAGGTATGGGTTAGACTAAGGTTTAAGGTTATGATAGGGGATTCATAGGGTTGATTTTAATAATTACACTAATTAATTTTTTAAACAAGGGTAGAATGGTAAGGCTAAGGAGAAGAGTAAGGGTAAGGTGCGAAACAGAGGGGAGAGGAAAGGGTACAAGTTATACAAAGAGAATCATAAAGGGATGAAGGAAGGGAAGGGGTACAAGGAAACCAGTGATTCAAGAGAGCAAGATGCTTTAACCAGACAGCACGTGGACCCAATTTCTGCTAATTTCTAAGCCTCCATCTCTATTAAGGTTGTGAGGGTGCTTTAAGATTTCCAAGGCTTCACGTATTTTGAGTTTGAAATGATGTTTTTCTTTGGAAATGATTACTGCTTCTTCTAGGCATATGTGGCGACATGTGTTTGCTCGAATGTTCTACCAAAGCTGAGGTTTTAATTCTTCCAAGCCTAATGTCTGCACCATGTTCTTTAAACCTTATTTTAAAGGTTCTGCCTGTTTCCCCAATATAGCAATCTCTACATGAACAATTGATTTTGTAGACACCTTTTTGATGGAGGTGGTCGGGGTCATCCTTAACCGAGTTCATTCTTTGCCTGATGGTTACTAGAGGCTTGAAGGTTGCTCTATTATCCTTTTTGGCTAGAACCTTGGCTATCTTGTCTGTGACTCCTTGAATATAAGGGAGGTAAGCTTTTGTAGTGGAGGGTTTGTCAGTAACCATTCTTTTGCTTCTAGATCTGGATTTTTGTATAGCTTTGTTGATGTTTTTATTGCTATATCCCAAGTTTGTGAAGGATTTCTTCAGATATTCAATTTCTTCTTCTACATGAGTTTTGTCTGATATTCTAAAATCAGGAAAATCAGCAATATAACTTGATTATGTGTCCACATAACCAAAGTTATAATATGAAATGGAAACTTCTAATCTATCTGATCCTTATAGAGGAGAGTACATGTTTGAAAATTTGAGCTAAAAGGATCCTCCATATAATCTGCTATAGGATCAATAAAGCGTGATGTATAATATTTTCTTCTAGGCCTTCAATGACTAGTTGATCAGTCGTATCCTCAAGAGTAAAACTTGGAACCTCATCTTTAGTTTTGTACTTGAAAGAACAATCATCCTCTATATGTAAGTCAAGAGGTAGTACAATTTCCTCTTGCTTTGGAGAAGGAAGATTTTCCAAGAATTCTTCAGGGTCTTGGAAATTATATGACTGAATTTGAGATTTCAAAATTTCAATGCCATTTTTTTATCGTTCAACAACTACCTCCAGAAAACATGTTTTAGCTTCAGGACTAAATTTTCTTGATTTCAAAATGAAAAAGACAGCCTCTAGAAAATATTCATCAAGATGAAATTCTGATAACTGATTCCTGAATGCATTTAAATCTTCACAAGATAAAATATCTTCCAAACCTTGTCATCTTGTTCAGCAGGAAATCTGGTCAGCATGTTGTGGAGTCACCATGAATGCTCAAAAGTTGGGTTCTTTGAATCATGGAGTCGCCAGGTGAATAATTCATCCTTCTTTTGTCTAGTCACTATCCACCATGAGTAATCAGATCTGAACTTTGATGTATTTTCTGAGGAAGATAAATTTCGCTCCCCAGTATGGTCGCCACTATGTTATCACCCCATAAATTCTAAAGGCTAAAGACAGAACTATGGAGGGGCAACATCAAACTGCTTTGGAATCTAGGACCTAGCCTTCATGGACTCAAAGAGGGCTCTCTCTATTAGATATAGATTTTTTGATAGGGGTATTTTAGGCTAGCTATTATTGCATAGGTGTTTGTTTGAAATTTTATGGTTGAGGCAGCAGAAGAGGTCCATTGGGCTATGGAGTCAAATAGGTGTAAAAAAATTCAAATGAAGGAATAACTGATATCAAGTGTAACCAGGAAAGCTAGCCATGTCAATGGATCTTTACAGCTTATGAAATGGAAAGCAGGAGGAGATTAAGGTTCAATGTAAATGAAGAGCATACCGTATCTGAATTCTTCATTCAATTCTCAGAGGAAAACATAAAGTACTATTTCGAGACAGAGCAGGATACCCCATGGTAAATCCTACACAAAAAAGTCTATCTGCAGTAAAGAAAGAAAACAATATGTAAAACTAGAGATGACATATTACAAGAAAAGAAGCACTTCACCATAGATCATAACACAAGAATCTGGAAAATAGCATAATATTTCATTCATCCAAAAGAGAGTTCTTACAAACAGATGAGACCTTATAATGATTTTTTTTCCCCTTCCAGGTTCCTTCATACTGCTAATACATGCAGTATTTATATAAAAAAATTAAGTCATTTCATCTGTCTACTACAATGATTAAATTCAAGCAGAAACTGGACAAGTGGAAACATGCAGGCATTGATAAGATGAGCTTGGCCATAATAGTGGTTTTAGAAGTCCATTATTTATTACAGAATAAGGAAGGAATTGCCTCTTGGGATCACAAAGAGGCTAGGATGGAGTAAAACTTTGACAAGTGGAACCACGCAGGCGGTGACAAGATACTTCTGGCCAAGAAGGTGGATGTAGCAGTCCATTATCAATTGTGAAATGATCAAAATCTAGATTTTTCTGATGTCGAAGAGGCAAGGAAGGCTCTGAAATCTTATCTCTTCCCCTTCAGAAAACCGTTGCTAGATTATTAAATTGATGAGGTGTTGGCATCTTTCGTGGATCAATAGTCCTGCTGATGTGTTCGCTGCCCTTTATGTTCTTGCAGTTACAACATAATAATATTTGTACAAATTCCTTTTCATGACTTAACCCTTTCTTTCTATCTCCTTAATACCATGCCATTCAAAATTACTCTGCCTTTTTCTCCGTGTCAGGTCCTACCTGAATCCTTCCGTTGTGCTATCTCTTTCTTCATAAAACATCCGGACAAAACCCATACACCCGAACTTGAAATTATGTAGGTTATAGCTTTGAACTTCATCGCATCCATGTCAGTATCACACATCGCATGTTTTAAGATTTATGTTATTGAGGAACGGGATCGGAGAAGTATTCATGTTGATGTGTTCGATGCCCTTTCTTTTCTTACAGTTATAACATAATAATATTTGTATAAACTCCTTTTCCCAACTTGACCCTTTCTTTCTATCTCCTTACTACCGTGAAGTTCAGCATTACTCTTCCCTTTACTCCGTGTTAGGTCCTACTCGAGTCCTTCTGCCATGTTAGCTCTTTCTTCATGAAACAACATATAAAACCCATACACTCGTACTTGAAATTCTGTAGGTTTTAGCTTTGGACTTCATCGCATCCATGTCAATATCGCATATCTCATGTTTTAATATTGATGTTATTGAGGATAGGGATCGGTAATGCGATGTGAAGTTCGGAGGTGATGTAGCGGGAGGGGTGATGGTTTTGATAATGCGGAGTGGAATTAGCGGGAGTAATAGCAGTGAGCGGAGTATAGCGAAGCGAGTTATGGTGGGCCAACCGCATTGCAAATCGCAATCGGTGCTGGATACAAGTTTGCAACATGGTTAAACAAACAAATTTTCGATGAAATAAGATATTTGTGATGCGATGCAAAAAGGGAAAAGTTTAAGATTTGTGCGATGGGATAAATATCACACAACGATGATTGCAAGATTTAAATATTGGCAGAAGGATAAGTTAAGTTCCCCAATCTGCGAAATAGTACTTGCGATGTGATGTGAAATGGGGAAAGGGTGAAAGGTAAGTAATTTCAATTGCACGTGAATCATAATAAAAGGGTTTATAACGTATTCAAGGCATATGAAATGGCAAGTGAATGGTTCCCACCATCATTGCATCAGGAAAATTTATGAAATGGCAAGTGAGATGTGAAATGGTAAAATATGCGAAGTGCACAAATGCGAACGAAGGTGACGTGGAAAAGGGAGGTGGTCCCTAGCAGTTTCACAAATCGCATTTTGGAGGTTTGGAAGAGGTAATCAAAGGATTTTGTGATTTTTCCTATGTGAAAAGTAATATGGGTGTGCGGTAATGAAATAAAGTGGAATGACTTAGGTATATGAAAATGAAAAGGGAGATATAATGAATACGGAGTAATGTATGTGGAGTGATATATATAATTTTTGAAACTTAGGATAATATTAAAATCCTAAGCAACATATAAACCTTTGAAGAAACTTCTCCTTTGTTAATTTTTTCATCGCATATAATCTACAATACTTTCCTCTTTCAACTGAACTAAAAGGCTGATTGATTCCTTTGATGTTCTAGGGAGTCAGGATTTCCCTTCTTTTCCTGAAAAGTAAATGACAGCCATGGAATATTATTTTCATTATGAAATACCTGAGAAATGATTAGTTACCTTGTGATACGGTGAATTACAGGATTCTAACACCTCCATTCCGACGAAATTGAAAATAGAGATCAGCACTAGTGTCAATGCTTGCTCCAAAACCCCAAACCTGGTTTTTTGCCGCTCCATCAAATTTTCATGTAGTAAAAGTTTGTGGAGGTCAGGCCTTTAATGTGTGACACATCATTGAGCTAGGGACCTACCTATACTCACAATAAAGGGGAAAAAAATTGGTCCAGTGGTTTTGATGTCAGGAGTTCGACCTTCAAAGATAGACTTATTGTGTCATTTCTAAATACCCCAACAAAAAAAGGAAGAACCTTGTATTCTAGTGATGTGGTGAAAATACAATGCTTGAAACCCTCCTCAATTGAAGGGAATTATCAATAGGCATTTAATAATTCAATATAGGGTTATATTATTCAATAATATCTTCAAAATGAACTAACCTCAAAGACAACACTTATGCACAATTCGCTTAGGTGTGATTCAATCCTTTGGAGATGATAGTTATATTGATTGTAATTATTTTATAAAGCCCAGTCGAGCATTCATGTTCCTATCGTGTTAGAAAAATATAATGATATCTTATGGAAGGTGTTGTTTTAAAGTGGAGATATTATAAAGATACACATAGTCTAAGTGAATGGCTATTTTCTAAGCTTTTATTTTGGGTCAATTTTGTTCAAAATATGGTACGTATTTTGAAAAATTGTAAGTTTAAAGTGTTTAACGTTGTTTTTCCATAATCCTGGAATCTAGGTTAGGATCTTAGAATCACTAACAATACCAATCTAAATATCAAAACAACTACTTTTTACAGTGGAATATAAACGTAAATCAACACATGCACAAATATAGACAACTTTTTACAAATTTTCAACAACCCAACTTATTTATATTAATAAATTATAATAGGTTTTTCTAGGGCTCTTGTACCAAGGATAATGGACCTCATACATCCAATGATACAAGAATACAAGAGCAAGAGACACTAACGGTCTATCTAATATAATGCACAATCACACCACCCTTTATCGTACCCTGAACGCGATTGTTGGTTTGTATGCTCCCAATCTACAAATATTTCCTGTATTAATGGTCTTGTTTCTTTAGGTTACTGAACTTAGCTTCTCTAAATTCCCTCTAATTGATCATTATTCCATCAACACATCAACACATAGAGACTCATGTTGAGCTGTTCACAACTCTCAACTTCCCACTATTTCTCCTCGTCTCCTTTGGGACTTCTTCCCTCTAATGCTTTCCTATTTTTCTTCAATGAAGACAAACATCAAGTTGAAGGGTTTCCACCTATCATTGTAAGATACCTTTCTCCAGCAATGAACTTGGGTTGACTCGCTTAGCTATCCTTTTTCCTTCAAGGTTTCAACACTAGAGCCTCCAACCTTCACCCTCCTTTTAGTTGTCAATGTACTTCTTGAAAACTGATCTAGGGATACTTTGAGAACCTACTTGTTTCCCTACAAAAACCTCGAGATGCCCAATACCAATCTATCCAACCTAGACAACTCATCCACTAGAAACAAATCAACCTTATACACATCCATATATACATTTTTCTCAGGTATAAGTTGATGTACACCTATTGTTAGGTCTATGGTCTAGTTAAGGTATACTACAGTCCATGTCAATCCTAACTTGTAGCTCCAACAAGCCTCCTATAGTTGTGGCCTACCTCACCTTTTAATATTTTCCCACTCACTTCCACTTAAGGACTAGTCTACAATGTTTTAAGGCCTTTAATCTGCTCCAAAATAAGCACCACCTATTTCTTCCTAGTTTTCAAATGTCATAGGGAATGCAGCCTAAAAAATATAGGTTTTTCCACACTTGTTTTACCTAAAACATAACCCAGAACTTACTGAAAAAATATCCTCCCTGCTCTTGAACTCCGCGACCCTTAATACATTCACATAAGAGACAAAATAACCCTCATTTTCCTTCATTGAGGTTTGTTCTTGATATTCGGCTCAAAACATATGTGTAACTTATGAAATGTTTCTCCTTGGATGTGTCTTTCAAGCCTCATCATCGACTTATATATATATATATATATATATATATATATATATATATATATATATATATATATATATATATATATATATATATATATATATATATATATATATATATATATATATATATATATATATATATATATATACTCCTTCTTATGGGCTCTAATGGACTATCATTTAGGGATAATCTAACCCAGTCGACTTGACTCCTTGTTGTGAAAACCCAACCATCACATAAATAAAATATTATCTCCCAAACTAAATGGCATCTCTTCGTGCTTCAAGTGGTCGCTTTCTCCTCTAAGCGTTCCTTACATCCTCCAAGTGCCAAGTCATCAAAACTCCTAGTGGTTTCACACTCATAAGCTTGGTTTCAAATCCCACATGATTAGGTTCTTAGGCCAAAAATACATTTGTGGTTCCAATTCCTCCAAAACCATGAACCCTAGGTCTTGTAGTACCTCCCAAGCTACAAATATGAACACTCCATCTTAGCGAGGGAGGTACTTCCAAGACTAGGAAGTTGTAACTCATCATCATTATCATTGCTAGCAACACTAGCCCACCTCCTGCCACTCATAAATGCAAAAAAACCTATAGCATGTGTTAGTGTCAATATGTTTAGTGATCAAACATGATATTTCATTTTAGTTTCTAGTAGTCCTAGGTCAAATTTTGTCTTTTCAAACAAGTTTTCAAATAAATTTTGGTCACCGCATATGCTCTAGGTCAGAAATGTTGCTCCCTCATTCCATCCACGACCATCATTATCTCAGAGGTCATGTCAATCATTTTCATTTATATTCGTAGGTCATTCATTCCATTCCCATCTAGGTCTGTATCTAGGTCCCCTTGTTTTTCCACTGAAAATTCCAAAAATGTCACCAGAGAGGGCGAACAAGGCTTCATTTTCATCAAATTAGTTTTTTAAAGGCAGTAATCATAGCTAGGAGAATAATTAAGACACTTTGTCTTATTTCAAAATTTGTTTCATTGTCAAAATTTTCCAAAAAGGGTTGAAAGGATAAAAAGAGGTCAATTTTATATCAAAATATTTATCTTAAAGTATAGGCTTATTAGTGCATTTTATCCAAATTTTGAGAAAAATTATAAAAAATGTGTTAATAGCCTAATGTTTGAAGCTAATTATGTCTCTATCAAAATTTCGAAGGCATTATGTATTATAACCAAAGTTTTCTGCTCATGTCATAAGGGTCGAAAATGAAAAAAGAATTTTTTCGTTGGTGGTTAAGTCTCGTGCACCACATAACCGCTTGATCAATCACTCCATTAAATCGACGACCCATAGTCTTTTTCGTACCCCCTGTTCATCCGAACTTTACCAACGGGGGTGAGGGGCAGGGTCCAAAAATTGGTTTCCTCCCCACTAGTCCCAGGTCAACGTGTCAGCCCCTCTTCATTTCGTAGCCCCCCCTCACAAACCTCTTCCCACTCCTACCCACCTAAATCCACCAAACCAACTCATTTTACCACTCTCCTTCTCGTGTGCTCCCATCCACTCTCATCTTGACGTGTGGCCAAAACCCGTAGTTCATTAAATGATTTCCTGGGGTAACCATTCAAACTTCCAACAAACCTGAACCCCTAATAGAAACATCGCCAACTCCATCATACCCACTTCACCAAATTCCAGTTATATACTATGACGCCTTGTTACGCATTTGGAAGAGGTGTCTTACGCATCTATCAGTGTGCTGCATTTTTGGTATTTTGCTCCCAAATCATTCATCCAAGATCCAAGATCATTGCCATCAGTTTTGAAAGCTTCCTCAATAGTAAGTAAGCACCACATATCCTGCTCAAGTCAAATTATCAAGCATAGTGTTGGTTTTCTTGCTCACTTCCTTTTCCACTACATTTTCACTTATATTTATCATTGGATGATTTGAGTGAAATAAACTCTAACCCTATCATCGAATACCCTCATACACCTTCCCCGGATCATATTTTATCATTCCCTACCATTCACAACCTCCCTACACTTCATTCCCATCAAACCTTAATTTCATTCTATTTTTCTATTACTAAATTAGTAAATCCCTGTGTTTTCCTAATTTGATCACCTCATTTACATCCATTTCACCAAATTTCACCTGTATTTTGAAGCCAACATACAACCCTACCTCCTAAATTTTTTTGGGAATTTTTCTTGGCTTCACTACCCTTAATTTCATCCTCCCAACTTACCCTATCCCTGTCCTATGATTTTCAAAATTCACATTCTACATACCCGCTACATCTAAACACCTAGAGTTTCATATTTTTGATAGAAATTATGGAAAGTGAAAAGAAAATCCACAAAGGAGGGCACCACATTAGATTTGAACCCTCCACCTTGCAAGAAGTCAATGCCTCACCTTTTGCCAAAGGATTTTTTTAGAGGATTGGATGCTTGAGATTTTGTGAGAAAGTCATGGAAGAAGGTTGTCATGTCCAATTGACAAGATTATTTGCCACTAGTTTCAGTATGTGAAAGGCCATCATTGCAGGTGTAGAGTTCAACTTATCAGTAGATTTGATTTCTTCAACAACAAGTATACCTAGTCATGGACAAAAGTGGTTTAAGGGCATCGATATAGACCTTGAAGATTAAAAATTGTTCTTCAAACCTCATGCTAGAGATAACACTGAGTACATATTCCCTTTCAGGAACCTCCTTAACATATATTCTCCTTTTACGAGGTTAATTATGAAATATTTCACCTGTGAAGGGATATTCTCTAGGTTGTACAGGTACCATAACATATTATTGATGCATTTTACCTCTACTAAACCACTTGAATTTCCATATTACTTGTACATAAGTTTGGTTAGAATGACTGAGAAGGTTCAGAGCAGAAACAAAGATCATCACCCAAGTCTTTTCCTCCATGTTCTAGTCAAACTCATTTTTTTACATCATCTCTCAGCCATCAACATGACTTGGGAAACATTCATGGAGAAAGTAACAACATCATCCACCACTAGTCCTCATGTCATGCATAACACACCATCACCATCAATATCACCACAACTAATGGAGGTTGCATCTTCTAGCACGCAAAGTCATATTTCAAAGGCTCCTAGGTTTTTTGAGTTCACTCACACCTTTGAGAAGGGAAATAAGAATGTCTTTGCTCCCAAATCCATCAAGAGTGTATCTACACTTGATACTATATTTGAGCAAAGAGAAATATAGGAGCATCCACTCATGCATTAGGTTGAATCACCATTGCACCAACATGATGAAAAAGCATCCATATATGTTGAGGTGGAAGAGAAGGTTGAAGTCAAATCAGCCGAGGAGATCATTAGGGAGTGTTGGATCTAATAATTTTCACATTTTTATCATGTTTATCCTCGCCATTCCTCAATTATATCACCTCATTTAACCATTTATCATACCATTTGCATGGGTTAACCTCATTATTTTCGAATTTATGATTAATTATTGGAAAAATTAACATATTTCATTAATATCTCAAATGTGGATGAGCTTTGTAATGTGTAGGATTATTTGAAGGATTATTCAAAAATATTCTTGAATATTTCCGCCACCATTTCAAGAATTCAAAGGATAATTGTTCAAGCTTATTCAAAGGAGAAGATCATGGAGATTTGGATAACATATCTTATCCAAGATTTGTGAGAGATGAGTGAGGATTTGAAGGGTCAATATTTTTTAATTATAGGGATATTGGTTGAGAGAAAAGTGGATTTGTAATTATGAATTTCTTATCTTATTTTCAAAGCACTCATGTATAAAAGAGAGTGCTCTCTCTTCATTTTTATATGGAAGATATAGGAAAATTAGGAGAATAAAAGAAGGAAATGAAGAAAGGAAGAAGTATAAAATTGAATTGAGAATTAGAGTCTAGAATAAAGTTTTAGTTTTGTAATCTTTCATGATGTAATAAGATTGTGTTTTTCTTCATCGTTAATATTAGCTCATATATTTTGACACACAAGTTACTCTTCACATGTTGTCTTTCGCTTAAACGATTGCACATTTCCAATTTATGATATGATGTAGTGGTAATGTTGTTGGAGTAGAACTGTGAGGAAGGACGATTAGTACCTCCTAAGTTAGGAGCCTCTTCTCTCACTTTCTACACAACACAAACTACTGCTCTTTAGTCTCTCTTCTTGAAGACAATACTCTGGGGAAGGAAAACCAGGTTCTCCTAAGTTAGAAGCATCTTCCTTCGTTTACTGCATCTTGAATCAGAGACAAAAGCATTAGACTAGGCTAATTTGACTTCAGTCCTGCATATACAGTGCATGTGCTTCGTAAGTCTACGAATTCCTCAGATTTCCAACTTTATGTCAAGTAAATTATTTGACGACAATAGTTTCATCCAACATTTTGGCGAATTTTCCGGGAAAGCACGATGGATTGAGGTATAGGTTACTTTTTTCTGCAAGTATGAATTTCAATTTCGGCAAGCGTGTTCAATTCCTGCAAGTATGAATTTCAATTTCAGCAAGCATGTTTAATTCCTACAAGTTTTATTTACTTTTTTGTGCAAGAGCATTTGATTTCTTCAACTGTGAAGAGTGATTGTTATTTTTTTTAAATAAAAATGATTTAACAATGAGTATAATTTTGGAACAACTCACTCAGATCCTAGAAGAATTTGGGATCCCCTCTTCCTATGAAAACAAGATCTTGACAATTGCGGAAAGATTAACTACTTCTCCAAAAGAGAATGAATCAACAGATGAAAAATCTTTTACATTTGATGAAAAGCAATTAGTAAGGCAGGATATTGAGGAGGACAACAAGAGTGGCAGCATGATGTAAAGGAGGAAAATCACGCCTACGAAAATCTTATTGAACAATGGTTCCAAGCGAGTATGAGGTTAGATCAATCATTTTGGTTTTTTTTAGTTAAATCAAAGTTACAACAAGTAGGTCAGGTTATTTTTGTACATTTCCACTTTTCATGTGCACAACTGAAAGCGAATATATTTTTACTACAGTCGTGTGCATGGTTACTCTGGAAGTTTGATTACACGTAAATTATTTTTAATGATTAATTACAGTAGAGTAGGTAGGAAAAACAAATAAACGACGTCATTTTTAGTTTTTTTTTTTAATAAGTATACAATATCGAGAATTAAAAAAACAAAAAAAATGTCTCTAACATTTTCGAGGAATAATAATAAATTTTATTTTATTTATTTTTAGATTTCCATTTACTAAAAAAATATTTTATTTTAATTATTTTTAGTTTTGTTTTAAATTTTTCAATTTTATTAGAAATAAAACAGATTTTTAAAAAAATTAATAAATACCCCCTTTGAAGATTCCGGCCAAAAGTCGGTTTATGCTTCTCGACAAGATGGAATTAAACAGTGCCAATGGTGATAAATAACCCCATTGTTGTTATGAATTTTTGACTGCCAAACTTGGCCTTATTTCTTCATTTTAGCCAAAACGAGATCTCTCACAGAGCATTCCTTTCCATTTGGGATTTTTCCATTCAACATTTCACGTCATTATCATCGCATCACAACAATTTGCACACATGTTTATGTTGGGCTTTAAGGGCTGTTGAGTCTCAATTCTGCATCTTTTCCATACACTTTTCTATACCTTTTTCACTCACCTGAACCTCCCAAGTTGTCAAATATCATTGTATATCAATTGCAAAAGAGCATCTAACATGGTTTTTAATTATATTTTTGTGTTTGCTATTTGATTTAGATTTTGTTCATCTAGCTGCAGAATCCTGCCACTTTCCGCAGCTGCTGCAACTTTCCGCAGCTATTTTGTGAAACTCTATGTTACAGGTGTCTACAGGAAAAACGAGCCACATGGGCAAGTCAGGAATGATGTGGACATGGTTCGTGTCCTATTGGTTTGAGCAAACTCATCTAAAGAAGCCGCGGTCAAAGGCGTCCACATGGAAGTCAACCATAGAGTCTTACAGCGACAGGACTCTGTTCCGTGTCACGTAAAGGTTCATATGGCCGTTTCTGAGTTGCGGAGGACAAGTCGACATCTGTACATGGCTCCATAGTCGAATTCAAGCATCCACTTCTCATAGATTTATTTTCCAACACGGCCATGATCCTAGATCCGTGGACGTAATGGTCTACGTGTTCTCCACCAGCATAAACTTTAGGAGACAGTTATATTTCTTTTGTTATATATAACGCGTTTGCATACGCATATAGAGTTATTCTTGATTAGTCTCTGTTATCTTTTATTAGTCTACTCTGTAATGTAATTACGCTGCACTTGTGCCGTAATACTACCATACTGTTATGACTGCATTTTAATATAAGAAGACTCTGTTTTCCAACTTAATTCGTACTTGAAGATCGTTGCCAAGGCTGGTGTAGAGGGCCCCTGATCAGCTAAGGTTTTGTGCATTAGTGTATAGTTCTTATTTCATTTCTTTAAAGCTCATTGTGCCATAATCCA
Organism: Pinus albicaulis; assembly: GCA_034641835.2. NCBI lineage: Eukaryota > Viridiplantae > Streptophyta > Pinopsida > Pinales > Pinaceae > Pinus > Pinus albicaulis. The sequence goes on from CM076577.1 coordinate 234,428,605, forward strand.
TTCACATGTTTATACACTACATTTTTCATGATACATATGCTTCATTTCTGTTTATAAACTTTCATGCTTTCCATTTCACTTTTGTCTTTCATGTTTTATGTTGTTAATCACTGATCAGTGTTCTTGTTTCAGGTTATAGATAGGCAGCCCAATAATTTTCATAGCTTTTTGACTAATGACATGGAATTAACATTGTTCTACTGCTAATGTGTTTTTCTTAGTTTTTGTTTAATTTCAGTACTGCTTTGTTTAATTCAGTTTTGCTTGTTTTCTTTAGTAGTTAAATTTAGATATATTAAACTGCTCATAACATCTTTAGTTGCCTCCGAAAGCCACAGCTGGACTGATGGTGAGGGATTGTATTATGAAATGTGTAGTTTAGTATTAGTTTCCTTTCTGCAAATTTAGATATATTAAACCGCTCATAACATCTTCAGTTGCCTCCGAAAGCCACAGCTGGACTGATGGTGAGGGATTGTATTATGAAATGTGTAGTTTAGTATTAGTTTCCTTTCGCAAATTTACATATTAAACCGTCATAACATCTTCGCCTGCCGAAAGCCACTGGACTGATGGTGAGGGATTGTATTATGAAATGTGTAGTTTGATATTAGTTTCCTTTCTGCAAGTTAGAAATATTAAATTGTGCATGACATCTTCAGTTACCTCCGAAAGCCACAGCTGGACTGATGGTGAGGGATTGAATTATGAATGTGTGGTTTGATATTAGTTTATTTTCTGCAAATTAGATATCAGTTACTCAAGTTGTTTATGGTTACTTCCGAAAATCATAGCTGGACTAATGATGAGGGATCAGAAGACAAGTTGATGTAATCTGATTTAGATTTACTTTATTGCAACTTTTGGATTTCTTTCAACATAATTTATTTTGTGTTTAGACAGCAGCAAGAATATTTTGGTTTCATGCTCACTAGTTCATTGTTTTGATTTATTAGACTAGCAGCACCTTTTCATTTCAGCAGCGCATTTTCATTTACTTTCAAGTTTTGTCATTGTAATTTTCAAATTCCTTTTTAAGTTTCAAGTTGGTAAATCATTATAGAGGATATCATTTCCTTGAACAAACATAACCACACTTGTTTTCATTTTAGAATTTCCATTTCATCTTAGAAAACCAAAAACGACAAAAAGTTAAGAGATAGGTTATCTTGCACATATAGTGCGCCGCACTTCATCAGCTTACGAATCCCGGATTGACAAATTAAATGCAGCAATTTAGGACACACTAAATTGACCAAACAAGGGCTCCATAGGAAGAGGAGAGGGTTGTAGGCAGATGTAGATTAAATGTCATTGAAGAGATTTCCTTTGGGAAAACATTTTCCTATTCCATCCAGTATTTAGGTGAAGGATTTTCATCTACAGTCAATCATAAAGATCTCCTTGCATTCTTCCAATGTACGAGAGACCTTGTATGTATCCCGATCGTTACCATAAAAATCAGCATGATCGTAAACAAGAAAGGATCTTGAAAACTTACATGAGGCTAAATCACTTCATTTGAACGGTTTAGCATTCATCTATGCCTCACTTGGCCAATGGAAAAGAAGTCGGAAATCAAAATAATATCAAGGAATGATTTATGGGACAAAAATAGTAAACTCAACAACATCTCCACAATTCTAGCATCGAATTATGGTGAAGAATTCTAGATTGTCCATGATACCCTCATTGTGGATATATTTTACCATTCAATGTTGGATTCGTTGGCTTATTATGGGGACTACATCTCCACATCCTCCTCCATTCGCAGCCAACACAAACAAAGTAGATATGAAAACAAAGTTCGAAGTTGACACCCAAAATCGCTAACCTCTGACATTATTTCTCGTAATATTACGGTGTCGGTGATCCTATTGAATTGAGAATTCAATCCCTTCTGTGAAGTCTAGTGATATTAGCACTGTTACTGAATTTCAGCTTAATACAAGTAGCTGACGGACTGTGAAGGAGATCCTTTGTTCAATTTCGTATAAGAGATGTCGATTTGTGATAGAAAGCTCGTTGTTGTCATCATGGTTGGAGGTCCAAATAAAGGCACTCGCTTTTGGCCTCTGTCGTTGAATCTGGCTAAACCTCTCTTTCCATTAGCTAGGCAACCTATGGTGAATCATCCAATTTTGGCCTATAAAAAGATACCAAATTTGGCTGACATTTATCTTATAGGCTTTTACGAGGAGCAGGAATTTTCTCTCTATGTTTCATCGATTTCAAATGAAATCAAGATTCCTGTCAGGTACCTGAGAGAAGATAAGCCACATGGTTTTGCAGGTGGACTTTACCATTTCAAAGACTTTATTATGGAAGATGATCTAGCAAATATATTTTTGTTGAATTGAGATATTTGATGTAGCTTTCCTCTTGCAGATATGCTTGAGGCCCATTGCAGATATGGTGGAATGGGAACAATCTTAGTGATTAAGGTCTCTGTTGAATCGTCTAACCAGTTTGGTGAATTGGTTGCAGATCCTGTCACTAGTGAACTACTGCACTATGCAGAGAAGCCAGAGACTTTTGTAAGTGACTAAATCAACTATGGTGTCTATGTTTTCACTACAGACATATTTTTTGGAATACAGGATGTTTCAACCCAACGAAAAGATAGAGAAACCATGTGGCGAGGAGGTGTGCAAGCGATGTGATGGGAAGGAAACAAGGTAAGTCAATTTGCAGTCGAGTTTTCGCCCTCTGAGCTCCTATTTCCTGAGCAACAAAGACATCATGCATGACTGGGCTATCAATTTTTTTAAAAAATGACGAAACACACGAAGAAGGTTGGTATTGTGGGAAATATGGTACCAAATATGGTGCAACCTTGAGAAAAAAGATTAAGAAAATGGGAGTCAATCAACATTCCAAATTCTTCTTTGAATTTTGTGGCAAGTTTTGTAATATTCCTAATTAGCCCAAGCTAAAAGGAATATTTCATTTTGTGTTAATTTTTTTAATTGATGAATAAAATGTAAAGGAGAACATAAAAACTCCTAAAAACATCCAAATAAATCAATGCCTGATGTGAACAGAGGAAAATCAGGGCTATTTCAATAAAATACACTTGCATGTGAACAAGGGTTGAGGAGATTGACTAGGTCAACAGGACCAAATCAAAACATTGTCTAGATACAATGTGCCTCATGGAGGGAGAACACAGTTCTAGAAGGAGGCCCTCATGTGAAAAGGGATAATGCATTAAGGTGGTTTAGGGTTTTCCAAATCTCTCATATTATAAGAGGAAGGGGAAAGCTCAAGAGAATTTTGTTGATGATATTATATTTTCAAAGTATATTGTCTACTTAGACAAATCTCATTCTCTTGGTTGTTTAGCAGAGAATTGTGAGGATTTCCTATTTAGGGATTCTCTCTCCTTCCATTGAGTAGCTCTTGGAGGGAATTGTACTTCTCTTCCACTATCAGGCATGTGGCCAAGCTCCATCTCCCTTAGACAGCGTAAATCCTATTGAGGTTTACTTGTTTCAGTGAGCTGCAGCAAGTGGAGACTAGATCTGCTCAGATCTAGATTATACTAGTGCCTCTTCTCAGTGAGTGTGTCTTTTAACCTCCTAGAAGGGTGTATTAGCAGTGTGGGCTTCATATTTTGACCTTGGCATGTGGCCAAAGCATTCTCCAGCATCAACTGTGCAATTTCCTACAAAAATTGCGTCCTTTTCCAGAGAATTGCAGTAGCAGGGTTATAACCCTTGCTTGTGGGATTATTCTTTGGAGGAAGGGCCAACCCTTCTCTCGGAAAAGATTTGTATTGTGTTCTTCTTCTGTGCTGGTACATTCAAGCCATATTTATTCAATTCTATAGTAAAACTACGTTTTTCAGATCTAGATCTGCAAATCTGCACTTTTATGCAGTGGATCTCATGAAACCCTTGTCGGGTTATTCTCTCTGATTTATAAAGGAGCTTAATCTCCATTTTTCTTCATAATTTCATGTAATGAAATCCATATCTGATATTAAAACTATTTTGCATTCAAACCCTTCAGAAAATCACGCAATCTGTGCTTCAGTAAATTTATGTTGAGTCAAGTCATGGGGTTTGGGAATTTTTAAGCCATATCGGGAGTGGGAGATTTGTTTAACATAGCTAGAGTAATTTTTTTTTCTGAAATTTGGTATGTAAGTCTCTTATGAACTAAGCTAAGGGATCCCACCATCCTTTGCCCTTATTTTTACACACATCTCTAAAATTGACGTTTTTAGGGTTGAAATGGTTGCTTTTCCCCACTTTGGGTTGAAGAAATGAACCATACTTCTTGCTGTTGTACATAAAATTGATGTTGAAGTTTTTCTTAACACATTCCATGGATGATTAGCTTTCTTCAGCTCCAACATTGTGTTCACATATTGTTGCAGTCCATCATTGGGCATTTTCCAGCCATTCTAGGTGTGAGAGGCTTGCTTATCTCACCTAGTTTTCTTGGTTTTTTATTTCCTCTTGGATTGGGATATTAGATTATTATATATAAGAGATAAAAGGGCTAATATTGTGTTTCTATAGCATACATTCTTGAAAAATGCATTTTTCAGGCATGCCTTGCTAGCAATCCCAATTTGGGGATATTATAATGGTATCAAAGCATCTTTCTTGGCTCAGCCTGTGAGTCTCAACCCAAGAAGATAAAATAAAATAATGATGATGAAGAATATGAGATTTCTCTCATAATTTTTCAGATCCAGAAAGGACCTCCCCCAGGAGGTTAACCAGATGAAGAGTTGCAGTGAAACTCCTAGTGGGTTTCAAGAAGAGGAAGAGCCATGCACTTCCTATTATCAAAGAGGAGAAGACAAGAGGCATAAAGGACACTTGTAATCTGAGATTCTAAGTGAATACAAAGCTAAATCTAGAGCCTCCAAGGAGACTCTAGCTTTACCTCAGTTCATTCAGCTAAAGGAAGAGGGATCTACATCTTTGCATGTTGTTGATCTAGAGAAACAGAGTTGCACTGTGCTGTGCAAAGGCAATGATGAAGAAAACAGGACCCATGCCTTATGGGAGCATTCACATGATAGCTTAATTCATGAATCAAAGGAGGAATAAATGGTAGATAGTAGACATGTTGAAGTGAGAAACCCTTTCTCCTTTCTAGATGGCACTTTCTCAATGAGCACTCCCCAGCTCAAAGAGAAACTTCTACCAACAACAGATCCAAGACCCCACTGGTTTTGGAAGACCATGAATGAGGAGGAGGTCTCATCAATAGATCCCATGAAAGGTGCACTTAAACATTTCATGGAGTGCCAATTTTTTCAACAGTCTATGGAGGCTCTTTCCTTCTCACCCTTGGATCTTCATGGATTCAAGGAGGAACATATAGATGATGGAGGACATCTTCGGATGGATAAAATATCTCATGTGTGTTTTGTACACTTCTTGAGCCATCCACATCATGATGGGAGGGTTTTTCCTACCACCTATTTGGATCCTTATGGGGTCAAATTGATCCTTGAGAAGATTGCATTTCAACATCCCATGAAATGCAAGAGCAGAAATCTTATTTGGGATGATGGTAGCCTTCATGGGAGGAGTACCAAGATGGAGGATGGAAGGAGACATCCACAATGGGTTGAGTGGATGTGGATGGAAAGCAAGAAGCTGGTGAGCCACTTGTAGATCTATGATATCGGGCAGCAAGAGGCATGGCTGCATTGGTTACTCTTGAAAGAGTTTGGTCATCATCCTCTTTCCAAGGGTATGTGGCAAGATACTTACATCATGGGGCAGCAAGGAGTATGGACACATTGTGTTGACATAACATTCTTCATGTCAATCACCATGTTTTCACTACATGATTTGGATGATGCAAGTATGAGGAGGCAACAAAAGATTTTGTTGCTTGGGATGTTCTTGGGAGAGCAAGGGTAGGTTTTCTCTCATAGTTTTCATGATGTTGCAGGAGTAGAGGATGGCACTATCACAGTGCAAAGGGGCTACTCCTTGGCCTTAGATGTTCAAGAGGTACTTTCCCCATGGGAGAGACTTCTTATGTGTAGCAACATTATGGGAGATGCCTTTGACATTTTGCATGTCAAATATTGGAGCCATGAGTTGGAGGGAGCCTATTTGCATAGGCCAACAGCATTGCCACTTTGTAGCTAGGGTTTATTGATGGAGTATCCCCAGGATCACTTTACACTTGATGCACTTGATGGGAAAAGAGGAGGTAAGGAAGATGAGGTAGTAGATGGGGACATCTATTACTATGATGTACTCTTCTTGTCTTGGGTTTCCAAGCATGAGGGAGAGGATTTGCAGGTAGCACTTGGTTCATTTATTTTCATGGAAGTGTGCCAAACTACTATGGAGGATCTATTCATGGATCCATGTGTCTTCTTACTTCCAACATATGGTGAGATATTTTTTTGTACAACACAATATTTGCATGCTTTTACCATCTCTTGGCAATGCATTGCTCCATAAGAAAGCAAGCTCCTAATTTTTCTCCATGACCAATGTTGGGCCAACCCATATGATGGAGACATCCATCTCTTGTATGACCTTAGGCAAGTATGTTGTGCTTACATGTATGTTCAGCTATTGTACCTAACCTGTTACTATTCATTAGTAGACTTGGTGACATACATAACCATACATATGTTAAAATACTACTTGCCATACTATTTTTTGAAGCAGCAGTTTGGGAAACTGCGCTGTAACTTCATGGGAGACTGTTGGTACCTTCTTACACCGTATGAAACCTTCAGCATGTTCTTTTCCTTGATGCTAATCATGGTCCCAATTTCTAATGTTGGTTTTGTTTTTGTGAGGAGCATGATTGGAGAAGAAACGCATTGGCTAGATGTGTTCTTTGGGGAAGAGGATTCCCACATTTTCTGCATTGCATGTTCTAATGGGAACATGAGAGGAAATATGGCCACCAAATCCAAACACTTGTTTCTTTATGGGGTGGGCCATGAGTTTGATGAGATACCATATGGTGATGATTTCCCATCCATCACATATGGAATGGTTTGGGCCAGCTTGATTCACAATGTTGGGGAGGAGATATTTAGAGATCTAGTCTTCATCTTGCCCTTTGAAGGCAACATCATTGCAGCCCAAGATCAGCAAACACTCCACACTTATCTTAAGTGGAGAGGAGGACAGCATGGGGTAGACAATTTTGCCTACTATGTTCAGTTTTTCAGCCCACCTTCTTTGCAGGAACCTAAGGTGGAGGAGGATTTTCTGGAGTTACCATGTTGGGAGGTGACTCATTTTGTATGGATGATTGCTTGGGAGAAGATTCTTTCCCCATCCATTTTAGTTCTAACCTTGCAGTTGCTTGAGGACAAGAAACACTTTTTGAGGGGAGGACTGTAATATTCCTAATTAGCCCAAGCTAATAAGAATATTTCATTTTGTGTTAATTTTCTTAATTGATGAATAAAATGTAAAGGAGAACATAAAAACTCCTAAAAACATCCAAATAAATCAATTCCCAATCTGAACATAGGAAAATCAGGGTTGTTTCAATAAAATACACTTGCATGTGAACAAGGGTCGAGGAGATTGACTGGGTCAACAGGACCAAATCAGAACACTGTCTAGATACAATGTACCTCATGGAGGGACAGCGCAATTCTAGAAGGAGGCCCTCATGTGAAAAGGGATAATTCATAAAGGTGGTTTAGGGTTTGCCAAAGCTCTCATCTTATAAGAGGAAGGAGAAGGCTCAAGAGAAGGTTGTTGATGATATTATATTTTCAGAGTATATTGTCTACTTAGACATATCTCATTCTCTTGGTTGTTTAGCAGAGAATTGTGAGGATTTTGAGTTTAGGGATTCTCTCTCCTTCCATTGAGTAGCTCTTAGAGGGCATTGTACTTCTCTTCCACTATTAGGCATGTGGCCAAGCTCCATCTCCCTTAAACAGCATAAATCCTGTTGAATTTTACTTGTTTCAGCGAGTTGCAACAAGTGGAGACTAGATCTGCTTAGATCTAGATTATACTAGTTCCTCTTCTCAGTGAGTGTGTCTTTTAACCTCCTAGAAGAGTGTATTAGCAGTTTGGGCTTCATATTTTTACCTTGGAATGTGTCCAAATAATTTCCTAGCATCAACTACGCAGTTTCCTACAGAAAATGCGTCATTTTCTAGAGAGTTGCAGTAGCAGGGTTATAACCCTTGCTTGTGGGATTATTCCTTGGAGGAAAGGCCAACCCTTCTCCCGGAAAAGATTTTTATTGTATTCTTCTTCTGTGTTGGTAAATTGCAGCCATATTTATTCATTGCTACAGTAAAACTATGTTTTTCAGATCTAGATCTGCAGATCTACACTTTTATGCAGTGGATCTCATGAAACCCTTGCCGGGTTATTCTCTGTGATTTATAAAGGAGCTTAATCTCCATTTTTCTTCATAATTTCATGTAATTAACTCCAGATATGATATTAAAACTATTTTTTATTCAAACCCTTAAGAAAATCACACATTCTGTGCTTTAGTAAATTTCTGTTGAGTCAAGTCATGGGTTTTGGGCATTTTTAAGCCATATCGGGAGTGGGAGATCTGTTTAACATATCTAGAGGAATTTTTTTTTGCTGAAATTTGGTATGTTAGTCTCTTATGACCTAAGATAAGGGATACGACCATCCTTTGCCCTTATTTTTACGCACATCTCTAAAATTGACTTTTTTAGGGTTGAAATGGGTGCTTTTCCCCACTTTGGGTTGAAGAAATGAACCATAATTCTTGCTGTTGTACATAAAATTGATGCTAAAGTGTTTATTAACACATTCCATGGATTATTAGCTTGATTTAGCTCCATCATTGTGTTCACATATTGTTGCAGTCCATTATTGGGCATTTTCCAGCCATTCTAGGTGTGAGAGGCTTGTTTATCTCACCTAGTTTTCTTGGTTTCTGATTTCCTCTTGGATTTGGATCTTAGATTATAAGATCTAAGAGATTCAAGGGCTAATATTGTGTTTCTGTAGCATACATTCCTCAAAAATTCATTTTTCAAGCATGCCTTGCTAGCAATCCAATTTGGGGATATTACAAGTTTTCTCTGAAGAGAAGGGTAGTTGGGATTTTGGGATGCAAATACTGCAAAAAATTCAAGGCAGGTGGTGCATACACTCTCAATACTCTAAGTGTTGTGACTGTACATAGTACCATTCAGTGTTTGAGGGATCAAACTGAAGGATAAACTAATTTAGTTTTTCTTTGTCAGTTTCTTTTGAATTTGATATGCCTGTATCAAGTTTTGGTGATTCTCTTTGAAGGAACTAGTCAATGGGTTTATTAAATATTCAACTGAATTCATTAATTCAATTGGAGATAAGTGCTTGAAATGGAACTTTAGTTTATATATATATATATATATATATATATATATATATATATATATATATATATATATATATATATGTATATATATAATAAAAGTATTTTTTTTTAAATGGGCATTTCATAATTCCTAAAAATTATATTTATGCTATTTCATTTCTTTGAGTCATATCATATAGGAATCGTCGACGGAACTAGCACAAAGACAACAAGTAAGATGCACTTTATTTTTAACATTCCTGCATTTTATGTTTTTCAAAGATCTCATAGTTTTTATGCAGGAATAGAGCTAAGATTTTTCAGGTTCGAAGACAATCCAATTTCATGTAGAAGTGATTTTCAGAAATCACAATAAAACATGTAAAAGTGAAAGTTGGGAGGAGCTAAACTTTTCATCACACATGTCTGTCACACAGCATTTTTGAAAAAAAATCCATTATGCCATGACATGTTCAATTACTCTTCTCCTTCTATGCTTATCAGTCATCGATATTAAAGTCTGCCTTTCATTATGACTTCACACATGCCTACCTTTATAAGTTGCATACATTCTTTCATCATTTCCAGTTCATATTTTGCCTCATAAATAAAACGAAAAAACTCCTTTTTCCATGACTACATTGCCTTTCTATCCTTTTCCTAAAAACCTGTTTCTACTGCAATATTTTTCATCTATAGTCCTACCAATAATTTTGCACGAACTCGCATTGACTGATGTGGGATTCCTTAAGACCCACCTTTCAGCAAGTCTCGATCCATCGACCTCAGCACCTTATCTGAGATAGATACCTCATTAGTACCTTGAGGCTTGTATTCCCTAATGAAAAGTTCTCTCGCCAACAGTCATGGGAATACATCAATGTCCCTTAATTGTTGAATCTTGCAAGTAGCTCGACATCAGATCATTTATTCACACTTCGCAAGATGTACTTGGGTACCTTGGCACTCATTGACATCAATGGTGAGTTTGCCTCACGGTGGTTAACGGAATCCATTAATGGTCGGTAATCCAATGATTTCTTTTCATGCTCGACATCGACACAATAATTCACATGACTAGAATTGTACCGTCAGGTTTTGTAGCGGAAGAAGACTATATATTGTTCATGACTCCATCAACAGTTGAAAAAACATTCCTTTAGCCATAAGAGAGTACCACAGTTCCACTTTCAGACATTATCTTCTAATTCATACAACCAAGAAGCACTTCATATTCTTTCACTTCATCAAGCATAATGACATTTTATCTCATCCAAAAAACTCATCATGACATTTTCCTGATCCAGAAGTAGCAGCAGTTATATTTATATTGCATAGTTCATCAACTGTTTGGGTAAGTGAAGGTATGTTATTTTCTAATTTTTAATCAAACAATTTCTTATATGTTGAAAATAAATGAACTTGGAAAACTCCCTCACCATATTACATTATCTTTCTCTTTTTCGTAAACATAACACATCTTCAGTTTGGGCGGGGGGGGGATTTTCATTACCATTTGATTCCATTCATCACTTCATATATCATCGACCAACATGACTCTTCCAAACTAAAATTCATTGCAATTGATTCAAATACTATTTTGGCATGATTCAAAAATATGAGAAAAGTTTTTCTTATGCATATTAATGACTTGTCATTTCCAGTACATGTATTATTAAAAAATTAAAAAATAAAAGTAAAAGAAATCAATGTTGTTAACACAAGAACCAACATTCATTATATTCATGGTTGTTAACACAAGAACCAACCATAGAAATATTAGTTGCAGTACATGTATTTCACATCCTAGAATGATACATTGTTAGAAACCATAATCATACAAAGCCAAAATATTTTAATCCATGCAGGGTTGCATGAGGACATGCAGCAAGTTAAGCTTGGGGGTATGTTGGGTCTCATAATTGTCACATTTTTATCATGTTTATCCTCCCCATTGAGGCACATTCTATCACCTCATTTAACCATTTATCATACCATTTTCATGGGTTCACATCATTATTTTCCAATTTATTTATTTTTAATATTATAAGAGAATTTATGATTAATTATTGGAAAAATTAACATATTTCTTTAATATCTCAAATGTGGATGAGCTTTGTAATGTGTAGGATTATTTGAAGGATTATTCAAAAATATTCTTGAATATTTCCTCCACCATTTCAAGAATTCAAAGGATAATTGTTCAAGCTTATTCAAAGGAGAAGATCGTGGAGATTTGGATAACATATCTTATACAATGTTTGTGAGAGATGAGTGAGGATTTGAAGGGTTCATATTTTGTAATTATAGGGATATTGGTTGAGAGAAAAGTGGATTTGTAAATATGAGTTTCTTATCTTATTCTCAAAGCACTCATGTATAAAAGAGAGTGCTCTCTCTTCATTTTGATATGGAAGATATAGGAAAACTAGGAGAAGAAAAGAAGGAAGGGAAGAAAGGAAGAAGTAGAAAATTGAATTGAGAATTACAGTCTAGAATAAAGTTTTAGTTTTGTAATCTTTCGTGATGTAATAAGATTGTGTTTTTCTTCATCTTTAATGTTAGCTCACATATGTTGACACTCAGGTTACTCTTCACATGTTGTTTTTCTCTTACATGATTGCACATTTCCAATCTATGATATGATGCATGAGGAAGGTCTATCAGGACCTCCTAAGTTAGGAGCCTATTCTCTCACTTTCTACACAACACAAATTGCTGCTCTTTAGTCTCTCTTCTTGAGGATAGTAATCTTGGGAAGGACAACTAGGTTCTCCTAAGTTAGGAGTATCTTCCTTTGTTTACTACATCTTGAATCAGAGACAAAATATTTGTACTACGCTAATTTAAATTTAGTCCTGCATATATAGTGTATGTGATTCATAAGTCTACGAATTCCTCAGATTGATAATTTATGTTAGGGAAACTATTTGACGACAATAGTTTCGCTTGACAGGGAGAAAGATGAGGAAATAGCAGAGTTGAGCGAGATTTTATCCAATGCAAATTATCAAATTACTCTCCTAAATCAAGAAAATTGGTAATTGAAGGTGAAGTAGTTGATACAAAGTAACCCTAAGGTAGACCTAGATACATATAAAGGTAAAGGGAATCAAGTAATAGATTTTTATCAAATACAATACATGGAGATTGAAACACATCCAAGAAGGCCAAAGACAAGAGGCCTTAAGAGGGTGTTGGAGCTAGAAATACAATCAGCTCATCCACCTAAACAGTTGACCTTTGATGACCTAATATCTTCAATGGTTTTTTAGCACATCATCCACAGGTGCCACAATACAAATTTGAAGTTTTGATCAATTTTTGTATTTTTAGTGATTTTTGCACTAAACTGGAAATTCAACCTTCATAGATGTGTATCGCCAAGTTGTTGTGATTTTTACTGGGACACCTAAATGATGAATAGTTGACATGGTTAGATGAATTTTTATGAGTACATCACAGATCAGGAACCCTTGCTGCATGAAAATTTGTAGTTTGGAAGAAAAATCCAACCAACCACAAGTTTTCTATGCTTCTGCCAGTATTTTTGATAGTTTGCTATGCATCTGGAATAACCTTGGGAGAATCAATGTTTGGAGGCCTTCCCATGGGTAATTGTTCAAAATTAAAGATGTTTTAGAAACTAGACACAAAGGGCTAGTTGACCTATTTTTCATATTTGGATTTGGAGTCCTAAAATCCCCTCAAAATCAGCTTCAAAAATGTGTTATGCATCTATAAAAAGTATGTTATGCATCTATCAAAAAGTGTTACACATCTGCATAAGATTCCTCAAGACACTTATCAAGCCCATAAAAAGTTAGAATTTTGAGGTTTTTATATCCTTTGAGTTGGCATTGGAGTAATTGAGTTGGTTTTTACCTCTTATCATAAGGAAACATGTAATTTAATGTGGGGGTCACACACTCTTAGTATATAGCTAAATTTGAGGGAATGGTTTCTAACCTCCCTAGATTCTAGGAAGTGACTCATCTCATGTATTTATGATGCATTTTGGATGGAATTTCAACCCTATGAGGTTTCATGGTGCATATTTTCTATAAGTAGACCCATTTCAGTCTTTTCTTGGGTGGGATAGTTGTTTTTTGTAATGGATCAATTGTACAAGCCTTTTGGAATGAAATCAAAGACAATGTTATAGAATTTGTGTTGAGAATCCCGTGGTATGCCTTGGAGAATTTGTTCTTTCTCTGTATGTTTATATTATCATGTTGAATGGTATGTTTTCATCTTTCATATACATGCTTCTATTTTTTTATCTTGTCATTATATAAGCAAAAATCATCCCTTTTCATGCTATGTCTCAATAAGATTTACATTATATGTTTATGTTCTTCTAAATGAATGAATTTAGCTTAGTGCTCATTCAAAATTTCTATCATTTCATCCTATACAGAATGAAAAAATAAACATTCTTTCAAGCTACCTACCTAGCCTCATCCATATTCTCTAAAAATTGATCTTGAATTCAAACCTTAAACCCTAAACCTAATCTCCTAACTGTCATTTCCTATCCAACACAAGAAACATAAAAAAATCCCTATTTACTGAGCATCATATCTAGCCTAAAATGTTACATCTATTCATCCCTTTGACTGAAAAGGGACATTGAGAGAGCCCTCTCTGGTCTTGGTAGGGATAGCTACCTGACCTAAAGCCTAGTCTGTGGTTACCTTCCTTCAGCTCCATTCTTAGCCTTGGGAAGTTGGGGGGAGTAATAAAATTCTTGGCATCATTACTGGGGAGCGAACGTTAAATTTTCCCGAGAAATAATGATAAAGATTAGATATGATTGCTGATGGTGAATAGTGGTCAAGCATAAGAAAGGTTTTTCATCTTTCACCTGGCGACTCTAGCATCAAAGAATCCAAAGGTTCAGAGTTTTCATGGTGATTCCACTGTTAAAAAACCAGTAGCTTGAATAAATTTTTGGTGACTTCATTGTTTTCAAGATGGATTCAACTGCTAGAAGGTATGCCCCTATGAATCGTGCTCACATTCCTAGTTTTCCAAATCGAATTCCTTTCATAGATTGGAAAACTTATATACCCAAATTCATAGATGGAAATGAGGATGAGGCTATTTTGCATGTAATAAAATTTCATTGGCATATACATGAGCTTTTTATTATGTTTCATGAGGACTGTTTGATGAAATGTTCATGGATACCCTGGAAGGGAAAGCAAGATCATGGTATTAAAGGTTGAAGCCAGGTAGCTTATTCTCTCTTAAATATTTCCACACAACATTATTCGAATTTTATGGAAAGCCTCAACATTAATTCTTGTTGTTCAAATATTGTTGTGAATCCTTTGAATTTTTCATTCAATACCTTGAAGAGGCTTTTGGTAATTAAGAGTGTTTGGATTATGAGATCATAGAGGCCCTTCATGAATTTTCTTCTCAACATAAAATAATAGAGATTAGATGCCTTGATACAAAGGATTATTCATAGCACTCATCAACTTCTTCTTTTCTTGAAGATGAAACAGATATGCATCCTAACAGTCAAGTTATATCCCATGCAGTTAACAAAGTTTTGCAACCTTGTCCATATTTTCATGATAAGGAGTACAGAAAATATTTTAAACAAGAAAAGGAAATAGACAGTCCATTGGTTTATTCATCTTTTAGGCCAATGATCGAGGAAAATCAGATTAAAAATCCTTTTGAAAATTCTTACTTTCAACAACATGAGAATGCAAACCAAGACAATGGGATTAAAGGGGTATGTGACATAGAATTACATCTTGTTATGCCAGTTATTGAACAGTCTACTAAAGTTAATATTTTTCAAATATCTAATGAATCTGGTACTCTAGAAACTATTAATTTAGATTCACATGAAGGATTACTCCTGAATCCATTTTTTGAACGAGAGATACATATACCTTCAGATTTTGAGGATGCTAGGCTTCAAATTGACCATCATAAGTCGCACGAAAGCAGTAAAAATTAAGAGGTTGTTTTAGAGCCTTCTTCTGATGATGATCTTCCTCTAGGTTCAAAGAATGAAGAGTCTACTGAAGAAGAGGATTTTTTTTCTGGATCCTAGGATTTTCACATTTTTTCTTTTGATAATATGGCTACTTCAAATGCAGATTTTCAAGAACAAAATTCCCTTTCTCCTGATATTATTGAAGACCCTATTTCCATTTTGTTACAATCGTTAATTGAAGGTCGATGTTGCAACATTCATTGATGAAGGTAATCAGTTTTAGAACACAGCCAAACCAACGGTTTGGAAGGAGGTTTGTTTTCCTGTTTTAAGTCATCCAGAAAATTTTATGTTGCATGTTCTTCATGATCCTTTGGTCAGTTTGTTGCAGCCATCTAGGCAGATGAATATTCTTGTATTTATGGATCATGAGCACATGTTTAGTGGACACTTTGAGTTGCCTATATTTTCTTCCTTTTGTCTACTTGAGGAAACTATGAGCAGGATTCAAGTAAGTATCCATTTTCTAGATTGGTTACACTGGAGGGATCATATCGCATGACTATATATATATATATATTTATTAGGTTGGAGCTTATCATTAGGATTTGAAGCCTGAGGAAAAGGCCCTAAGATCCTGATGGTTTGCTTCCATAAGTCAGTTTAGTCAGTAGTCAATTTTTTTAGTCAAATTCATTTTCTATTTTAGTTAATCATTTCAGTTTGTCGAAGTTTTTTCAGTTTCCAATTTTGAATCCATTGCCCAAGGGATAAGGCTACCAGATCTATGGTTTTATTAACACCTCCTGAAGTATCTTTCATCCCCATCTGGAGCCAATATTAGTGTCAATATGTTCAGTGATCAAACATGATCTTTCAATTTATTTGCTAGTAGTCCTAGGTCAAAAATTTTGTTTTTTCAAACAATTTTTCAAATAAATTTTGGTCATTGCATATGGTCTAGGTCAGAAATGTTTCTCCCCTCATTCCATCCATGTCCATCATTATCTCAGAGGCCATTTCAATCATTTTCATTTATATTCTTAGGTCATTCATTCCATCTCCATCTAGGTATGTATCTAGGTCTCCTTGTTTTGCCACTGAATGTTGGAAATACTGAGAAGGGCGAGGGGGGGGGGGGGGGGGCGAGGAAGGGGGGTGAATCAATATTCCTTTCAATTAGAGCATTAGTTAATCTTCAATTATTATCATTATTTGTACAATGATAGCAGCAAACAAGAGAAACACGAATGCACACAGTTTTTAAGGTGGAAACCCACTCCGGGACAAAAATCGCCTAATGCTTTTCTAATAATTTGTTAATATTCAACTCCAATTGAAAATAAAGCTCCAACTTCCTAGAATCTAGAAAAGCATTATTCTCCAGCTCCCACTGGATGGTCACTCCAATGCCCGAGATTCTTCAGTATTCAACTAAACGGATGCCCAAACACCCAATGAGCTACAACTCACCCTAGCACCACCCTACCACCCTATAGAAAAATAAAAGAAGAATGGACTCCTGTACCAGGGAAAATGGTCCAATTTACAATGATATAGAATGATGCAGAAGAAGAAGATATATTAGACCATATCCCCAACTTTCGCACAACCACCTAATGTTGATCCTAAACCTCCCAACACTGCCTCTTCAACCCTTGGCAGATAGACACTAGTACAATTTGTACAATAATGTATTTACAATGACTAAGTACAATGATACCTTTACAATGATTGTATGTAGTGCTGCCCACTTGAAGACTTCATATGATAAACTTCTTGCTGCTATTATGCACCTTAGTTTCTGATCTTGTCATGCTACCCTCTGTTGCACCTTGCTTTGCTTTGTTGCCGTAGAAATTCTGGTCCTCTTCAACCCTTGACAACACATGATCTAGCCTTTTCTTGCCTTCTAGGAGATCAATATTGAATCTGGTGTATCTATGTTATTTCAGATCCTCAATATCTGATTTGCGGTCCTGTAGTAGTCCTCTGAGTCATCTTTCCAATGCCACGGGTCTGACCCAATTTGAATTTTTCAAGGGAGACTTATACCCAATCTCTCACAATTCCCTAATTATGGATTGTTTCAGTAGAGCACACTTGTACGGCATGCCACGTGTCACTGTTTCTTCATTTGGCTCTGAAATTGATAGAGAGAAAAGTACAGACTGCGCACTATCTTCCACATTTTATGGAATTCCAATCCGATACTTAGAGAGAGAGTTATGAAAAATTTACCAAGGTCACTTCTTTGAGATGACTTTCAGGAGCCTGCAAGAAAAAAAGTTAGAGCACAAATGCCACGATGACCTGTTTCAGATGGCGAAATCCCTTGCATAAGGAGGAAATGAAGATCACAATTTATATAAATGCTTAAGTCGAAAGGGGCTTCAACAAATGAACGTGGGAGGGATATTAGGAGCTTAAAAAATATTAATTATGACTTTTCAATGACCCATGCCCCAACGCCATGGGGTTTTAGCCCACTAACTGGGGGTACAAACTTCAAACATGAATATCTCTCAAACCGTGAAGAATTACATGGTGTGCCATATATCAACGGAAACATCTCGACAAGTAGAAACCATCAAAAGCATTATTTACACAGAATATATTAATTTGGTAGGTCAAAATTCCCATTCAATATTGAGTTATCCCCAGGTGCTGCTTGGGTTGACATCAATGACAACCGCTGATCAAAAATCTCCCCCTTTGGCATTGATGGCAACAAAAGTACTCCCCCTGTGATCATGACACATCTTCCAACAACATTCTCTCCCCCTTTGACATCAATGGCAAATGGTAACTCCCCCTGAAACACAACCATCCTCCAGACCTGTACACACTTCCACTCCCCCTGACACACAACCATCCTGAAGACCTATAATCTACTTCCACTCCCCCTTTATATTTTGAAAAATGAAAATCTAATGAAAACTTGGGAGAATCCCAAGCTTCTAGCGAAGATATTCCAATGCTGGCGAATATTTAATATGTGATTCTTTTGGTGCTGCCTGGAATCTTACTACTTGTCCAACTACTTGCATAACATCTGTTCAGGAGGCTATTACATATAGAAGACTACTAATCATATATATGTACAACCTTTGATCCACATCCTTAGATGAGTCGTCTATGCTCAATTTGCAACCTGTTACCACTGGAGTAAGGATGGGTTTTCAATATTCCATTTTAAATTTCTTGAGTATTTCCTTGATGTACTTGGCTTGACATATAAATATTCCTTTCTCTTGTTGAGATATTTGAAGCCCTAAGAAGTATGTCAGCCCACCAAGTAAAGACATCTCGAAATCACTTTGCACCTTTGTAGAAAAATTCTTACTTATTCGATCATCATTGCTACCAATTATTGTATCATCCTCTTTAGCTATTATACATGCTTTAGTTTCTTCATCCCGAACATATATGTCGTTTGGAGCTCGACTTGCTGTAGCCACAATTTCACCATACACGCCTTTCTTGATTTCACATTTCATGGAGTTGAATAGTATTGTGTGTCCTTGATCACACATTTTTCCAACACTGAGCATATTGTGATTCATGTTTTCAACCAATAGAACATTCTTGGCTAGAGAATATTTGCTTTCGAGAGTGACAGTACCTGATCCTATAACATTTGAAGATCCATCATTTCCAAAGGACACGATTCCATCCTCCTTCTCTTTCATAGATACAAATTTATTTCTATCTCCAGTCATATGCGTTGAGAAACCGCTATCAACATACCACACGTCTTTGTTCTTTTGAGCCTTGAAAGCGAGAGCATAATTATCATTCTTCTTCTTCTTCCATGTTCGTTCATTCTGTGGCTTTGAAGATTATTCTGGAGGATTTTCAACTCTGCATTATTTGGCTATGTGTCCAAAGTTTTGACATTTGTAACATTCAATATTATTTCTTAAATGTTTAAATATATTGATGTTTCTTTGAGCCCTGGGAGGTTCATATTTGACAGATCTCCTGGAATTGTATTCGTTCCTAGGGTATGTGCAACATTCTACAGCTTTATGACCAAATTTTCCACATGAATAACAGTAGCCATAAAAAATATGTTGGTACCTGGATGGAAATTTTCATCAAGGAATTGTCTTCCAAGGTTGTTCTTACGAATATTTTCCAATGAAGTCTACATGCATGTCAGATCTCATAGGTTCATTGCATTTTGTTGTAGAAGGTCTTGCTTCTTCTTCTTTGTAATCGATGCCAGTTTTTTCGTTGTAAGATCGTTGATTTTTGATGAGTTCTTCCAATGCCCTTGAGCTGTTGGCATAGTTTTGGATAGTTTTTCCTTTCTTCACTTCCTCACGCAGCGAGACTACTTCGGCTTCTAATTATTCCCTTTCTTGGTTGCTTTCTTCCAACTTCTTTTGAAGTGACTCTTCAATGAATTTTTGTTCTTCAACTTCAATTTTGATACCTTGAACTTGTTCTTCAAGAGTATTGGAATGGATCTTCTCTGCCTTGAGTTCTTTTATAAGCTTGATTGCTTCCTCATAAAAATTTTCTATGGTCCATCCTTCTTCTTCGTTGTTTGATACCTCTTGTTTATTGTGCTTGGGTTTATTGTGCTTGGCCATAAACAATACTCTCTCATTGGCTTCTTCTTTACTTCCATTGTCTTCATCGGATGATGAGATATCTTCTTTAGAGAGAAAGTTCCTTTTGGATCCTTGCTTGTTGAATTTCTTAAAGCATTTCTTTCCTTTTGAGTTGCCATTACTTCTGTTTGGAACTTTTGCTGCAAAATTCCCAACCTCATTACAGCTGAAACATATCAATGGAAGTTTACCTTTGAATTTTCCCT
This sequence comes from Pinus albicaulis, assembly GCA_034641835.2. Lineage (NCBI taxonomy): Eukaryota > Viridiplantae > Streptophyta > Pinopsida > Pinales > Pinaceae > Pinus > Pinus albicaulis. Next base: position 234,448,698 of record CM076577.1, read on the forward strand.
TACCAATTTTTAGTTTTCTCGTGAACTAAGCATATTCTTCATCTGAAATACCTTCTTCATCATCTCCATTTTCTTCACACTTGCAGGTGCATGTCTTTTCAATTGAAGGTTGTTTATCCTTATTGGTTTTCTTAGATGCAACGAACGTTGTTTCTAGATGCGAAGTACCCTCTTCTTCATCAAGTTTCATTTCATATGCTATGAGAACTCCATTTAATTCCTCTTTGCTGAGGTTGTCCAGATTTGCACTGTATTCTAAGACTGATACCTTTGGGTTGAATCTCCCTGGTAACGTTATAAGAATATTTCGTATAATAGTCTTCTCGTCAACTGGCTCTCCCAATCCTTCTAGATTATTTGTTATTTCATCAACGTATTGGAAGTATGCAGCAATGTTGCAATCTTCTTTCATTTTGAGTTGCTCAAATTTTTCTCTATAGATTTGAAGCTTTGCTTCTTTGACATTTGAGTCACCTACATATATATTCTCAAGCTTGTCCCATACATTTTTGGCAGTTTCACAACCCAACACCTTATGATAAGCAGATTCAATAAGTCCACTGATAATAATATTCTTTGCTTTTGCATCATTTACCAAATTCTTCTTACCTTGTTCATCTGTAGTTGATGTAAATCCATTTTGAACAGTATCCCATACTTCGTAACCTTGCGCCAAAAGACAGACCTCCATTCTTCCTTTCTAGAGTGCATAATTATTTTTCATTGAATAGAGGTACACCATTCTTGGTATGCTCCATGACCTCCTTCCATCTATTAAACTGTTATTGAAGGAACCAAGCTCTGATACCAATTGTTGGAAATACTGAGAGGGGGGGGGGGGGGGTGAATCAATATTCCTTTCAATTAAAGCATTATTTAATCTTCAATTATTATCAGTGTTTGTACAATGATAGCAACAAACAAGAGGAACACAAATGCACATAGTTTTTAAGGTGGAAACCCACTCCGGGACAAAAACCACCTAATGATTTTCTAATAATTCTTTAATATTAAACTCCAATTGAAAATAAAGCTCCAACTTCCTAGAATCTAGAAAAGCATTCTTCTCCAGCTCCCACTGGATGGATGCTCCAACGCCCAAGATTCTTCAGTAGTCAACTAAATGGATGCCCCAACACCCAATGAGCTACAACTCACCCTAGCACCACCCTACCACCCTATAGAAGAATAAAAGAAGAATGGACTCCCGTACCAGGGAAAATTATCCACTTTACAATGATATAGAATGATGCAAAAGAAGAAGATATACTAGACCATAAGCCCAACTTTGATACAACCACCTAATGATGATCCTAGACCTCCCAACACTGCCTCTTCAACCCTTGGCAGGTAGACACTAGTACAATTTGTACAATAATGTATTTACAATGACTAAGTACAATGATACCTTTACAATGATTGTATACAGTGCTGCCCACTTGAAGACTTCATATGATGAACTTCTTTCTATTTTTATGCACCTTGGTTGCTGCTCTTGTCATGCTACCCTCTGCTACACCTTTCTTTGCTTTTCTGTTGTAGAAATTCTGGTCCTTTGCAACCCTTGACAACACATGATCTAGCTTTTTCTTGCCTTCTAGGAGCTCGATATTGAATCTAGTGTATCTCTGTTATTTCAGATCCTCAATATCTAATTTTTGGTCCTATAGTAGTCCTCTAAGTTTTCTTTCCAATGCCACAAGTCTGACCCAATTTTGATTCTTCAATAGAGAGTTATACCCAATCTCTCACAATGACCTAATTATGGATTTTTTCAGCAGAACGCAATTGTACGGCATGCCACGTGTCACTATTTCTTCATTTGGATCTGAAATTGATAGAGAGAAAATTATAGACTGTGCAATATCTACCACTTTTTATGTAATTCCAATATGATACTCATAGAGAGAGTTATGACGAATTTACCAAGTTCACTTATTTGAGATGAATTTCAGGAGCCTGCAAAAACCCTGACTTCCACAGATCATATCTCCAAAAATATTGCGCACCTTGATCTGAAATTTTTACAGTATCTTCCTCAGGATTTTGGCTTCGTCTCATAAAAATTTCAGATTTTTAACCTTCGTAGAAAGAATATTTATAGCACAAATTCCACGCTGACCTGTTTCAGATGGCGAAATCCCTTGCATAAGGAGGAAATGAAGATCACAATTTATATAAATGCTTAAGTTGAGAGGGGCTTAAACAAGTGAATGTGGGAGGGATATTAGGAGCTTAAAAGATATTAATTATGACTTTTCAATGACCCATGCCCCAACCACATGGGGTTTTAGCCCACTAACTGGGGGTGCAAACTTCAAACATGAATATCTCTCAAACCGTGAAGAATTACATGGTGTGCCATATATCAACAGAAACATCTCGACAAGTAGAAACCATAAAAAGCATTATTGACACAGAATATATTAATTTGGTAGGTAAAAATTCCCATTCAATATTGGGTTAGCCCCTGGTGCTGCTTGGGTTGACATCAATGACAACCGCTGATCAACACTAAAAATTCCAAAAATGTCACCAAAGAGGGCGAAAAAGGCTTCATTTTCATCAAATCAGTCTTTTAAAGGGAGTAAGCATTATTAGGATAATAATTAAGACACTTTGTCTTATTTAAAAACTTATTTCATTGTCAAATTGTTCCAAAAAGGGTTGAAAGGATAAAAAGAGGTCAATTTTATATCAAAGGCTTTATCTTAAAATATAGGCTTATTAGTGAATTTTATCCAAAGTTTGAGAAAAAATATAAAATTGTGCTAATAGCCTAATGTTTGTAGTTCATTATGTATCTATCCAAATTTCATAGGTATTATGTATCCGCTCATGTCATAAGGGTCAAAAACGACAAAATAATTTTTTCACTGGTGGTTAAGTCTCATGCACAACCCAACTGCCCAATCAATCACTCCATCAACTCGACGACCCACAGTTTTTTTCACACCCCCCTATTCATCCGACCCTTACTAGCTGGGGGGGGGCAAAAGCGGTTTCGTCCTCTCTGGTCCCATGTAAACATGTCATACGCTCCTCATTTTGAACCCCCCCCCCCCCGCCCCTGCCCCTTCGCAAACCTCTTACAACCCCTACCCCCCCGCCCCTGCCCCTTCGCAAACCTCTTACAACCCCTACCCCCCCCGAAATATTCCAAACAAACTCATTTTACCACTCTCCTTCCTGTTCGCTCCCCTCCACTCTCATCCCTACGCGTCGCCAAAATAGTTAGTTCATTAAATGATTTCTCAGGGTAACCATTCAAACTTCCAATGGACCTACGCCCCTAACAAAAACGTCTCCACCTCCATCATACCCACTTCACAAAATACCACTTATACTCTGAAGCCTTGTTACACATCTCGCAGAGGTGTGTTATGCATCTATCAGTGTGTTGTGTTTTTGGTATTTTTCCCCAAATCATTCATCCAAGCTCCAGTAACATTTCCATCATCTTTTAAATCTTCCTCAATAGTAAGTAAGCACCTCATATCCTCCTCAAGTCAAATGATCAAGAACAATGTTGTTTTTCTTGATTACCTCCTTTTCCACTATATTTTCACTTATGTTTATCATTGGATGATTTCAATGAACTAAACTCTAATCCTACCATCTAATACCCTCATACACCTTCCCCAGATCACATTCTATCATTCCCTTCCATTCACAACCTCCCTACACTTCATTCCCATCAAAACTTAATTTCATACTATTTTTCTATTACAAAATTACGAAATATCTATGTTTTCCTAATTTGATCACCTCATTTACATCCATTTCACCAAATTTCACCTGTATTTTGAAGCCAACATACAACCCTACCTCCTGAATTTTTTTGATAATTTTTATTGGCTTCACTACCCTTCATTTCATCCTCCAAACCTACCCTATCCCTGTCCTCCGTTTTTCCAAATTCACAGTCCACATACCCACTACATCTAAACACCTATAATTTCATATTTTTTATAGACATTATGGAAAGTGAAAATAAAATCCACAAACGAAGACGCCACATTAGATTTGAACCCTCCATCGTGAAAGAATTCAATGCCTCACCTTTTGCCAAAGGATGTTTTGAGAGGGCCGGATGCTTGAGATTCTGTGAGAAATTCATGGAAGGTTGTCATCTCCAATTGACAAGCTTATTTTCCACTATTTTTAGTATGGGAAAGGCCATCATTGCAGGTGTAGAGTTAAACTTATCAGCAGATGTTATTTATTCAACAACAAGTATACCTAGTCATTTGCAGGACATAGACCTTGAATATTAGAAACTGTTCCTCAAACCTCATGCTAGAGAGAACCCTGAGTACATCTTCCCTTTCAAGCATGATGACCTACCAGGTCTATGACTCCAAAATCGGCAACCTTAAAACACTAAGGCTACACTATAATTCTCAAGAAATAGACTTCAACCCTTCCATACCTAAGAAATTTCATTTAAAATTGTGCTCATATCAGCTATATATAAACATGGAAGGATTAGTTTTCTGAGTTTTTCACTGCCTGCAATATCTGGGCGTGATAGAGTGAACACATGAGCATGTAAGCCCTCTGTGCCTCAAAACCCATGTGCCTATTTACCTTTAGTTGAGCTTGATGTATGATAGTGTTGGAGGTGTGAACAGGAACCCAACTTCTTGTTCAAGGGACTAAATTGTTAGAACAGGAACATAATTGTTGAACAGGAACAATACTACCTTCTTTAGCTACTTTATCCACTTGCTATAATCATGCTACCCTTGCAATGTTTTTCAGCTCTGTGTAAATGCAGATACGTTGGTCTTCCCAGCTTGAAGCCACTTTCTCTCAACCCAACTTTACACTTGTAAATACCACCTTACTATTTCTCTGCCTCTCTCCCACGCATACTACAAACAATACTTCAACGCCCTCTACGTTGACAACTCCGGCAACTTAAAAGAGACAATTTTTTTTTCTCACGGAGGGATCTTTCACTACGGAATTATAAATTCACAAGCATACACAGGTCACGCAGATCGATGGTTAGAGATTACCACTCACATGTCCACACTTTTTAAAGAGCTCTCATTATCTAGGCTCTATAGCCACGTTCCGGTCACCCTTATCCATTGGATCCATACACAGATCAGTGACTTTTCAACGATTTCCACCATCTAACCATGGCACAATTCCATCACTGGAGTCTATAATTTTCTTCACCACACATCCTGTGACTTCAATATAAAGAAACGCTTCCAAACATGAAATACTTCAACGCACAGAGAATGTGTCTCTAAATACTATCAACTAAGATCATAGAAGTAAATAAAAAGAGCCATAAAGGTATACTTGACCGCAGAGTTATGTTTAACCTTGATTTGAGACGACATAACATTAAAAGAGTTAATTATATATCCAAAATCGCATTAATTCTAGATACACATATACTGGAATTCAATCAATAATCATCCAGAGACAAATGAACATAATTAAAACTTCATTTCATTAATCAAACTGTACATATACTAACAATCCTCATTTAATTCATCTCTCTCTCCATGGCTTTATTTTCTTCATTTGAAATGGCCTCCTTTCTGCCTTCAGTGCTTACCATAATATACAAAATGGATTATGCAACAATTTCTGGTTCAGATCCTCAATCTACTCAACCATATCCTAAAGATACTCTAGACCCACTTTTAACTCAACTAAATTCCTATTCTAGGATCTTCTAATCCCTAAGATCTTTATGAGATCTTCACAAGTCTAAAATCTCTCATATCCACACATAATTTAGAATATTTATATTTAAAACCTCAGACACATATTTATCACTCAAATTATTAAAAATATACAAATTTCCTATTAAGAAATAAAATCACTTACAAAAAATCATAACCCCTAAGTCAACCAAATATATAATGATTTTCTTGACCAGGATGCTCCTGCATCAAACTCCCAAAGTTAAAAACATTCATGATCTCTTAATCATGTGATTTCATATGCTGATGAAAACCTCCAGGGTCCCAAACCTTAATTTTTAATTGTCCAAATGATCTTCACCTTTGTTGTTTCTACATGTCTTCTACCTTCTCGTTCATTTTCCTTTCCTCAATAAGCTTCAAATTCTGATTGATTATCCCTTCTGATGTTAGTTTTCTCCATCTGAATTAGTTCATCATTAAGTTACATAGTTCATCAAACACATAAACAATTTATGTTGTTCCCTGCAAAACATAATTTTTAATATGCCCTTAACAAGGCAATTATTCCTTCAACACATCCTTAATGTCTTTGAAAACATCTTCCTTTTTCATTTTTGTTTGTTGCTTCTTATCTTGAAATTTAATTTCAAGAAGTAAATTGTTTGTCATCTTTCTAACTGCATGCTCATCCACCTTTTCTTCTATGTTATCCAATACATCAAAAACTTGGAAACTAACACATATCTCCATCCCAATCAAAGCTTGAGACACTCCTTCATTTATGACTACAATCACTCTCTCATACTCCTATTATTTCATCAAATACTCCAGCAACTCAATTTCTCTTTGACACCTTACAAGTACTTCATCATGATGTTGTTTATATTCTTCAATATGTTCTTCTTATTTATTAACATATTTCAGTAGCTGTGTTGAATATTGCAACAAGAGATAGTGAAGGAGGCATCCTGAAACATCATTCCTGATCCTAGTTGGAAAATAATCACCTAAACTAGGTGGGGCCCACACAAGTGATTTTTGGAGCAAAGTCTATTTTTAGACTATGTCTATTTTAGACATGTCGATCATATTCTATGAGTTGCAGGATGCTATTTGTGGATGGTTGGTCAAGTTGGAAAAATAGATGGACTTCCATTTTTAGACATATTGGGCAGAATCTATTTTTAGATTGCCAGTCTAAAAATAGATATGTCGAATATTATTAGCTCTTAATAATATTTGGACTCTAAACATTATCTTATTCTCTTAGAGCACTTCAGTTAAGTGCATAGATGTGGCACAACAACTCACAGAAGGAATTACACTATTCCTAAGGGTTTACTAGAGTTATTGCATGGAGGACTTCAGTTAGAACTCATGTGACAGAGTTTGGTGGAGTTGGAGAAGTAGTTGGTGGAGTTGTATTTAGTTTAACTCAATTAGACATAGTTGAGCTAGTTGTATCTAGTCTAACTGATTGATACACTAGTGAGAGTGGAGTGAATTAATTATTTAATTAATTCACAAATAATAACTCATTAATCAACTGAAAAATACAGCAGTTAACTACAGTGCATGGCAGTTTCACTGGAGACCAGTGGAGAGATAGGTGAAAGGGAAAGATAGACTATCTGTTGTGACTATTAGTGATGCATGAATTGCATCTATATATACATTGGAGTTTCCAATGATAATAACGCAGTCAATGGGAGTGGGATTACATTGAATTGGTCTTTGTAATCAGCTTTGATTGCGCAGTGGAGGCAGGCTAGCAGGTGGCAAAGATCGATGCATGGATTTTCAAGATTAGGCCTGTGTAGTGTATGATGGTTGTACTATACTAAGAGCTTGTGATAAGCTTTGTATGTTTGTATGAGATTGTCATATGATCTCCATGATACATAATATGATAGTTATGGTTTTTAGCTTCAGGCTTTCCCGGTAAACAACTGTGTTATGTGTGTTTTTATTGCTTCATGTGTTTTGCAATTGTTGATTAAATTTCTGCAAGAATTATAGTGGAAGGATTCTATATTTAGAAATAAGATAAATATTGTTAGATCAAGAGAGTCCAGATATATACATGCATATTGTATATAATTTCTACAAGTTGTCCTTCCTCTTAATTCATTCCTATGACTGTCTTCTCTTTGTCCTAAGACAAATCAGCCTCACCTCCTTCTTCAACACACTTTGCATTATTTTATTTTTGTAAGCCCTCTTCAAGAGCTATCCTTTCCCCATCTTCTGCATTAACATTCTCCTAAAAATTTTCTTCATCAATAAAATTAGTCAAATTCATTTTCTTACCTCTCTGAAACAGTTTTCCTTCATTCTTCATTAGAATAAGATTATGATCTTCCATCTCCATGATAGCTTTAGATGACCGTCTTCTCCCATTAAGTAACTCATCAATGAACTCCTTTTTCTACAACCATTCAAATCCTTCCTCATCTGAGAGGGTTTATTCATCATATTTTACTTCAATATCTTCATCCATCCTGAAGACATCTTCAAAAGGTTGTCTATCTCCTGCAATACTTGCAATCATACACAAAATGTCAGTTTCAAAAACATAAGACCTGCGGTCTCACTTGATGCTTCAGCCATCAGGTCTTCTTGTGGATCTAAATCCTTCATATGATTTGGAATATTCTATGTATAATTCTTCTCTGTTTATTCATTTCTTTCAAAAAACAATGGTCCATGTTCTAGTTCACATACCAAAACTTCCTCCCCCTACTCATTTACTCTGAGTAACTCTTCCTTCAGTTGAGCATTCAAGATATGCTCCCACTCCACTTGCAATCTATTCCATTTGAATTTTCTTCTCATAATCCAAACATACCTCCGGTCTTCCTTATTCCTCTCTAACATCTCCATCAATAACTCAAGATGGAATTTTATCTCGGATTTCTTTCTTTCAATCTCTTCTTGACTCTTTCTCATGCCATTTACCTTGGAATTTTCTTTCTCCTTTCTATGGCTTCTTCTCGAACCTCTACAATGACTATCAACAGTCATAATTTCCTCCTCTGTGAACTTAATTTGTTCACTTGTGGACTGCACCTAAGCCTCCCTTTTCAGCAAACCTTCATACATGCCTTTGATATCTCAGCAAGCTTTTCTCCTTAAGCTTAGCCTATTGATATCTTACCTTACAAAGTTATATCCTTGAGTTTGATATATGGTTCTCCACCTCTATAACCATTATTTGAGCAAACTCTTTTTCTCTTTTAGGCTCTATAGCTTCCACTTCCTTTGAGAACTTTCACTTGTCCTCTCTATCCAACCTTCTACTAGAACGTTTAGGTTCTTCGCCACTTTCCTTCAGAGTATCCACTTGCTTTGCCTTCAAGAATGCAACTGTTTCTTCTTCTTATAGCTCCTCTCAGTTGTCTTTTCTGTTAGCACCCTCTTTGTCTGCAACTTGAAATGCAAACACAATCCTCAAACTCATAGTTAAAAATAAAAACATACCATCTCACCTTCAATATCTCTGCATGATTTTGTTCCACCATTCATATGCACTTTGAACGGAATATTCCCTGTTCATTTGCCTTTGAAAATTCTCCTCAAGAGTATTAATTACTCCCCATATTCTTCCACACTTTATCTTTGTGTGCCTGTTGCCTGTCAAATTTAAAATCTAATCCTTTCTACCTGCAATCACAATTGTATCTGCATATACAACTTCAATAGCATAACTCTACTCTAGTTTTCCTCCAAAGAGATTTTACTTGCTCTGATACCAAATTATGATGACCTACTAGGTCTATGACTCCACAATTAGCATCCTTGAAACACTAAGGTTACACTACAAGTATCAAGAAAGGACTTCAGCCCTGCCACCCCTAAGCAATTTCATTTAAAAATCTACTCATGTTAGGTATACATAAACATGGAAGGATTGTTTTCTGAGTTTTGTGCTATCTTCAATACCTGGGGGTGATAGAGTGAACACATGAGCATGTCAACCCTCTGTGCCTAAAAACCCATGTGCTCATTTAATTCATTTAAGATCGATGTATGAGAATGTTGGAGGTGCGAACAGAAACCCAACAGCTTTTTCAAGAACTGAACAGCTAGAATAGGAACATAATTATGGAACAAGAATGGTACTACCTTCTTCTATTACCCTATTCGCTTGCTTTGATCGATCTACCCTTTCAACATTGTTCAAATCTGCATAAATGAAGATACATTGGTCTTCCCATCTTACAGCCACTTTCTCTCAATGCAAATTTACACTTTTTTAATACTGCGTTACAATTTCTCTACCTCTCTCCGACGCATTCTGCAAACAGTACTTCAACACCCTCTACGTTGACAACTCCAACACCTTAAAAGAGACAAAATTTTCTACTCATGTAGGGATCTTTCACTATAGAATTATAAATTCACAAGCATACATAGGTCACGTAGATCGAATGTTATAGATGACCACTCGCATGTCCACATTTTCAAACGATCCCTCATTCACTAGGCTCGAAATCCATGCTCGGGTCGCCCTTATCCATTGGATCCATACACAGATCAGTGACTTTTTAATGATTTCCACCATCTGACCATGGCACAATTCCATCACTCCAATTTATACTCTGCTTCACCATACATCCTGTGACTTCAATCCGCAGAACCGCTTCCAAACCTGAAATACTTCAACCCACAGAGAATATGTCTCTAAATACTATGAACCAAGATCACAGAAGCAAATAAAAAGAGTCATGAAGGTATGCTTGACCATAGAGGTATATTTAACCTTGATATGAGACCACAAAAAATTAAAGGAGCTAATTATATATCTAAAACTACATTAATTCCATATTCACATATACTGTAATTTAATCAACAATCATCCTGAGATGAATGAACATAATCAAAATTTCCTTTCATTAATCACAGTGTACATATACTCACAATCCTTGTTTAATTCATCTCTCTCTCCATGGCCTAATTTTCTTCATTTGAAATGGCCTCCTTTCTTCCTTCAAGGCTTACCATGATATACAAAAGGGATTTTGCAACCATTTCTCATTCAAATCTTAAATCTACTCAACCATATCCTAAAGATCCTCTAGACCCACTTTTAACTCAACTAAATTCCTATTCTAGGATCTCCTAATCCCTAAGATATGTATGAGATCTTCACAAGTCTAACATCTCTCATATCCTCACATAATGGATAATATTTAAATTTAAAACCTCACACACACATATTTCTCACTAAAATTATTAAAAATATACAAAATTTCCTATTAAGAAATCAAATTCCTTATCAAACATCATAACCCCTAAGTCAACCAAATATACAATGATTTTCATGAGTAAGATGCTCCTACATCAAGGCACCTCCTTAACAGATATGCTCCTTTGATGAGGTTAATTATGAAATATGGCACCTGTGAAGGGATATTATCTAGGTTGTACAGGTACCATATCAAATTATTGATGCATTTTACATCTACTAAACCACTTGAATTTCCATATTACTTCTATAGAAGTTTGGTTAGAATGACTGAGAAGGTTCAGAGCAGAAACAAAGATCATCACCCAAGTCTTTTCCACCATGGCCTAGTCAAACTCATTGTTTTACATCATGATCTCTCAACCATCAACATGACTTGGGAAGCCTTCATGGAGAAAGTAGCAGCAAAATCCACCACTAGTCCTCCTATCATGCATAGCACACCATCACCATCAGTATCAACACAACCAATGGAGGTTGTCTCTTCCAGCATGAAAACTCATATTTCAAAGGCTCCTAGGGTTTTTGAGTTCACTCACACTTATTAGAAGGGAAAGAAGTAGGTATTTTCTCCCAAATCTATCAAGAGTGTATCTACACTTGATACTATAGTTGAAAAAATAGAAATAGAGGAGCAACCACTCATGCATCAGATTGAATCACCATTGCAACAACATGATGAATAAGAGACCATAGATGTTGAGGTGGAAGAGAAGGTTGAAGTAAAATCATTTGAGGAGATCATTGTGGAGAAATATGAGGAAATAGTAGAGTTGAGGGATATTTTCTCCATTGAAAATTCTCAAATTGCTTTCCTACAACAAGAAAATTGGAAATTGAAGGTGAAGCATGTGATACAAAGTAAACCTATGGCATACCTAGAGATAAATAAAGGGAAAGGGAAGAAATTAGTATATGTTGATCAAATGCAGGACATGGATATTGAAACACATACAATAATTCCAAATACAAGAGGCCTTAAGAGGACATTGGAGCTAGAAATATAGTCAGCTCATCCACCTAAACAGTTGACCTTTGATGAGCTAATAGATATGCAGATCAATCAAGATAGAAAACTATGGTTAGGAAGGGTGAATGAACATTTGGAGAAGCTTTTTAAAAGAGCCAAAAGAGACAACAATCTTTAGATGCATATGGCCAATCATTATTGTACCAGGAACAAAATTTCACAAATCAGGCTTAAACAAGTGAAAAAGAATCTCAAAGAGGCTCAAATGAAGTTAAAGGAGAAGGATAGTTTAGATTTTCTAGATGAAGTTTCATTGGTTGTTTAGCACATCATCCATAGGTGCCACAAAACAAATTTGAAGAATTGTTGAGCAATTTTGGTATTTTTAGTGATTTTTGCACTAAACTGGAAATTCAGCCTTCACAAATGTGTAGTGCCAAGTTGTTATGCTTTTTACTAGGGTACCTAAATGATGAACGAATTACATGGTTAGATGAATTTTGATGAGTGCATTAGAGATCAGGAACCCTTGTTGCAAGACAAGCTCTAGTTTGGAAGAAAATTCCAAAAAACCACTATTTTTCTATGATTTTGCCAGTATTTTTGACAGCTTGTTACACATTTGGAGTGACCTTGGGAGAATCAAATTTTGGAGGCCTTCCCATGGGTAATTTTTAAAAATTCAAGATGTTCTGGAAACTAGACACACATGGTGAGTTGAACTATTTTTCATATTTTGATTTGGTGTCCTAAAAGTCCATCAAAATTAGCTTAAAAAATGTGTTACGCATCTGTAAAAAGTCTCTTATGCATCTGTCAAAAAGTGTTACACATCTGCATAAGATTCCTCAGGACACTTGTCAAGCCCAGAATAAGTCAAAATTTCAAAGTTTTGTTGTCATTTAATCTAGAATTGTAGTAATTGAGTTGGTTTTTACCTTTTATCATGAGGAAACATGTAATTTAATGTGGGGGACACACACTCTTAGTCTATAGCTGAATTTGAGGGAACGGTTTCTAACCTCCCTAAATTCTAGGAAGTGAATCATCGCATGTATTTATGATGCATTTTGGATGGGATTTTGAATCTATGAGGTGTCATGGTGCATATTTTCTATAAGTAGACCCATTTTAGTCTTTTATTGGGTGGGATAGTTGTTTTTTACAGTGGAAATATTGTACAAGCCTTTTGGAATGAAATCAAAGACAGTGTTAGAGAATTTGTGTTGAGAATCATGTGGTATACCTTGGAGCATTTTTTCTTTCTATATATGTTTATCTTATCATGTTGAATGATATGTTTTCCTCTTTTATATACATGATTTTATGTGTTTATCTTGTCATTCTATAAGCAGAAATCACGCATTTTCATGCTATGTCTTAACAAGATTTACATTATATGTTTATGTTCTTCTAAATGAATGAATTCACCTCAATGCTCATTCATACTTTCTATAAGTTCATCCTATACACAATGAAAAATTAAACATGCTTTCAAGCTACCTACCTAGCCTCATCCATATTCTCTGCAAATTGATATTGAATTCAGACCTTAAACCCTAGACCTAGTCTCCTAACAAGTATTTCCTATCCCTAAACATAAAAAAACCTATTTAATGAGCATCATATCTAGCCTAAAATAGTATATCCAATCATCCCTTTGACTACAAAGTGACATTGAGAGAGCCCTCTCTAGTCTTGGTAGGCTAGCTACCTGGTCTAAATCCTGGTCTATGGTTACCTTCCTTCAACTCCATTCTTAGCCTTAAAAAGTTGGGGGGGTGATAACAACATGAACTATGGAATTCTTGGAAGTTTCACTGCCACTGGAAGCCACCTACTTCTTCTTCTCTTGAAATTATTTTATGTCATTCCATGATTCCTTCTTTCCAGTTGTAGAAGCACCCTTACTCCCCATTGACCCTGCACTCTTATTGGGTTACACATTCTCCCTCTCAACCTACAAACTCCCACTAGAACTCATCTCCCTTTGATCCTTTGGAACATGGACCTTATATTCCTTCCTCTTCTCATGATGTGTAGGATTTCTCATCATCCTATATAGACCATTCTCTTTAACTCCAATCACTACCTCTGTGGAGCTAGAGCCTCTAAGCTTGAGTCTGGCCTTTCCACGTTGGAACAACAACTCAAACCCCTTATACTCAATCGCTAAGAGAGACAAAACATTGTATCTGAAATCTGGTACAAACAGTACATCCTAAAATTTCATAAACTATCCCAAATCCATTCTGAATGGCACGACACCTGATCCCCTAATCTATTTCTGATTCTTTTCACCCAACACCTTATGCAACTTCAATTCCCATTCAACTAGAGTCTCAAATACATCCTATGAACCTGTCATTTTCTTCGACACACCATTGTCCATGTACCATGCAACCTTGTTGATGGTACCTTGAGAAAAATGATAAATCAAAGCAAATTCCTCACTCTTCAATATCCTAGAGAGATCATTAATCTCGGTAGAAGTGGTGACACCTGCAACCTGCTTCCCCTTCTTCTTCTCATCATATCCCTACTTCTTCCTTGAACAATTCATAGAACAATGACCAAAATAATTGTAGTTGAAACAATTTATCTTACTAAAGTCATTCTTTTGATTTCCCTTCACTCTTTCTGCAAGATCTATTTCATCATCAAAAGCCTTCTTGTTCCTATGAAGATCCTCATCTCACAATTCTTCCTAAATGAACTCATCCCATAACTTTTTCCAGTCTGGAAGCTTATCTCTCACAAAGATCCCCTTGATGAACAACTTCCACTCTAGAGTAAACCCCTTCAAGGAAATCTACACTGTCTCAAAATATGAAATAGTCTGATCAATGGCAGCAATATCATATTGAACTTGAGACAACCTTTCTAGATACGAAATCACCCCTTCACCATGTATCATCTTGGTGGCCTTCAAATTATCCTTTAACAACAAAATTTGGTTCGTGTTCTTATTCTGGAACAAATCCCGAATAACCTTCCACATCTCATGGGCACTGCTCTCCCCTCACAGATGAAGTATTAAGGAATATTTTACACCATCTAGGATGATAAACTCCACTTTATGTAGTTGCTACAACAACACCTAGTATTTTTGGCATATTCAAAATTTCGAGTCCCTCCCCCTCTGCTTGCTTAAGGTAATAAAGGTTTTTATCATGTTTGGAATTGGTCAATCTCCTCATGACCCAATTGTTATCAAACTCTACTAACACCTACACTTTTTCAATGACAGTTTCTCTAGGTGCATTAGGGTTTTAGTAGATCTATTGCTTCATCCATGCATTGAGTATCTTATTTGTCCTCAATATTTTATTTCCTACTGTATGCATTACTATGAAATGAAGACATATGTGCATCACTCAAGTTGCCTAAGAATCTGGGGAACTGCTCTCTTATCCATCCATCCTAAAACCCTAGAATATCATACCTAAGAGCGAAAGGATAAACCATTTGCACTGGCATTACCTAGCTCATATCCCATAAACATTAATGGTGTTTTCATTATCATTGGTCATTTCATCATCCCTTTGAATACTCATATGCATAACCATTCAATTTTTCAAAGAGAAATTTTGTTTATGCATGTAAGGCTAAACCTTCAAAATGTCACCAAGTGTATGGTATATATTATACGTCCTATGCTTTAGTTTATTTTCAATTATAAAACATTATTATTATTTTAATCATAAATCTTTCGAAAAATCACATAATCAATTGAGAAATGAAATGTTTCAAATTACTTAGTGTAGTTCATTATTATTATTATTATTATTATTACTCACTTAACTAACCTATTATTATGTTTTTTTATTCAATGCAAGTGAAAGCACACATTGGACACAATCAAAGGATCATATATACCATATGTGCAATGGCTATATTTAAAATGCAAAAAAAAAAAAAAGGAATAAGCTTTAACTATCAACACTAATGTCAACCATTGTAGATGTGTTTGGGATTATGATCATAAAGAAAATTTATTTAAGCATATTCCCAAGTGAATAAAAAGGAGTGCTACCTTTTATGGAAGTCACATTATGGAGACATTTGAAATTCATAAGTATGGTGAGAAAAACTCACAGAGTACTAATACTCCAAAGCCCTTTTAAAGTGCATGTGTTGAGATCATAAGGATAGATAAAAGGTGGTGCCACTTTAAAATACTCATTAGAGCACAATTAGAGGTTATATATTTCCAAATATATGAATGGTTATGCATTATAAATATGTGTGGGTACGACGAACCAACATTAGCACTAAAAAAAATCATTCTTTCAATGTATATCCAAGTGGATACCAGCTAAGAACTCTCTTATATAGAAGAAACATAGTAAAGCATACATGTGATATCTACATACCATATAACTATATTGAGGACATGAGGATATATATTGTGCTAAGATCTTATGCAAAGAAAGCTTGGAAGGTGACAATGAAACACTATTTGAAATGGATGCGTTGAGGTAACATGAAAAATGTATTAAGGTCACATGTTGAAGTCATTAAAGCCACTTCTGGTGTGATATGTTACGAATAATTAAAACATGTGTGAATATATTGCATTGGAACTTTGAACAGATAGAGCATGTCATATATTGGTGTGTGACAAAATAACATAATCGTTGCACCATTCTCATTATGTGGAGTCGCAAAACGCATTTCCCATTTTCCAAAATCAGACTCTGGACTTTATGAATGTGATATGTGACCTTTGTGTGTCGATCGCATGTAATAAAATATATACATTGGCACAACTATAACATTTTTCAAATCCATAAGAATAAATCACAAAGGTGATGCTCCAACACTATGGAAATTGTGTAAAGGTATACAATAATACATGTATAGCCTCTAAATCATGAAAGATGCAAGGACGCTGCACACCATGTGTAACCACCCCATCCCCACATTTACCCTCTTTTACAAGCTCTCTAGGTAAATTTGAAATGGAGTGCCACTTTGACATAACCTAACCTTCTATATCCATTTTAGGAAGTGGCAACTAAAAACTAACCACGAACTGGCTACAAGAAACTCAGGGGCCAAAGAGCCTCCCCATGTGACCAAACCCTGAGTTGGAGCTCCTTTTCACTGACCTAGACTCCCAACAGCATGCATTACAAGGACTGGGTGGGATTGAAGGCCTCCAGCTACTTGTAAAACATTACTTCCATGCAGTTGTGACCCAAATTTCCTAGCTCAAAGGGTGCGGTCCTAAGATCTTAGCCACAATTCAAGGCCAACCTCTAGACCACTATCGAGAATTGTTTAAGACTTATTAGAATCATAAATGACATAATGACATGATATGAACTTAGCCATGAATGCAATATAATACAAATATAACTATAAATACAGAGATGTATCAGAAATAAAACTTCATTTCATTAATATAAAAGAATTGAAATATGCTTACAAATAGAATATAAATAAAATAGCTCAGGCAATGTTAGCTTATCTCTAAGAAGAGATGTGGTGGCTATAAGCCTCTGAACTATGTTACAATGAGGCTCGCAGGCCTAATTATTATTGAGAAACAATGAAAAACCCTAAACATCCAAAAACCTAACCCTAGGAGATGAAGCGCCAAAACTATAGGCCCCGTTTGGGTAAACTGGTACATCAAATTCTCGGAGTTGTAACTTTGGCATACAATATCCATCAATCGTGCAAAATAAATTGTGATAAATATCTATTCAAGGAATACAACTTTATAGTATGTGTTGCCTATCTTTCCTTCTGGGAGTGTCTAGTATGTGTTACTGAATTATGGATTTCTCTTGTACATATGCAACCACTCTAAATTCTTGTGCCCAAAAGATTCAAGCACAGTGCTCAGTGCCATGAATAGTGGTCGACTGAGGCAGTCTAAAACATTATTGGTACTTCCCTTCTTATACTTAATGTTCAAGTGGAACTGTTGCAAGTTTGTAGATGATTTATGATGGCAATCGTTCTACAACTTCCCTTGTATCTATATGAACTCCATGGGTTGGTGGTCTGTGTGGATGACTATTTCCTTCATTCGAATGTAATGTCCCCATTATCGGCAAGCCTACACAATGGAATAAATCTCCTTTTCATAGGTGGGATACTTTCAGACTGTGTCTGAAAGAATCTCACTCTGATATGCCACTAGATGCCCCTGATGAGTAAGAATTGCACCAATAACATAGCTGGAATAATCTTTATCGATATAAAATTTTTGTTATAGGTCTGGTAATGTGAGCACTAATGTATAATAGAGGTGAGGCTTCAACTCGAAAAAATCCTTTTGTTGGGATTTGGACCAAAATCATTTTTCTTTCACTCTGCCATTGGTGACTTGACTCAATGTCCAAGTGACATGAGAGAACCCCAACAGGAACTTGTGGTAGAAATTGGAAAGACCCACAAAGTTATGAAGCTCTATTAGAGTGGTTGGGTTTGGAAAATCTCGAATGACTTGTATTTTGGCTGTCCACATGCACACCCTGCTCATCAATGATGTACCCTAGATATTGAACCTAGGCCATACCAATAGTGAATTTCTCCAAATTGGCACAAAACTTTTCTTGGCGTAGAGTTTGAAGGACTTATTTAATATGGAAGGGGTGCTCTTCCCTACTCTGACTGAAGATCAGGATCTCATACAAATATACCACCACGAATGGGTTGGTGAAGGGTCACAAGATGTCATCCATTAGCCTCATGAAGGTTGCGAGGGCATTCATCAACCCAAAAGGCATGACCAGTCGTTAGCGTTAGTATTTTTATCCTTCCACTAATGATCAAATTAACACTTTCATGTCATGTTAGAGGTTCCATTCTAAAATTATTTTCATTCCACTAGGTCATGCAAAAATTTGGTCACTTGGTGCAGATTTTAAATCAAGTTTCACTCTTTTCAAAAAAATTATATCACTTACTGGCTCATTCCATCACTATTGTTGAGTGTCCATCATTCATGAGTATTTATCACCTTTTCAGTAATGTCACCATGAATTCCATTCATTCAAGGTGTCCATTAGGTCTTAGGGTTTTCAAGGTACACTGAAACATCATTTCCATTGTAGAAAAGACCAGCAAGACAAGGGTGACCAATAAATTCACTTTATCATATAAATTTGAAATGTAATATGTATTTTTTATTCCATTATGTAATTTTATGTTTTCTCAATATGTAATAATTTCATGTTCTAAGATAGTTGTCAACTCAAAGTTTCATATGCCAAGAAAGCTCAGAAGTTTCAAAGTCTAAGTGTTCTCAATCTATCAAATGATCAAACTCCTAAGATCAAAAGAAAAAGTGAAAAGTAAAGTTTTAAAATTTTAAAGTGAATTTGAAGAAGAAAAGTGGGTCCCAAAAGAAAATTCATTCAAATCACCAAGTATAAATCCAATCAAAAGGCAAAGAAGGCACTCATTTTCTCTCCAAGCCATCGAGATCCCACACCCTCTGCTCGAAAATCAAGTTTACAATGCCAAAATCCAAGTTTTGGGGTGGCATTGCGCTCCTGGAGGCAAGCCGATGTGCTCTTGGCAAAATTTTTGCACTCTTGGAGAAGGTGTTGTGCTCCTGGCAAACTGGCATTGTGCTCCTACCGCTAGCACAATGCTCCTTCCCAGTTTCACTCCTAACTTCCAAAACTTTGTGCAAGTGCTCCAAACCATCAATAAAGGGTTCCTCCACCTCATAACAAGTAAGAAACACCATTTTATGCCCTCCTTGCATTTCCCAATTGAAAATTTAAAGTGTTAAACTTCTTGTTCAAATTTACAAATTTTTCAAGTTAGCAAATCCTAGTTTCACTCTCACAGCCTTAAATGTTTCCCCTAGACCTCACATTCCCTTCCCATATCACAATAAACCATAATCCTATCCCTACATCACTAAATCCCTGTCCCCAAACTAAATTTCCCAAAACCCTAACTCCTAGGTTGCTAATTCCTAGGTAGCTTTGTTATCATACCTATAATAAAATTCTAAATAAGTGTTTTGATCCCGTATCACTCCCCTAAGTTCCCTAACCCCCTTCCCTATTTCCTCAATTTTTCCTACTCCCATCCCAACTCCCTAAACCTATTTTTCACTCCCCTTTCCCTTCCCTAGGTTTTCAAAACTAAAAACACCATGGAGCAAGAAGATAGAGATTTCATAGAGGAGGAGGAGGAAAGAGAGGAAAGAAGACCTCACAAAGGAGGAAGAACTTTGACGCTTGATCCTACTAACACCAGAGAATTGATGGCCTCACCCATGACAGTCACTTGCTTCAAATATGTTGACTTATTTTATTTATGTGAGTGTTACACCAATTTTTAGTCATCTAACCTGTTACTATTAGATGGACCAAAGTACGCCATGTAATACCAATTTTACCCTAGTAAAATTGCTTTCACTATGAAAAATAACTTAGTAACCCATACTTTATTAAGTTGTTTATGGTCTAAACATGAAACCCCATGAGGAATAATTCAATAAATCCTTATTTTTTTTATTTTCCTCAAGGGATAATTAATTAAAGCACAGTTTAATTAATATTCTTGGTCATATTTAACTCAAAACAGGAAAATTAATTAGATAAATCATTATTTATCTTATTATTTTCTAGGAATAATTATTGAAAACATTATAACAATAGTATTCGTTGTTAAATTTGACTAAATTATTTATAAATAATTGAATAAATAATTATTTGTTTAATTATTAGTCAACCATATTCTTAAAATAATAAATAAATCATTTATTTATTTATTATTTACAAATAAAGGAATTTGACCAAATTCAAATTCCTTTTCCCTTCAACAAAAATAATAAAATTTTCCATTAAAATTCGATCTAGATTTGGTTAATAATATTTTAATTATGCACCAATATCTAGACTAACTCAATATTTTGTTATATATAGAATGGTTTTTCCATTCATTCGCTACATTTTTTTGCCTAAAGATCGCTCTGGATCTATACTTTTGGTCTGACTTTGATCCTCCATCATTGTCATAATTTTATACCTTTTGCTTGTGAGCTCCCCTTGAGTTCCATTTTTGTCTAGGTTTTCTACACCATCTGTTATCACTCTGAAAAATGAAGCATCATTTGACAAAGTCATATTGGTTCATGTGTCAAAGGTAGGTTTGTAGGGTACATTTTTCATTACTTAGTCAAGGAAAATTTTAAATTTTTCTTATTAAGCTTACCCTAGGGTCTAAACCCACTCACTTTAAAATCTCCTCATGTCACATCACTCATAAATTTCTAACAGTTTTCAATTCCCAAGGTTTTAGTACTGAAATGGTCTTTTTAGCCAAGAAACCACAATTTCGTAGCGAAATACAGTCACAAATTCCACTTTTCGCTACGAAACCGATGATACTTTCGTAGCGAAAACACCCATATTTACACTAAACATGCTACGAAAGTGAGGTTTCCTATCTGTCATGTCAAGTTAGCTGTTAAGTGTCAGAAAATCATTTGAAAAGGATAAGTTAGATACCATTCGAGTCAGTTAGGGTAAAGATCAAGGTACGTGGTCAGGTCTGAAGTCATCATCACCATTTTAGGCATGTATGATTCATCATTGTGTTGTCAGTGGGCATCGAACTTCAAAATCTTTCTAAATTAAGTCATTGCTCATTCTTCATTCCTTCTCTGCGTGATATTGATCTCTGGAGAGCATTTCATTAAGCCAAAGTTGTGGCTAGTATTTTCAAATGTTGCAGATATCAGTGATCAAGCGAGGCAGAAAAATATCACGCGAGGCAAAAAACTATCAAGCAAGGTAGAGAACTATCAAGTGAGGCTGAGACTAAAGAAACTATGGTTGAAAAAAGAAAAAAAGTTAAGGGTGGCCAATGTCTAAGATATGAGCCACCAAATATGAATCTGATCAATGAAGACCCAATAGAAGTAAAAGTCTCCAAAAGGATAGGATGTTTACAGTTTTGTGAAAGACTACAAGGCTTTCATGTACATGTTTCCAAATAATTTGCTTTAAATTTTAGTGGAACAGCTACTAAAGTGGGGATGTTGAATCTTTCCATTACACCAGGGGTCATTACAGCAGCAACAGGGATTCCAAGGGGACAAGATAAGTGGTTCAAAGGGTTCAAATTCAACATGGAGGAGTGCAAAGAGTTTGTCAAGCCAGAAAACAATGAAATGGACCTTACTAATGCCATTCCAAGGAGCTACGTGAAAGATAACTACTCAAAGTTACTTCTCATCATCCAGAAATATTTTTCTTGTGAAGGGAGATACCATAAAGTCTACTCTTACCATTTCAAGCTTCTCCTACACTTTACTAGTAAGATACCTCTTGATCTGCCTTTCTATTTACACAGAATTTATCAAAAATGGTAGATAAGGTCCAAGTAAAATATGAAGGATGCGAGACTTCATTGTTTCATCATGGTTTAATTAAACTTCTGGTTTTAGATGAGCTCCGGAGACTAGGTAGGGACTGGTCTTCTTTCTTATTTGTTAGTGATTTTGAATTGGATACCCTTACTCCTAAAAGAACTCCTAAACCTATGGGTATCTCATCACCTTTAGTGGTAGAACCAAGTGAACCAACAAGATTAGAGCAAAGTGAACCAGCCGTGATGGAAACAGAGAAATTGCAGAGTTTTGATTCACCCAATGTCCCACCTGCAAAAAAAAAAAAAAAAGTGGTCAAACCTGCAAAACAAAAGAAATATGTGAGTAAACAAGGCAACAAAAGGATAACAAGGAGTCAAACGGTGGATTTAGAAGACAAAAAAATTGTTTTATAAGAAATAACAGTAGCAAAAGGGAATTTAGAAGATATATTACATGCCATTGATATTGAAGAGACTCCTATAGTCTAGGCTAAGGATATAGAAGAAGGTGGAAAGAAACTAAAGAAAGTCAAATCTACAAAGAAACTAGAATTTGAAGGAGAAGATGCAAGTTTTATGTTCCAAGCAAGAAAGCCCATGACAAGTCATGCTAGAAAACTTTTGGAGAGCAGCAAAGAAGTTAATCCAGCTACTGATATTTTCAAGCCACTATAAGACATTATTGATCTTTTATCTCCTGCAGAAAAAGATACAGTTAGCAAGCCAAAGAAAGGAAAAGAAAAAGTAACTGAAAAAACAAAGTTTGAACTCTTTGAATAACAGTTAAGGCTAGCTAACCATGAAATTTCATTTATGAATAAATAAGCAAGAAAACACAATGTCCAGAAGGTTCAGTTTGAAAATATGAAAGAAATTTGGGAAGAGCAGGTTGACAGTGTTTCCAATACCCTAGATAATACACAACAGTTAGTCAAATGGACCATGCCATTGAGGAAAGAGGTGAAAAATGTTAGGAGAATGAATTTGCAGTTGAAATATACAAACAGAAAGTTGAAGGATCAGGTTAAAGACCTCCAGGAATAGCTAGAACTAATCCATGAGGAATTAGGGAAGAAAGGCTTAAAAATGACAGTAGTTGAAGAGCCAATAGCTTAACTCTTCACCAATGAGGAAGAAACACTTCAAGATTCATAGCTTGAGTTGGTTTATGATTTTAAAGTTCAATGGAATATTGGAAACAAATTTTTTACAGTTGGAAGACAAATTTTTTAAGTTTGAAAAAAATCTGGAAATAACACACTTTTCAGTAGTTTCGTAGCGATTCCTATGCTTTAAGCCAGGAAAATGCTCTGAAACCACTGTAGCTTTATTTTTTCCTTTTTAAACCATTTTGGGGAGCTTCCAAGAGGAGGAAATCACATGGAGGATATACTAATACATGAGGAATATAATTCAAAAGGAAAAAATCAAAAAAGTTGATGGTAAAGGGAATTTATGTAACGCTACGAAAGTACGCTACGAAACTGTCATACTTTCGTAGCGTACTGTTTTGAAGCTTTATGAGCAGGTTTTTATGCAGTTATGAATAGGTAGATACTTTAAAAGGTTCAAGGGACCTTGCCAGCAGTCATCCAAGACTTAAAGACCAGGAGATGAAGATAACTCATTAGCCAAATCATGCGTTGAAGATAAGGACCAATTTTCCTAAAAAACAGGGTTTGTTTGCAGATTTAGAGGAGGTCAATTAAGATGTCACGTAGTGATGAGTCCCATCACACCCTATTCGAACATGTGAATGAATAGTTTTCAAATATGTAACTGATATTATGAGATAAGGTAGTTGATTTAATAATGAACAGTTTGAGTCCTATTAGGAAAAGGATTGTCAAATAGAATAGTTTTCATTTTCTCATTAATGTAGATGTTTTCTTTTTATGAAAGGTGTCATTAGAAAAAGTTCGATGAATCTAGCCATGGGTCATATCATCTCATTATGTAACAAGTCTATTAAAGGGAAGAGATTCAAATTTGTATTGTTTGGATACTTTTTGGCAAAACTGCAGCTTTATGTAATGGATTGTTTTCAGTAATACAGAGAACTTTTACTTGACCAACCTGAGATTCTCATGGAGTTTTTAGTGCCTACTTGATCTATTTTTCTATGTGTACCATTTGCAGTGGTTTTCATCTTTAATACTTAGAATTCATTCATGTAATGCTTTGACTCCCTTTATAGATGAATTAATTGTGTTATTTATATTTTCATGTGTGCTTTACCTTTGCTAAAAACTCTTACCTTCCTCAGCTTCCATGTCAAGTGAACTTACTACTGAATTATTACTTTGTTGACTCCATAAGCCCAATTTTTGCAGACTGATGTTCTTTTCAACATACACTTATCACAAACAAGTCATTTTCCAAATAGAGTTAACCATCTAGTTTATCATTATCAAATATAATTAACCCTTTTTGAGAGAGCCCTCTCAGACTGAAGAGGCTAAGCTTCAGTCACAAGTTGGTTTGAAATAGTTACATAAATTTGTTTGGTTAGCAACCAATCAGGTGCAATTTTTTGATAACACCATCAAGAGAGAGAGATCTTAGATCTGAAGTGTTGAGAACATACAAGAACCCATCCCATTGAGGGGGACTGGTAACATCTTTCTATGTTCCCTTCATAGGTGTCATAATACAAAATTATTTAAAACTATTATTGTCTTGTTCGTTGGATGCATGGAGCAACTCTTGCTTACTATTTGTTGTTTAATGTATTTAACTGCATAGATCTGGGATTTTTTAGCATTTATTCTGATCACTAACTGCAGATCTAAGGAAATTAACAGCCATCTTTGATGTTAGGTTTGTTTGTTATACATAGCTAAAGTGAGATTTTTCCATACGCTTGTGAATAGAATTCACACTAACAACTGGCAACTCCACAAGGGTTTATAATTACAACCGCTGTCATTTTTCAGATCCCTCCATGACCAGCTGCTTCAACCCCTAGGGTTTTTCTTTAGCTTCTTATTTTGCATTTCTTGATGCTTTTTTTAACCTTTAAAACCCTAAAACAACAAAAATTCTTACTTTCATGTGTTTCTGGGCCTATTGCGCGGTAACAAGTATCAGCCACAGCAGAGATGATAACTTTTTCTGAAACCTGCGACCTCAGCTGAAAAAAGGTCAGAAAATGTGACCTGTACTTTTTGCGGGATTTTTTTTGTGATTTTTCTGGGTTTTCCTGGGCCACTATTCAACATTTTTTGACCTCCATCTTCACCCGTCTTGGACATTTACTTGCTTAGTTTTACTTGTCGAAGTAGGAACCAAGCCCCTTAGGGCTTCAGTACGCTTTCACCTTTTTAGGAAGAGTTTCGCTGAAGCAGGTCTTCTGATATTTCAGTGTTTTCAGCCATTTTTGCAGATCTAAGCCTACACTTTTAGATCCATTTCAAATCGGTTATTCATCCATTCAAAACACCTCTTTTCAGATTTTTTTGGTCCTCCTTTAGGGTCCCCTCCATTTCCCTTCAGGTTGTAGCCTTTCGCCTCCTTTTTGCAGCACTTTTCCCTCTGGTTTTTCACTGTTTTCTGCACCTATTTCCAGCAGATCTGACCTTTAGATCCCTATCCCTCCCAACTTTAGATCCATTTGCCATTTTTTTTGCTTTGACTAGATTTCTCCCACCCATAGACTAGTTGTTGGGAAGCCCTCATCCTTGGGTTTGAATTGATGCATCTTTAGCTGTTTATTTTCTGTCATATTCATTTTCCTTTACTGTCATTTTAATATTTATTTACAGTTATACAACATATTTTTTCTTTTTTCTCTACACACGTATGGGATTAATTAAAATTAACACACTTATCACATACATGCACACCCTAAGTGAAGAGCGCCTGTTTTACACCACCAGGCCAAGACTATAACATTGTAATCAATTGATCTTGAACCTCCCTACCCTTGTTTCGACATTGAAATCATTTTATCTTGCACCTCCTTGCCCTTGTTGGTCACTCTTGCTTCTGTGATCTGTGTCTATTTTCCATCATTTCGCCCCCAACGCATTTATCCCAAAGACTCTTAGGCCTTCATCCTTAGTTTTTGTTAGGATCCCTTTCACATTCATACACTCATCCTCCTATGGGTTATGGTTTCCCTCAGGGAGGGGCCAGCTCCTCTAGCATTTTTTACCCTCCCGATAGCATGTATCTAGGACACAGCATGCCTTACGCCTTTGCCCAACCGCATCCTCTGATGCCAGGGCCTGATTTTTCCCAACCTCTTTACCACAATGTTTCTCAACCTCCGTGTTATCTGTATCCGCAGCCACGTGCTCTAGCTCCTCCAGCACAATCTTCTCAAGCTCCAATTAATCCTAGAAACAATCCCCAAGGGAATATATCTAACACTACAACCCAGCAATAGGAAGATCAACCGAAGAAGAACAAGCCTCTTCACATGAATAAGCCTTGTTCTTGTTGTGGTTTCCATGGTCAATATACCCATGATTGTCCCCTTTACCTCAGATGCGTCAATTGTGGGAAGCTCAAGTAGCATCTCGAGGACACCAAGCCTCGACTTTAGTTCCTCCTAATGTTGCGCCTACTCTACAGGCTATGTTTACCAATCCTTTCCCCTAGCAAGGATATGTGGCTTCCCAAACCCCTGAAGGTCAAGCGGGCACTCAACCTCCTTCATCTGGTACCTATTATTACCTGACCCTTATGATGCACTCTGACCAACCCAATACCGCTGACCTCAACCTTCAGACTCTGTCTCGTCAGTACACCCAACCCCCTGCTACGTTTGCTACCGAGCCCCCTTCTTCAGGTCCTACAGAACCACTTTTGACACCCAATGGTCCTTTACTGATCCCTCAGCCTAAGGCAAAGATTCAATCCAAGATCCCCAAGGGACCATTACACCAAAATGTTGCTTTTGGTAAAGTTTCACACTCCTATAGTATAGTAGATGACTTGGCACAATCCCCTGCTGCCATGTCAATGCTGGAAGTCCTCCTGTTGTGCCCTTCATAAATAAAATCTCTACTAACTTCCATGGGCGTTGTGTATCCTTTAGATGATCATTTGATCATCTTCGATTTTGACCCGTCAAAACATCCCCCCCTTCCTACTTTCGTTGCCTTCCAAATCCTTGTCAAGATCTGAAATGCCAACGTCTCTCGTTGTATCATTGACGAAGGGGCATCCACTTGTGTGACGTATGCTTCGGTTTGGAAGCAACTCGGATCTCCTGAGTTAGCCCCTTCCACTATCACCCTCTGAGCATGGGATGGCCACTCTTCCCAACCCCTTGGCATGCTCTGCAATTGTCCTATTACTCTTGCGGGAAAGACTATTTGTGTTAATGTAGAAGTCAATGATGCCCCGTTAGACTACAACATTATATTGGGTCATCTCTACACTTATGCAATGTATGTTGTCCCATCTGCAGTTAACTATAAGATGTTATTTCCTCACAACGGAAATATCATCACCATTGACCAGTTGACATATTATGAACCGAAATCTCAGACCTCCCTTGAGTCCATTATCTCTTCGATGGCCAATAAAAAAATAGTCGAACCTCTGACCAATGTCTCACCCGGAGTCTATAAATATTCCTCTTTTCTTGGTTCTTTCCCTGGTCTCTCTCCTCCTATCTCTGGCCTTAGCTCATTAAATGTTTACAGGATGAAATCATCTCGGTCCGACCTTAAACGGACCAGATTGACTAGTCAACAACCCCCCCTCCCCAACCTACTCCTAGCACCTCAACTCAGCCTTTAGGACCCTCTCCTCAAGGCCCCTCATCCGTAGTTGGTGTCCATGATCCTATGTACCCTCCTAGAATGGTTCCCCCTAATCTTAACCATTTCGAAGTTTTTCTGCCTGGCCATTACCCCTCCGGTTAGATACCGTTTCTAGCTCCCCCTCCTAGAGTATTTTCGGTACCTGTTATGGCTACCTTGTATCTTCCTAACATGACCCTAGGGATCCTAGTGTGGTACATCGATCCCAAAACCCCTATCCCACCCAGTCAGCCCAAACCATATACTTCTTTGACCCCGGTCCAACCAGTCGCCATGAGCCCTCGCTTTGCTTTTGTGCCTCAGCCACCTCAATAGGAACCTATTCCTATTGTGAAAGCTTCGGGTGAGGGAGGAAAAGCCCGCAAGAAGGCACCAAAAGACAAGGCTTCCCAGACAACCCCTAATCCTCCTCAACCTCCAAAGTGTACCTCCCTGTGTGCTTTGTGTGATGTTGTCAGTCATACCACCCATAATTGTCCTGAATTTCCTCATCTCAAGCCCATGGTCAATGAAGCATTTCCTTAGTTTTATATCCCAGAGGTCCATGTCACCTTACCTAATTCAGACAAGAAACTCAAGAGTTTTCACAAAAATCACCCTTATGCTTTGTGTGATTTCCATGGCCACTATACTCACCTCTTTCCCCGTCTCGATGACTTTCACACCTCTCTAGTAGCTATTTTCCAACTCGAGGTTGAGCACAACGAGTCCATTTCTCCCTTACTTACGAGTTTTTCTTCAAAAAAACTAGAGGACACATCCACTCCCATTGACGTTCCCCCTCCCGATGTCAAGATTATGTAGTCTTCGACAACTTTCCACTACCTGTCACCATCTATGAGATCCACAGTGGAAGACCTCCTTGGGACTTCCCCTTCTGTTTCGCCTAACCTCCCTTCAGCGATCACCTTGGGCTCAACATCGATGGATCCTCCATCTACTTTTTCATCAGTCACCTTCCGTGATGATGTGCATGTGAACCTTTCTTCTCATGATGATGAGTCAGGTAGCTTCACCACGTCAAGTGGTTTTTCTTCTACCAGTCACCCCATCTTCTATTATGATGATGACATTATGGAAGCAATCACCACCCCTGACTTTATCTATCCCCCCTTACATCGAAACCATACATTCAAAATACATACACCTTGTGGTCATTACATTGACACACAATGTTTTGGTAAGGGGGCACCCATATTTGAGAGTCCAGGAGAAGAAATTCTCCACAACCCTCATAGTGCATCTGGTCGTGTTGACTCTAGTACCATCATTCTTCCCCATTTAGAAGAACCTCTAGAGTCCCATATCACTTCAGATCACTCTAGGGATGATCCCCCTCATCATTTCTTCCTCTTAAATCAACAACCCAGTCCCCTATACATTGTTGTTGAGAAACCTGTGTGTTTTTTAGGTGAGCACCAATTCATTGTCTCCAAATCTACTCTTTGGGATAGTGACACCATGTATGAGAAGCCATAATTATAGTCCATTTGCTTCATATATGCAGTACCAAAAGAGATTCGTAATACTACATTCCCTTTCTCGAACTGCATCTATCCATTCTTCCCACAGAATATAACCATAACGTAAACAAATGACAAACCACATCATTAAAATGTGTTTATATTCCCCTTTTATAATTACATTTGGCATGACCATAAAATTCTTGGGGGCACCTATGCCCCTCAACCATAAATATCCCAGCTCTCAGCCAAGCACAGCACTGAAACTCCTTTCTCTGACAAATTGCACTTTTCAAGTCATTTAATAGGACAGGTTGCAATTTTCTTCTCGGTACCTGCTACCCAGGTCATAGAACAGACCCCAAAAAGTGTGACCTGGTCTGTTCTTGAGCTCCGGGTGCCTAAACTAAAATTTTAATCCAATGAATTAAAAGAGTATGGTTAGGCCTCTTACCTACAACTAACGTATCTCGATTCCAATAGTCGCTTTTTCCACTACAATTGCCACAAGATTTTGGGCCTTTTATCCTCTCTACATTCACAATAGCTACACTTGAAAATGAATCAAATTGGAGGGAAAATGACTTATTAAAAGAGAAACCCTAGATTATTCTTTCACCAACTGCGACAAAATCGTAGCTCGGTTTGACAAACCATTAGCACCATTGGAAAGCTCTCACTGAGATCTCAAATGGGTATCCTTTATTTTTTTGTGATTTGATACTTCACCCAGACAAATTTTTTCCAAGAAGGGTCACTTCAGCACTCCTCAAAATCGAATTTCTTCACTTACAGTCATCATCGCATCCACGGAGTCTGTCCCGAGTCCCTTTGTATCCTGCTATAGTCCTCCACCCTTCATTGCTTTGTTACTCTCTCGTGTCGCACATTTTGGCCTTCAATAATACTGTCCCCTATCCCCTCTAGTGTCGAGTTAGTAGCTGCCAGTTCATCCATGCCCTTTATGCTCTAACAAGGGAAGTCGTTATCTCACTACTCAATACCCCCCATTCCACCATCATCCCTGATGTCAGTCTATCATTCGCTCTAATATTATCCCTCATGCCTTAGTTTAGGATCCCTTATTTCCTCACATATGGCAGACCTCCTTCTCTTGACATCAGCTTATTCATTCCAGAAGAAAGGTCTAGAGGGTGGTTTACCTTGGTTCCAGCTTCCACTCTTATTCGGTGCCTCGGATCAAGAAAAGGGACTCTTTAATTTCCTTTGACTTGATTGTTTCTCAGCTCCAGCTCCTTATGGCATGATCTAGATCCATATACTTTATGTTTCAGTGATGCATTAGATTGTACAGGTGATTCCCGAGTGTGTGTGAGATGTTTCAGACCTCATGAGGTGGTGGCCCTTCAGGTAGCCCCCCACATGCCCGGATGACCTCTCTACTACAACCTTTGATGTAGCTCCATAGATATGATGGTTCTAGCCTCAGCTGCTTGCAACACCTTTTATTTTTCACGTATCATTCATATTTTCAAATCCCTTTCTTGTTTTACAGGGCCTCTTTGGTTGTACTTATATCTCATGTACTTAGATATTATTTTATAATTCATGGCTGTTGTCCCAGGCACAGTATGTATGTGGGATCCATTATCATGTTTTTCTCTGGCCCATGTTTATGCCTGCATGTACTATATAGTTCAGTCCCTTTTTTACTAGACGCATTATTATTTGTATATTGTTATTTCGGTGGGCATAGGTATGCCTCCCTCGCCTCATGTAGAATAGGTACTCACTCATAAAAGAGACTTGTCGCACCTGTAAGTCTCACCTCCTCAAGGTCTTGTATCTCGCACTTTACTCTACCTTATATTTCTCTCTCTTTGACTCCCCCTTCGTTTTCTAGTGATTGAGTTCTTACAATGTACTTCGGTCATATGATTAGCTCCTAACGCTCGCACGCTGGGGGGTAATCTGTTACACCAATTTTTGGTCATCTAACCTATTACTATTAGATGGACCAAAGTACACCAAGTAAGACCAATTTTACCCTAGTAAAATTGCTCTCAGTATGAAAAATAACTTAGTAATCCATACTTTATTAAGTTGTTTATGGTCTAAACAGGAAACCCCATGAGGAATAATTGAATAAATCCTTATTTTTTTTATTTTCCTCAAGGGATAATTAATTAAACCACAGTTTAATAAACCCAAAACATGAAAATTAATTAGATAAATCATTATTTATCTTATTATTTTCTAGGAATAATTATTTAAAACGTTATTTAAATAATATTCCTTGTTAAATTTGACTAAATCATTTATAAATAATTGAATAAATCATTATTTATTTAATTATTACTCAACCACATTCTTAAAATAATAAATAAATCATTTATTTATTTATTATTTACAAATAAAAGGATTTGACCAAATTCAAATTCCTTTTCCCTCCAACAAAAATAATAAAATATTCCATAAAAGTTGGATCTAGATTTGGTTAATAATATTTTAATTATGCACCAATATCTAGACTAACTCAATATTTTGTTATATATAGAAGGGTTTTTCCATTCATTCACTACCTTTTGTTGCCTAAATATCGCTATGGATCTATACTTCTGGTCTGACTTTGATCCTCCATCATTGTCGTATTTTTCTACCTTTTTGCTTGTGAGCTCCCCTTGGGTTCCATTTTTGTCTGGGTTTTCTACACCATCAAGAGAGAGAGATCTTAGATCTGAAGCGATGAGGACATACAAGAACCCATCCCATTGAGGGGGACTGGTAACATATTTCTATGTTCCCTTCCCAAGTGTCGTAATACAAAATTCTTTCAAACTATTCTTGTCTTGTTCATTGGATGCATGGAGCAACTCTTTCTTATTGTTTGTTGTTTAATGTCTTTAACTGCATAAATCTTGATTTTTTTAGCATTTATTCTTATCAGTAACTGCAGATCTAAGTAAATTGACAACCATATTTGATTTTAGGGTTATTTGTTATGCACAGCTAAAGTGAGATTTTTTTTTCGTACGTTTTCGATTAGAATTCATAGTAACAATGAGATGGTTCAAAGAGTTAAACACCACCCTATTTTGAGCATAATTTTCATCTCAAACCTTCAGGACAATTAGGTGACCCTTGCAGGTGTGACCTTCACCATATCCACACCTATCATTGATGTTGCCATAGGCATACCTAATATGGGCGAGAAGTGGTTTAAATCCAAAGACCTGGATGACCAATTTTATGAACCATTCATCAAATCATGGTACAAAAATGAAAGAAAGAAATTCTTCCCTTTCATTTGCCTTCTTGATAGGTATGCCCCCATGATGAAATTTATCATGAAGTACTTATCTTGTGAAGGAATATTTTCCAGAATTTACACATACCATATCAAACTGCTTATGCACTTCATAAGAGTCAAATTACTCAACATCCCATACTATTTGTTTAGGAGCATGGAAAGAATGGCCTACATAGTACAGAAGAGAGAATATGATCAACAAATGAACAACGTCCTTCATCACTCTTTGATAAAAATCATTGTACTCCATCATATAAAACAATTGAACATTTCATGGGACACTTTCATTGCCAATGATGTTTTCACCACTGCACAAGCTCAGCATGCTGAAACCATCACAAATTTATCTCAGCCCACTGCATCTATTCCTCCATTAGCTTAGCCTACTGGACCCATATCATCACCATCATCAGTATTTTAGAGTCAAATTGGGTCATCCAGCAGAGTTGTGGTCAAAGAGTCTAAAAATACCAAAGAGTCTCAAAAGGAAAAACAGGTCAAGACTATCAGAGGGGACCTAGGGAGGTTTTTCCTCCACATTTTGTGGAAAGGGCCTTGCCTTCTTCATCAACAAAGCAGATACACCAGGATGAGCATCAGAAAGAAGTAGTTGTGCATGAGGAATTCATGCAAGAGGATGAAGACCCTCGTGATGAAGAAACAGAGTTTGACCTATTTGAATTGGAACAACATGATGAGCATGAGGCCTCAAGCTTGATTATCAAAGAGAAGGATGCCAAAATCATAGAGTTGCAAACTAACTTGGATGGAGCTAAGTTTGTCACTTCATTTCTTGAGCAGGAGAATAAGCAGCTGAAAGATCAGCAAGTACTTATGGAGCTAGAGCTAAGCAAATAAAAATAGGTAAGCCCCTGATTCCACTTGATTATCTTCATCATGGTGGCATTCAAACCATCTGAACGAAACCTAAGACGAGGACAAAAAACCATCTACAACAACAAAATATTGAGGACAAAAAACTCACTTTTGAGGAGAGGATTTCCAAGGAGGTTGAAGATGATAGAGAGATATGGCTTGATAGGGTCAACCTACACCTTGAGAAACTCCTCCACAAGTAAAAATGGGATAACAGGATTCTCAAAAACATTTCTAACAGGTATATCACAAGAAACAAGATCTATAGCATTAAACTCAAGCAATTGGAGGAAAAACATAAGAAAACCCTAGCCAATAAAAAGGAAGGAGAAAAGCTTCACATCCTTATTGAGGCATCTCTCATTGCATATCATACTTCATCGGGCTTCTACAAAACAATTTTTAATAGTTTTTGAGAAAAAATTTGAAATTTAAGGTTTTTGCAAATTTCTGATAGTTTTTAGCTTAGTTTCATTATCAAGAGCGCAGATCCCTAAGCGTTGTGCTTCTTCTAGGGGCCTCAAAATGAAAAAATAATACCACCATTGGATTCAAAAGGTAGCATACATGTAATTTTAATAGTTTTCACACTCAATTTGGACAATATAGCAAGGATAAATTGCCAGAAACACCTCACAAATGACATTTCTGCCCTCATTTTCAGGCAGGTGTTGCACTCTTGATTAGTCTTAGGAGATTCAACTTTTGAAGGGGTAAAACTAATAATTTTTTGAAACCAAGTGCATTTTTGGAAACTAGACAAGCCAAGATTTCCAATGAGCTATCATGAGATCAATTTAGACATCGGAAACCCCCTCAAAATTTGGCTTGAAGTTGGCGTTGTGCTCCTCACAAGTGTCTGCTTTTTTCCTAGTTTTCTGAGTTTGACCATGGAAAATGTGAATTTTACTAATGTAAATGATGGATTTAAATGTAATTAAGATATTTTTGAGTTACTAGAGAGTAAATACATTAGGTAAAAGTGTTTTCATGGATGAATTAATCTTTTTCACCAAAACTAGGGGAGATTTTGTTTGACCTCCCTAGTCTTTGGGTTTTCAGTTCAGCCTTTTGTGGATCAGCTCCTCCATTCAGGGATTTGACCCCTAAGGTTAGGATAAGTTTTTTTCCTGCCTATATTTCACCTCTTCACTCATTTGAGAATTTGGATGTTGTTGTATTGATCATAGACACTAGTGTATTCAGATTTTGGCAGGAATATATTGGATGGGTTGCAACTATTTTGGTGGGATTCATGTGGTACTGTATTTTGACATAGTTTCTTCATATGTTTCATATGTATGAATTTTTTTTATTTTCCATGTTCATTATACTTCTATGATATGTTTTATTCTCAAGTTCGATAAGCATAATACATCTTTTATGCTCTGTTTTGGGGGAATCACCATACAATTTCTTTCATTTCTTCAGTTTAAAAGGAATTCATGTACTGTCATGATATTTTTAGCACCTCACCATTTTTATCCATATCACCTAAGAACCCTAAAGTGTTAGAGTTCCTACCTACCTTGCCCCATCAGATTCCTGCAACTCTGATCTTATTTTCCATGGCCTAGTTACCTCTTTAGCCTAATTCACTCATCCAACACCCAAATCAACCAATCAAAACCCATGTGCTATTATACCTGGCCTAAAACCTAATTTATTGAGCCCTCTTGGCTATGATCCATTGGAGAGATCCATATCTTGCATAGTAGGGCTAGCTACTTGGCGAGAGCTTGGTCTATAGTTACCTTTTCTGGTATCTTCTCAGCCTCGGAGATCCAGTGGAGTGATAACATCTTGGAGACCATACTGGGGAAGAAAAGTGTCATATATTCCATGGTTGTACCATTAGTTCTTTGAATTATTAGCCTCTGGATGATAGGTCTCTGATTTTGTTGAGGCTGATCTAAAAACGTTGCGGAGAAAACAAGTTGTTGAACAGTGAACATTTTAGCTTTGAGGAGATACACCAGATCAAATCCTGATCCTCACCCAGCTGATCCAGTTGAAGATCTAAAGAGGCTTGTTTGGAAGCATAGATATCAAGATACAGAAATTCAATTAGATCCAATCTCATTGGTAAGATCTTCTTCATTGCCTACTAAAGTTATATCTTTCGAACATATACCATTTGATTTAAAATTTGAGTTGTCATTTTTTGGATCTAAGTCTGAAACCTCATTAGATGACATAGTATTTGATCCATTAAGGCTCTCTAAGGTAAATTCATTTTCTGAGTTAGATCTTAGTTCTTTAAAACTTGAATAAAATGTATCCTTTGAAGAAACTATGTCTGAATCAGACGTTGACACTAAAATCTGGAGTCAATTTTATAAAATTGAAAGTTGATCCAACCAACTTCAGTACCAGACAGAAAAATCCATAATCCAATATTCGAAAGAGTCAATACCTATTTCGACACACTCACATTCAGTTGTTGTTTCCTCTTCCGCACCATCTACTTCATCACATATTCAGCAAACTCTTCCTTGTGTCACTCTTGTAGTTCATTCAATGAGAATTATGGCCAGATTTGCACCCCTCATCTTACCAGGTCAACTCCATGCCTTACCTCAATTTTATGGCCAGAGGCTTCCACTTTTTTATGAAAACTCTTCAATCACTCCAAAACATCACATAATTAAAGTCACTGACTTTATTGATATGGAAGAAGTAGATGAAGACGATGCAAAAATGAGAATAATAGTTCAGATTTTTTTAGGAGAAGTTAAAGTATGGTTGATATCATTACATGAAAATTCTATAGCCACTTAAAATCAGCTGATAGATGCTTTCAGAGCCCAATGGGAGGTAAATAATCATCCTTTTCAAATCCTTTCTGAATACAACAATATGATAAGAGAACTAAATGGATCAATACAAGACTTCATTGTCTGATTCAACATAGTCTACAATTCTATTCCTAATGAGATTAAACCCCATCTAGGGCTAGCCCTTTTGCATTACCCGAATGGTTTTGATCAAGACATGGCCTATCAGTTGCGAGAAAGGAATCTTGCTACGTTGGAAGACATGTAGAAAAATTCAATTAGTTTAGAAGCTATTTTTTCCATAAAGAAGTCAAAAATGAAGGGTTAAAGGAGAGTAACTATCAAGGAGGAGGCATCATCATATTTTGATGTAAAAATATACACTTTGATAAGAATAGTTGAAAGGATGGTTGACTGGATGTCTATCACCAAAAGGCAATCGTAACCACAAGCTAGAAATCCTAACTTCAGAGGACATCAGCAACAGCCTCAATTCAGAATCAAGCAAAGGGAACAGAGGGCACCTAAGCAACCAGCACAGCCACAGTAAATTCAGACACCCTTGCACCAGAATTATGCTCAAGGTGTTGAAGAAGAAGAAGAAGATCATATTGTTGAAGAGAACCACTTTTTTATAGCTGATGGCCAACCCATATTTTTTAGTGAAGATGAAGAGTGTGTCGAGAAGACAGATGTACCCAAGGATGAAGACTACATTTTAGCCCAGGATCAGCAGTTGGAGGTTGAATTTGATGATTATCGATGAGGATATTAAATTCCCTCAGCTCACAGCAGAGGCAGTATACATTGAGAGTTAGATATGTCCCAATAACTCCTATTTAGAAGCGGGCATATCAACAAAAAGATACTCAACCAAAACATAATTCTCAAGGTAATCAAAGTAAACGAAAAGAATCTGCAGCTGCAAATCAAAACAAAGATAATCAACCATCTACAAGTTCATCGAGTAAAGAAAAAGACAGCCAAAGGAAAGAAGTTGCATCAAAATATCATGCCGACAAAAGAGACATCATTAAAGAGGTAGACAAATCCACTCCTTTTAGCTTAGAAACTGAAATTTCCAAATTGAAAGTGTCAATACCTTTAACTGAACTTGTCAAGAATAATCAGTATAAGTCTCATGTAGCCAAAATTTTAAAGGTAGATCCTTCATCTGATATACTTAATGTCAATGATGACCAACCTAAGCTTATATTTTATCCAACAATAGATGGTCAGTTAGAGGATAGTGAAGTTACCCCATTCTATTTGAGTCTAAGAATCCACAAGAATATCCTTCACAATGCCATGCTCGACTTTGGAGCTTCCCACAATTTGATGCTGAAAGCCATTATGGAGAAATTGGGTCTAGTTATCACTCGTCCTTACCATGACTTATATTCCTTTGATTCGAGAAGAGTCTGTTTTTTAGGTATTATTAAGGATTTAGTAGTTTCCCTTGAGAAAATTCTAGCAAAGAATGTCTTGATGGATTTGGTGGTGGCAGATATACCACCATTATTTAATATGTTTTTGTCTAGATATTAGGGATCGAAGTTTAGAGGCACTTTGCAACAAGACTTCTCTTATGCCACCATCCCAGTTTTCGGACAATTGAGAAGGTTGTACTGGGAAACGAAGATGAAGTACATGATAACCAGAAAATAGAGGCCTAATAATCATCCAATAAATTTTGTACATACAGATTTAGAATATATTTTTTTTGTTCAATGATAATGGCTTGAATGATGTAGATATTCAAAATGTAGAAGTAGAAGATGTTTCAAATATTTCTAATTGCACCAGAACAGTTTTAGAGAAGGGAAAAGAGAATCTGCCAATTGTTTCAAAGCAAACATTTGATAAGGCAGAGGTAAGTTCTAATCAAAATCAAGAAGTTTCCCGAAAAGTTGAGATGAAACAAAAATCAGAGTTCCAACACTTGGAGGATGAAAATGGTCAATGGACCATGGATTTTGATGGTTCCTTGGGGAAAGACAGGGCAGGCATTGGAATTTTGATCCACAACCCTCTTCATCAGCCTGGTAAGGTTCCTAATAATGTTAGATTATGTTCATACAAACTAGCTTTTGATTGTTCTAACAATGAGGCGGAATATGAAGCATCAATCATTGGTCTCAAGATCTTGAAAAAGTTGGGCGCAAGAAGAATTTCATTATATGGTGACTCTAAACTTGTGATAAAACAGGTGAAAGGGGAATTCCAGGCCAATCATCCACAATGAGATTTTACAAGAATGATGTACTAGACATCCCCGAATATGTTTCGAGAATACAATTTGTCAATAGCGCCAAGAATTCAGAATCTCATGGCAGATTTGCTTGCTAGAGCAGCAAGAAATTTCAAAATCACCATATTTTATAAAAGAAAATTTGAAATTCATGTAAATCATCAGCCTACAATTCCTGATAACTTGCGATATTAGCAAGTATTTTGGGATGATCAACAAGTTAATAATTTTCTGCAAAATGAAGGTGAATTTGAGAATTTTGAAATTGAAAAATTTTATGACAAGGATGATCAAGTCATCAAAGCAACTCAGGTTGATACACTAGAGTTGAAGGATAACAATATTCTAAACGGTCTCATACCTTTGGAAGAATTGTTTGATCACGATGATGTAGTGAGGAAGAAAACATTGGTTCCTACAGAAAAAGGTGTGGAGGACGTAAACATCGGGACAATGGACAAGCCTAAGATGGTCAAATTTTCCAAGTCTTTGTCTCCTGAGGTAAAGAAAAATACATTGGTTTAATTTCTAAATTTTCTGATGTTTTGACGTGGGATTATGCAGACTTAAAGGTCTATAATAAAGATATCATACAACACACCATTCCAATTAAGCCCGATCAAAATCCCTTTTAGAAAAAGTTGAGAAGGATCAACCCAAGGTTGCTGTCGTCCATAGAAAAAGAAGTGAATGGGCTCTACAAGTCAGGTATCATTGTTCCTATAAGGTTTTCCAATTGGATATCTAATCTAGTCCCTATAAGAAAGAATATTGGTGAAATAAGACTTTGCATAGTTTTCAGAAATTTAAACAAGGTGTCACTCAAAAATAATTACCCCCTTCCCAAAATGGATCACATCTTACAAAGAGTAGTTGGGGCTTCATGAATGTCTTTTCTTGATGGATATTCGGGATACAATCAGATTTTAGTACATCAGAAAGATTAGGACAACACTGCCTTCACTACACCTTGGGGTACATTCAAATATGAAAAGATGCCATTTGGACTAAATATTGCAGGGGCTACCTTTTAGCGCGCAATGGATATAGCATTTTCAAATGAGAAAGATGTTTTTCTAGTGGTATATTTAGATGATTTGACAATTTTCTCCCATTCTGATGATGAACACTTGTATCACTTAAGGATTGTTTTTCAGAAATGCAGGAAGCTTGGAATCTCTCTTAATTAGAGAAAGAGCCTTTTTTCCATGGAGGAGGGGAAAATTCTCGGTCACATCATCTCTGAGGATGGAATCTGGATTTAACCTTCTCGGGTTGAGGCAATTCAGCAAATTGAATTTCCACGGAACAAGAAAGAAATTCAGGCTTTCAATGGTAATATGAATTTCCTTCAAATTTGGCTTAGCACATTCCAGAAATTACCAACATGTTGAAAAAGGATAATGAGGTAAAGTGGTCTGAGGATGCCAAGAAGTCCTTTAACACAGTGAAATTTTATTTGACTACTGCCCCTATTTTAATAAGCCCGGATTACACTATTGATTTTATTATATTCTCATTCACCTCCGAGCACACCATAGTTGCAGTCTTAATGCAAAATAAGGACAAGACTAAACAACCCATTGCATTTTTCAGTCGAACCATCAGGGATGCAGCTCTTCAATATAATATCATAGAGAAATAGGCTTTGGATTTGATAAAAGAGTTGAAGTATTTATGTGTCTATATTTTACATTCCCATACTTTTAATTATGTCCCTAATGCAACAGTAAAGGATGTTATTATACAAACAAATCCGGAAGGTAGAAGAGGGAAATGGATAGCAGCGATGTTGGAATATGACCTCAAGATCAATCTGATCAAAGGTCAAGGTTTATAAAATCTTATGGTTGAGTCAAATTTGCATGTTTTAGATATAAATGTTATTACATAATTTTCTAATGAAGAACATGATGTCACTCTAATACAGGTATCTGATATGTTTCTTTTGTCTCCTTGGTATTCTGATATAATATATGTTCTTCAGCATTTGAACCCTCCTCCAGGCATGACTAAGAGTAAGGGTAGGTGTTTAAAGTTGAAATATTCCAAATACTGCATTTTGGACAGTGCCCTTTATTAGAAAGGCCCAGGAGGTATGTTGTTGAATTGTTTAGTTGAGAGTGAATCCCAAGGAGTTATGAATGATTTTCATAAAGGAGACTGTGGGGGCCACCTTTTCTGGATGACCAAGACTAATAAAGTATTGATAGAAGGATACTATTGGCCAACTCTATTTTTTCATATTTGTACAAAACAATGATGAGTTTCCACGAGTGTCAAGTGTTTCAAGGTAAAAGAAAACGTCTTCCAT
Organism: Pinus albicaulis; assembly: GCA_034641835.2. Classification (NCBI taxonomy): domain Eukaryota; kingdom Viridiplantae; phylum Streptophyta; class Pinopsida; order Pinales; family Pinaceae; genus Pinus; species Pinus albicaulis. The sequence continues at coordinate 234,489,676 of CM076577.1, forward strand.
TACCTTTGCAGCCTATTTCAATTCATGCATCGTTTTAGCAGTGGGGACTTGACTTCATCGGAGAGATTCACACTACATCATCTACACATCGGAAATAGGTATTGACAACCACCGACTACTTCAACAAATGGATCGAAGCGATCCCAACAAGGCAAGCAACAAACCTAGTACTTATTCAGTTTTTGGAGATTAACATATTGTCTCTTTTTGGTTTTCCTCATAATATTATTACTGACAATGCGGCAGCATTCAAATAAAAAAGGATGGTTGATTTTTGTGACAAATATAACATCAAGTTGGGACACTCAATGACCTACTATCCACAAGGTAATGGCTTAGCAGAGTCCTCTAATAAATCCCTGATTAATATGATAAATAAGATGATGGAGGCCAATAAGAAGAATTGTCACAAAAGGCTTGTGAATGACTTATGGGTAGATAGAGTGAGTAGTAATAAATCTATCGGTATGTCCCCTTTTCAGTTAGTTTATAGAATAGACATTATTTTTCCTACATCACTTGCAGTCTCAGTCATGAAATTGTTATAAGAAGTAGGAAGTGAGGAGAATGATGTACAATTTCGGATCAATCAGATGATCCATCTTTATCAGACAAGAGATGACGTATTTCAGAACACCTCAAAGCTTCATGATAAGATAAAGAAGTTGTATGATCGTAAGACCAAGGCAGATAAATTTAAGCTTGAAGATATATTACTTCGGTGGGATGCAAGGAACGAGAAAAAGGGAAGCACAGAAAATTTGAAAATCTATGGAAAGGGCCCTAAAAGATCTCAGCTATTCAAGGACAAAATTATTTTTTACTATAGGAGATGAATGGAGAAGAATGTTTAGGAGGACCGGTCAACGTTAGGATCCTTAAGCATTATTATTACTGATGTAGTTTTCAGATTTCTCACTATCATTGTAAATACTAGTTTAACTTTCCTGCAAAGTGTGAAGCAGAGAATCACTGAAGCTTGGGGCCCGAGGTGAAGGCTATAAAGTTTCATTAGTTTTCTGCTATTTTCAAAATTAAGTCAGTCAAAGTCAAGTGAGTTTTGAATCAATTTTAAAGTCAGTTTTCAGTCAGTTTGATTTTGTCACAAATCAGTTTAAGTTTACAGTTTTTAGTTATTCTATAACTTTTGACTCCATGCCCAATGGATAAGAACTTGTTCTATGGTGTTCTTGGCACCTCCAAGGAGCTACCATCCCCATTTGGAGCCAATGTTAGTGTCATTATTTTCATCCTTCCACCAACGATCAAATGAAATATTTCATGTCATGTTAGTGGTCCCATTCTAAAAAAAAATTCATTCCACTAGGTCATGCAAAAATTTGGTCACATGGTGAAGATTTTAAATCAAGTTTCACTCTTTTCAAAAAACTTATATCACTTGCTGGCTCATTCCATCACTATTGTTAGGTGCCCATCATTCATGAGTCTTTATCACCTTTTCAGTCATGTCATCATGAAGTCCATTCATTTAAGGTGTCCATTAGGTCTTAGGGTTTTCAAGGTACACTAAAACATCATTTCCATTGCATAAAATACCAGCAAGACAAAGGGTGACCAATAAATTCACTTTATCATTTAAATTTGAAATGTAATATGTAGTTTTTATGCCATTATGTAATTTTTATTTCATTACGTAATTTTATGTTTTCTCAATATGTAATAAGTTCATGGTTCTAAGATAGTTTTCAACTCAAAGTTTCATATGCCAAGAAAGCTCAAAAGTTTCAAATTTTAAGTGTTCTCAATCTATCAAATGATCAAAATCCAAACATCAAAAGAAAAATTGAAAGGTAAAGGTTTGAAGGTTTAAAGTGAATGTGAAGAATAAAAGTGGGTCCCAAAAGCAAATTCATTCAAATCACCAAGTATAAATCTCATCAAAAGGCAAATAAGGCACTCATTTGATCTCAAAACCATCGAGCTCCCACTCCCTCAGCTCTAAAATCAAGTTTTCTGTGTCAAAATTCAAGTTTTTGGGTGGCGCTACGCTCCTGGAGGCAAGACGTTGTGCTCCTGGAGAAGGTGTTGTGCTCCTACCAGACTGGCATTGCGCTACTGCCCAGTTTCACTCCAAGCTTCCAAAACTTCGTGAAAGTGCTCCAAACCATCAATAAAGGGTTCCTTCACCTCATAAAAAGTAAGCAACACCATTTTATGCCCTCCTTTCATTTCCCAATTGCAAATTTAAAGTGTTAAAATTCTTATTCAAATTTACAAAGTTTTCAAGTTAGAAAACCCTAGTTTCACTCTCACAACCCTAAATTTTTTCCCTAGACCTCACATTCCCTTCCCATATCACAGTAAACCCTAATCCTATCCCTACATCACTAAATCCCTGTCCCTAAACTACGTTTCCCAAAACCCTAGCTCCTAGGTTGCTAATTCCTAGTTAGCTCTATTATCATACCTGTAATAAAATTCTAAATCATATTTCCCTAAGTGTTTTAATCCCATATCACTCCCTAGGTTCCTTAACCCCCTTCCCAATCTCCCCAATTTTTCCTACTCCCATCCCAACTCCCTAAACCTATTTTTCACTCCCCTTTCCCTTCCCTAAGGTTTCAAAAATAAAAACACCATGGAGGAAGAAGACAAATATTTCATAGAGGAGGAGGAGGATAGAGAGGAAATAATACCTCACAAGGGAGGAAGAATTTTTAGGCTTGAGCATACTAACACCAGAGAACTAATGGCCTCACCCATGATAGTCACATGCTTTAAATATTTTGGCTGCTTTGATTTCTGTGAGATGGTTCAAAGAGTTCAACACCACCTTGCTTTGAGCAGAATTTTCATCTCAAACCTTCAGGACAATCAGGTGACCCTTGTAGGTGTGACCTTCACCATATCCACACCTATCATTGCTTCTGGCACATGGATACCTAATATTGGTGAGAATTTTTTTAAAGCCAAAGACCTGGATGACCATTTTTATGAACCATTCATCAAACGAAGATAAAAAAATCAGAGAAAGAAAGTCTTCCCTTTCAGTTACATTCTTGATAGGTATGGCCCCATGATGAAAATTATCATGAAGTACTTCTCTTTTGAAGGAAGGTTCTCCAGACTTTACACATACCATATCAGACTACTTATGCACTTCACAAGAGTCAAATTACTCAACACCCCATACTATTTTTTCAGGAGCATGGATAGTACAGAAGAGAGAATATGATCAGCAAATGAACAACCTCTTTCATCACCCTTTGATCAAAATCATTTTACTCCATCATCTAAAATAGTTGAACATTACATGGGACACTTTCATTCCCAATTATTTTTTCACCACTGTAGAAGCTCAACATGTTGAAACCATCCCTCCTTTATCTCATCCCACTGCATCTATTCCTTCATCATCTCAGCCTACTAGACCCTTATCATCACCATCATCAGTATTTTAGAGTCAAATTGGGTAATCCAACAGAATTGTGGTCAAAGAGCCTAAAAATACCAAAGAGGCTGAAAAGGAAAAACAAGTCAAGACCTATCAGAGGGGACCTAGGCAGGTGTTTTCTCCACAAACTTTGGAATGGGCCTTGCCTTCTTCATCAACAAAGCAATTACACAAGGATGAGCATCAAAAAAAGGCAGTTGTGCATGAGGAAGTCATGCAAGAGGATGAGGACCCTAATGATGAAGAAATAGAGTGTAACCTAGTTGACTTGGATCAGTAAGATGATCAAGAGGCCTCAGGCTTTCTTATTAAAGAGAAGGATGCCCAAATCAGAGAGCTGCAAACTAACTTGGATAGAGATCATTTTTTCATTTCATTTCTTGAGGAGGAGAATAAGCAGTTGAAAGATCAGCAAATAATTATGGAGCTAAATCTGCTCAAAGAAAAAAGAGGTAAGGCCATGATGTCACTTGATGATCTTGATCATGATGAAATTCAAACCAGTATCACAAAACCTAAGACAAGAGGTCTTAAGAGAGCTCTACAACAGCAAAATATTGAGGATAAAAACTCACTTTTGAGGAGAGGATTGCCAAGGAGGTTGACGATGATAGAGAGATATGGCTTGATAGGGTCAACCTCCACCTTGAGAAACTCCTCCACAAGGAAAAAAAATATATCAATATGCTCATAAACATGTCTAATAGGTATATCACAAGAAACAAAATCTGTAGCATTAAACTCAACCAATTGGAGGAAAAACATAAGCAAACCCTAGCCAAGAAAAATGAAGGAGACGCGCTTGAAATCCTTGCTAAGGCATCTCTCATTGCTTATCATAATTCATCAAGCTTATACAAAACAAATTTTAAGATTTTTTGAGCAAAATTTTGAAATTTTGGGTTTTTACAAATTTATGACAGTTTTTTAGCTAAGTTTGACTATTAGGTGCGCAGCGCCCTAGGCGTTGCGCTTCTTCTAGGGGCCTAAAAATGAAAAGATAATACCACCAGTGGATTCAAAAGGCAACAAACATGCAATTTTTACACTTTTCACACTCAATTTGGACAATATGGCAAGGATAAATGGCCAAAAACTCCTCAAAAATGACATTTTTGCCCTCATTTTCAAGCAGATGCTGCTCTCCTGATCAGTATTGGGAGATTCAACTTTTAGAGGGCTAAAAATCATCATTTTTGGAAAACCGATACATTTTTGGAAACTATGCAAAACATTATTTCCAATGAGCTATCCTGAGCTCAATTTGGACATCGGAAACCCCCTCAAAATTTGGCTTGAAGTTGTCACTACTCTCCTGACACTGGCACTGTGCTCCTGGAAATTGTCTGATTTTTCTAATTTTTTCCTAGTTTTCTGAGTTTGACCATGGAAAATGTGAATTTTACGTATGTAAATGTGCTTTAAGATATTTTTGAGTTACTAGAGGGTAAATACATTAGGTAAAAGTGTTTTCATGGATGAATGAATCAGTTTCACCAAAACTAGGGGAGAGTTTGTTTGACCTCCCTATTCTTTGGGTTTTCAGTTCAACCTTTTGTGGATCAACTCCTCAACTTAGGGATTCAACCCCTGAGGTTGGGAGAATTTGTTTCTTGCCTATATCTTTCACCTCTTCCATCATTTGAGAAGTTGGATGTTGTTGTATTGATCAAAGACACTAGTGCGTTCAGATTTTGGCATAAATATATTGGATGAGATGTAGATATTTTGGTGGGATTCATGTGGTACTGTATTTTGAAATATTGTCTTCTTATGTTGCATATGTATGAATTTTTTGTACTTCCCATGTTTATTCCACTTCTATTTTATGTTTTATTCTTAAGTTTTATAAGCAGAATACATCTTTTATGCTCTGTTTTGGGGGGATCACCATACAATTTGTTTCATTTCTTCAATTTAAAATGAACTCATGTACTTTCATGCTCTTTTTAGCATCTCACCAGTCTAATCCATCTCACCTAAGAACCCTAAAGTGTTAGAGTTCCTACCTACCTTTCCCCATCAGATGCCTGCAATTTTGATCTTATTTTCCCTGACCTAGTTACCTCTTTGACGTAATTCACTCATCCAACACCCAAATCAACCAATCAAAACCCCTGTGATACTATAGCTATCCTAAAACCTAATTGACCCATCCCTCTTGGTTATGATCCCTTGGAGAGAGCCCTCTCCTACCTAGTATGGATAGTTACTTGGCGATAGCTTGGTCTGTAGTTACCTTTGCTAGTCTCTTCTCAGCCTCGAAGATCTGGTGGAGTGCTAACACCAGCCATTTGAAAAGGCCCTCCTTGGATTTGAAGGAATCCTTCCACACATTGGAGGGTTAAATTGGTAGATGGTGATACCTGGACTTCAAGTCGATCTTGCTGAAATATTGGGCCCCCTTGAGCTGGTCCAAAAGGTGATCAATATGTGGGATTGGATACCTATTCTGGACAATGATCTTGGTCAATGCTCGATAGTCAATACAGAGACTCCATGTCCGACCTTCTTTTGTACCAACATGATTGGGCTCCCATAGGGTGATGAACTTGGCCTGATGTTCCCTTTCTACAACAAGCCCTGAATTTGCCTCTTGTTTTCATCATTCTCCGTAACAGAGCTTCGATATAGATCATTCCATTGTGCACTGACGCACTTGGTATCAAATCAATTAGGTGCTTGACCTGACAATGTAGAGGTACCTGTGTGGGTGAGGTGAAGATGTCCCTGTACTCCTCCATGACCTTTTCCATATAATGTTTCCCTATGAAGGAGCCTTGTTTGGAGGCTGTGGCCATAATATTCTTCTTTCCTTGAGGGAAAATCATAAGGAAAACAAATTTCCCAGTTTGGGAAATGAGAAATTTCTCAGTCTGGGAAATGATCTTACTACATTTCTTCGCAGTAATCAAAGAGATGGCAGTAGGCAGTGCTACCTCCTGTGTCCTTTACAAATTATTTTCCAAATTAATAATAACAGTGTGAGGCCTAGAGTCATACAAAACATGTCACTTCCACAAGTATGGTTGGCCTAATAACACATCACAAACTTCAAGAGGAGAAACATCACAAAATACCTCATTTTTTAAGGGCTTGATGTTATGGATAAGGTGGAAATGCTAGCTTTCGCAGCGATCTCTTCCTTGGTGAAGCCACCCGATAGTGTAAGGTTGCAGGTGTGATGTGGTTGGTAGGCCTAGCTACTTCATGAACTTTACTGAAATGAGGTTCTTTTGGCTTCTGATGTCGACAATGAACTACAACAAAGAAATCTTCACCCACATCTGGGAGTGGAAGAGGTGCTCCCCCTCCTCTGGATCTTCAGGCTCATCCTTCTAGATCTTGGTGGTACAAAATGTGGCATTATGCTCTGCATCAATAATTTGCTTTCCTTTGTCATTTCCCTTATCAGGTTTTGACTCAAATTCGAAGCATGCACCTAATTCAGAAGCCTTTAGCTCTACCACCAGCGACTACTTGGACCGACACTAACTTTTGTTGTGAGTGGAGCTCTTATAGAACTCACGCCACTTTCATGTGTCCTTCTTTTTCTTCGTGGTGTTTTTATTTTCTTGTAGCTTCAATGGGATTTCCTGGGTTGTCTCGCCTTGGTTTTTTCCTTTGTTCTACGGTTTGGGGATTCCTCTCCCTTGCTTCAAATTCCTATATCCAAAGTCTCGATTCTTTTGTTTAAAATTTTGCTCGATATTGGAATAATATCGATATGTTGCAACAAGCGAGGATATGTCGAGGAAACCCATTTTCTTATTAACGTATCTATGAAAAAAATGCGGTACTTAAGCACCACAAGTTTCTCTGAATATTTGATACCCAACTTTGTGTGCAGGGTATGGAATAGATTCATCAACTCATTCACATCTTGATCCCTTTGATGCAACGACGTATTCCATTGTATGTATTTGTCCTCATAGCTCCCCATGGGGTACTATTGTTCCTTGATGGCATCTCAGAAAGGATTCCAAGTAGTTTCTGCTGAAAACAATGAGGGTTCTCTCTCGTCCCTTTGTTCGTAGTAATTTTCCCACTAGTCCTTGACATGGGGGGTGGATTTGAGGAGAGTAAAAGTAATATTTTCCTTATTGGAAAAATAATGAACTGAAAAATATCCTTCCAACATATTTAACCATATATCTATGTGTAATATCCCAAAATTAGCATGCAACTAATTGGAATATTATTTTTTTCTCATGTCACTTAGGAGATAAATAAATGGGTAAGGAGGCCGATACATTGTAGAAAAATGAATGAAATCCATCATAGTGTGAAAAGGGATATTCATAAGAGCTAGATTTCACACCCTCAAGTGTGAAAGAGGACATTTTCATGTGGACAAGGTCAAGTTTGACCAAGTCAACAGCGCTAGGATAGGAAGTGGAGAACACTTTGAGAGACGGTGCAGTATGAATGGGAGGAAGATTCCTTGGTGGAGGAAACCCTAATGAGTGGTACCATGGTGAGAGAGCTTCCATTTGTTTAAAAGGAGGGCAAGGCAGCCATTGTTATTCATGTTATGGATTATTGATTGTATGGTCTGTTTAGACTTTGTGCATTCTCTTGTTGTTTAGAAGAGTTGTTGTGCTACTTAGCACAAGGCATTCCTGTTTGGAATTCCTTCTCTATTTCAACAGAGGCCTCTTGAAATAGTATTTGGGAGCTTAGATCTTCACTCCCAATGTTGCATGAGCCATAAATTTGTATATCCATGTATTGAAATTTTCTAGTAGCAGTTTTTCCTTATAAAACTGCGCTGTCATAACCTTGGGAATTCTTGTGTAGCAGTGTTTTTCCATATTTCATGTACATGTTTCTTGAGGCTGATTTTGCCTATCTTGAGTAACTCTTTCCTCAAGATCTTGTATACATTTTTCTGTTGTAACTTAATATGATGGCTATGTGATCTTCTTATATTCTAAGAGTTGATTTGTCACTGTTACTCCAGTTTGTTTTCATGTATTGCTAGATCTCCAATTTTGGAATATCTTAAGATATTCCCATTGTTGTAGATTTCCCTATTTTGGGATATTACAGTGGTATCAGAGCAGAATCTTGGCTCATCCTATGAGTCTCAGCCATTATTCTATCAGAAAAAAAGAATAATATCAGAATTTTGGAGAGAATGAGCCTTCTCTCATCTCTTTTCAGAAGCAAGAAGGACCTCAACAAGGATTTCAAGCAAAGAAGAAGCAGTGGGACTATGCCCTTTCCTTTTGAAAGAGAGGACAAATTGCAGAAATATGAAGGACACTTGGATCACAAGATCCTAAGTGAATACCTTGTTGAGTACAAAACTCAACCTAGAGCCTTAAAGGAGACTCTAGCTTTCCCTCAGTTCATTCAATTAAAGGAAGAAAATATACCATGCACCACAAGAAGAATCAAGGGAAATAGGTTTCTATTTTCTACCTTTGATGGGTCATCTATAGCAAGGGCTTGGGCAAGAAAACTTGATTCATTCTTCCTACTACATCCAGTGTAGAGAGAGAAGCTGTAGAAATTGCAGCGCTGCACCTTGAGGGTGAGGCCAATATTTGGTGGTTGAACCATTTGGGTCATGCAAGAGTGCATACTTTTGTTGAGTTAACTCAAAGGTTGATTATAAAGTTTGGCAAAGGGGACTTAGAGGAGGATAAGCCCTCACCACCATTGGAGGAGACTTGTACCTGCGCTATCACAACCTTGGGAGAGAAACCTTCCACATCAGCAGTTGGGGAAGCCAACACATTAGAGGAAGAAACTCTTGCAGCCATACAAGATTCTTCCAAATTTCACCAAGGTATGCTTAAGTTCTCATCTCCTATTGTTTCAGAAAATTCTATGGAGGGTTGTATACCATTGCATGCTGCTTATTTAGAGCAACAAAATTTCACTGCATTGTGCCACCTTGACTTGTTCAAGGAAGGGATGAACCCTCATCCTCATATACCATTGATAAGATGTATACTACACTTGAGGTTGGGGTTTGAAAACTTGGAGGAGAGGATGAATCGTGTTCCAAACAAACTTACACAAAACCATATGTTCATCCTTGAGTTGGCGCATGAGACAGCAAGTACATCATTGGAAATATTAACAACGCTATCATTTAGCAGCAATGATGAGTTGGGGACCAAATCATTGTTGGAATATTCCAATGACCTTCCCATATACATAACAAAGGGGGAGCAGATAGATGATGGAGGACATATTAGGATGAATAACATCTCTCATGTTAGTGTTGGATACTTCTTAATGAGCCCTACACATCATGATGGGAGGTTTTTGCCTACCACCTATTTGGATCCTTATGGGATCAACTTGGTCATTGAGGAAATTTCATTTCAATATCCCATGAAATGCGAAGACAGAAATCTGATTTGGGAAAATGGTAGTCTTCATTGGAAGGGTACCAAGATTGAGCATGATGGGAGGCACCCACATTTGGATGAATGTGTGTGGATGGAGAGCAATAATTTGGTAATATACTTGCAAATATATGACACCGGGCAGCAGGAGGATTGGCTGCATTGGCTACTCTTGAAGGAGTTTGGCCATCATGTGACATATCCTTTTTCCAAGGGTATGTGGGAGGAAGGAACTTGGTAGGATACTTGCATCATTAGGTAGCAAGGAGTATGGATGCATTATGTTGATATGACACTCTTCATATCAATCATTATTTTTCCACCACATGATTTGTATGATGGAGGTATGAGGAGGCAACAAAAAATTTTGTTGCTTGGGTTGTTCTTGGGAGAGCAAGGGAAGATTTTCTCTCATACTTTACATAATGTTGTAGGAGTAGGAGATGGCAATATCATGGTGCAAAGGGGATACTCCTTAGCCTTAGATGATTAGGAGGTGCTTCCACCTTGGAAGGAGCTTCCTATATATGGCAGCATTGTGAGAGATGTCTTTGATAATGGGTATGTCAAAGAATGGAGTTATAGGATGGCAGGAGCCTATTTACATAGGCCAAGAGCATTGTCACTTTGGAGCTGGGGTTTATTGATGGAGTGTTCCCAGGATCACTTCACATATGATGCACTTGGTGGACAAGGAGGAGATGAGACTGATGGAGTAGTGGATGGAGACATCTATTACCAAGGTGTGATCTTCTTAACTTGGGTTTCCAAGCATGAGAAGGAGGACCTTCATGGAGCACATGATACATTCCTCTTCATAGGAGTATGTCCTACCACTATGGAGAACTTATTCATGGATCCATATATCATCTTTCTTCCAGCACATGGTAAGAAATTTTCTTTTACATACATGGATTATCTAACACAGTATTTGTATGCTCTTACCATTTCTATTCAGTGCATTGCTCCATAAGAGGGCAAGCTTCTCTTTGGGCTCCATGGTCATATTTTGGCCAAATATTGTGATGGAGACAACCATCTCTTATGTAGCCTTGGGAAAATGTTTCATTATTCTTTTATGTATGCTCAGTTGGTTCACCAAGCCATTTACTATTCACTATTAGAGGTGTTGACATATACAACTAGTTATTTTTCAAGAAACATCTTGCCTTGTCATTTTATGAAGCAACAGTTAGAAAAAATGCGTTGTAACCACTTGGGAGACTGTTGGTACCTTCCAGCAATATATGGAACCTTCAGTAACCTTCTAATTTATATTCCATATGATGATCATGTCCTATTCATCATATATGAGATGGTTTGGGCTAGCTTGATTCACAACGTTGGAGGAGAGATATTTGAAGATCTAGTCTTCATCTTGCCTCTTAAGGGCAACATTATTGCAGCCCAGGATCAACAAACACTCTACACTTATCATAAGTGGAGAGGAGGATAGCGTGGGGTAGGCTATTTTGTCTACCATGTTTAGATTTTCAGCCCACCTACATTTCCAGAGCTCAAGATGGAGGATGATTTGCATGAGTTACCATTTTGGAGGGTGGCTCATTTTGTATGGTTGATAGCTTGGGGATGGGAGATTCATATGGGGATGGTAGATCCAAATGTATATCAGAACTCATGCCTCAAGAAGGCCTTTAGATAGCCCATTTTTGCCTCCATGGATGTTTTACATGATGATAGCTATTTGGGATACACACCAAAAGCTAGCTTACATACTTGGGAGGGACAACTTGGAGATATATTGATGAGACATCATATTGATCCTTGGAGGATTTTATCATATGAGGATGCTACAAGGGAAGAAGAGGAGCCTTCTCAATTCTATCCTTGCAGTTTCTTGAAGAAAAGCAAAATTTGGGAGGGGAGGACTGTAATATTCCAAAATTAGCATGCAGCTAATTGGAATATTATTTTTTTCTCATGTCACTTATGGGATAATTAAATGGGTAAGGAGTCCCATACATTGCATAAAAATGAATAAAATCCCTCATAGTGTGAAAATGGATATTCATAAGAGATGGATTTCACACCTTCAAGTGTGAAAGAGGACATTTTCATGTGGACAAGGTCAAGTTTGACCAAGTCAACAACGCTGGGATAGGAGGTGGAGAAAACTTTGAGAGACAGCGTAGTATGAATGGGAGGAAGATTCCTTGGTGGAGGAAACACTAATGAGTGGGACCCATGGTGATAGGGCTTCCATTTTTTTTAAAGGAGGGCAAGGTAGCCATTGTTATTCATGTTATGGATTATTGATTCTATGGTCTGTTTAGACTTTGTGCATTCTCTTGCTATTTAGCAAAGTTGTTGTGCTGCTTAGCACAAGGCATTTCAGTTTTGAATTCCTTCTCCTTTCAAGAGAGGCCTCTTGAAGGAGCTTGCTCTTCATTTCTCCACATTCAGGCTTTAGGCCAAGCATCCTCCTTCATCTACAGTGCAGTATCTGTTTAGAGTTGGGTTGTTTGCAAGGTGTTGCAGTGGAGGTTACTCAACACCATTTCCGAAGCTTATTTTTCAGAGGAGGAAGCCTTCTTTCCTTTGGAGGATCAGTAAGGAATCATCTGGGCTGATTTCACCATCTTTGGCACCAGGCCAACCATTTACCATCATCTACATCACATTCCCTCTCCTTGACTGTGTTATTTTCAGTGAGCATCTGCAGTGAGGGTTGCAGAGATTGATTGGAGGGTGAGATCTTCAATGATAGGATCAGCCTTTCACTTGGAAGATCCATTGGAGGATTTATATTCAGCTTGTGCATCATCTATAGCCATCTCCATCCAGTTCTTGAGTTGCAGCTGCTACTCAGTCTTGAGATTGCAACTCCGACATTTTTCCATTTTTGCATATTTCAGCCATTCCTTCCAGGATTGTCTTGAAATAGTATTTGGGAGCTTAGATCTTCACTCCCAATGTTGTATGAGCCGTACATTTGTATATCCATGTATTGAAATTTTCTAGCAGCAGTTTTTCCTTATAAAACTGCGCTGTCATAGCCTTGGGCATTCTTGTGTAGCAGTGTTTTTCCATATTTCATGTACATGTTTCTTGAGGCTGATTTTGCCTATATTGAGTAACTCTTTCATAAATATCTTGTATACATTTTTCTGTTGTAACTTAATATGATGGATATGTGCTCTTCTTACATTCTAAGAGTTGATTTTTCACTGCTACTCCAGTCTGTGTTCATGTATTGCTGGATCTACAATTTTGGAATATCTTAAGATATTCCCATTGTTGTAGATTTTCTCTATTTTGGGATATTACACTATGACATCTGCATCTATCTTGCCTTCAAATATGGAATTTAAAAGCTGAATTATACCTTGAAGGGAGTGGCACCTCCAGAGTGATTTTCAAAAGAAGATGTGTTGCTTGTGGGCATCCACCGAAGGATCTGGGCAAATTTTTCCATCATCACATTCCTATGTCACTCAAGGGCTTCTTCAAGAAATATTTTAAAACGATCTCATGCTCCCTCCTTTTTATTTTTTTCCAACATGGGAGGTCGTCGGGGTTTGTGAGGTTAGTCTTCCAAAGGTTCAACCAGTTTGATCCCTAACTCCTTATACCCTGACCTCGTTGGGGGGATTCAAAGAAAAACAGAGAAAGAGAAGATCGCTCTGATACCATTGATCCAAAATTAGACAAGAATGCAACATAATACAAATAGAACCATAAATACAGAGATGTAGTAGAAATAACACTTCATTTCATTAACATCAAAGAACTGAAATATGCTTATGGAAAGAATGGAAATAAACTAGCTCGGGCAATGATAATGTATCTTTGAGAAGAGATTTGGCAGCTACATACCTCTAAATTTTGTTACAATGAGGCTCTCATGCCTATGTATTATTGAGAAACTATGGAAAACCCTAAACATCCAAAAACCTAACCCTAGGAAATGAAGTGCCAAAACTATGGGCTCTATTTGGGTAAATTGGTACATCAACTTCCCGAGGTCATAAATTTGGCATACGATCTTTGTTTGTCCCACCCAATACCTAGTTAGAAATATATATCTGAGGGCTACAAATTTTGGGTGGAAAAAATCAGTTGAAGACTCATGTTTTCCCCATTTTTCCAAAAACATATCCTTTAGGGCCTCAAAACAGATCTGGAATCTTAGGACCCAAAAAACTACCAACAATAGTAAATTGTGCTACAATTAAGAAAACTAAAAGACTAAAAGAAAAAATGGTGGGGGTCCAAGTGGAATAGGTAGGTAGCAACCAATATCCACCTGGATCAGTCCTCCCCCCTTAGGAATTAATTTTCCCCATTACGTTGAGTGGCTCCATGAGATGGGGAAACTTTTGCTGAACTTGGTCCCTGGTGAGTCGCTTGCCTTGGTGCAGGAGTTGGCCAGTTTTGACAACCTGATAAATTTGGATCTTCTGTTGGCGAGTGTTCTTGATATATGTGTCCATGATCTGATTAGTGGTGTCATGTTCCATGCAGTACATGTTTAACTCCATTGGTGTGAGTCATTCTGCAATGTCGAATGTGTCCAGTAATGGTGGAAAGTATGGTCGAAGCTGGTCCACATTTAACACTGGGTGAAGGCCAAGGAATGGTGCAATGTTGAGCTCGAAATAATTGTCCCCTATAGCCTTGGTGATGTTGTATGGCCCATATCGGAGTGGACGAAGCTTACGGTGGGGCCCAACGGGTTGCTCCTTCTGAAAATGTCGCTAAACATTTCCCCCACATGGAACTTATGTTGAACCTAATGTGGATCATTTCATTGCTTGTAATTAGAATAGGAATTTTTTTGTGCAAGAAATCATTTATGTGGATAGAAATGATCCCTCTAATCTTATGGGAGTATCTAGCAACAAAAAATACAAATATATGCAATCTTTCCTAAGTTATGCTAGAAAAAACATGGAGGATAGATGTCCTACCTCTTTCTGATGCTAATGGCTGTTTTTGGTGTCAGCCTTGCTTCTTTCACTTCCACACTCACAATCTCCTCTCCGTCGATGAAGACAATTTCTTGCAAGGAATAAAAAGTGGAGACAACAAATAGATAAAAATCATAAAAATATCTAGTATACGCTATGTAGTAGATCAAGGATAACTACCATACAAACATGCAATAATGGACACATTTATGGAAAGGAAACACATAATGTATTATTAATAGAATAAAAAGGGAGAAACACAACTATAAGCCTTGATTTTGGATGCCTCCTTTGTGTGAGACTCCAAGTCCCAACCTTCACCTCAAACAACTTCCTCCTTAGAAAATGGGCAGCAATTGGGCATCTTCAACTCAGAGGATGGAAACCAACCATTAGTGGATGGTAGGGGTTTCATTGACAGGGAAGGAGATGATCCAAAATTAGGCATCAACATAATAAAACACATAAATAAACATAAATGCAAAGATGCAGTAGGAATAACACTTCATTTCATTAATATCAAATACTGAAAAATGCTTACAGAGAGAATGGAAAATAAATTAGCTCGATTGATGGTAGCTTATCTCTGAGAAGAGATGTGGCAGATATATTAAACTTAACAGTGTTATAATGAGTCTCAAGGGAATTTTTATTATTAAACAACATGGGAAAACCCTAAACATCCAAAAACCTAGCCCTAGGATATGAAGTGCCAAAACAATGGGCCTCGTTTAGGTAAATTGGTACATCAAATTCCCGTGAATGTAAATTTTTCATATGATATTTGTTTTACGCGTAAAATACCTCATTAGAAATATCTATCCAATGACTACAACTTTCGAATTACCAACTGCCAAAAATAGTAAATTTTTCTATAATTAAGGAAATTGAAAAACTGAAATAAATAATGGTGGGGTTCCTAGTGGAATAGGCAGAAGGCCACCAATATCCACGTGGATCAATCCTCCCCCCTTAGGAATTAATGGTCCCCATTCCATTGAGTTCCTCCATGAGATGAGGAAATGTTTGTTGGATCTAGTCCCTTGTGAACCACTTGCCCCGGTGAAGGAGTTGGCCTGCTTTGACAACTTGATATAGTTGGATATTTTTATGGTGGGTGTTCTTGTTCTGTGTGTCCATGATCTAATCAATTGTGGCTTGTTCCATGTATTCTAGGTTTAAATATATTGGTGTGAGTTGTTCTGCAATGTCGGATGTGTCTAGAAATGGTGGAAAGTAGGGTCAAAGGCAGTCCACATTGAACATTAGGTGCAAACCAAGGAATGGTGGAATATTGAGCTCGAAGGCATTGTCCCCTACCACCTTGGTGATGTTGTATGGCCCATATTAGAGTGGGAGAAGCCTGTGGTGGTGCCAAATGAGGCACTCTTTCTGCAAATGTAGCCAAACATTGTTGCCCACCTAGAACTTGTTTGGCACCCGACGTTGATCATGTCACTGCTTGTACTTAGAATTGGATGTGTCCAATATGGAATGGACCTATTGGAAGATGTGTTGAATGTGCTAAATGAATTTGTTTTCCTTATTGTATTTGGACTATACATGAGTTGAATCTATCTGAGTAGCTGCAAACGCAATGGCCACATCAATGGGACATAGTGGTTGGAATGCCAAGCCCACCTGAAAGGGGTTGTGGCCAGTTGAGTTATGGAGAGCCCAATTATAGTTTTGATAGACATATGGGAGGCTTTCATCCCATGTGCATGGATTCTTCGAGTTTTACATGCGTAGAATTTGTACGATCATCCTCTTGATGACCTCTTTTTTTCCATTAGTTTCGGAGTGGAAAGTTGTGGACTTAGTGAGCTTGGTGTCTAGCATCGACTAGAGACTTGACCAAAATGTACTAAGGATCTTGCTATCCCAATCTGAGACAATGGACTATGGGATCCCAAAGTGTACCCACACTTGTTCAAAGAAGAGTTTAGCAATGGATTCTGCTATGATATTCTTCTTGCAGGCCACCATAATGGACATTTTAGAGAATCTGTCGATGACCAAAAAAATGAAGTCATTTCCATGCTTGGTAGAAGGAAGGCCAGACATGTAATCCATGGATATGGATTCCCAAGGTTGACTAGGGGTAGGCAACATAGTAGATAAGCTGATGAGATCCATCATTAGGTGTAATTGGAGGGGTTAATTGTCACCTTTTTAACCTTATCAGTCTCTTTTTCTCACATTTGATTATATTATGGTCATATGTTGCTAGTGTAGATGGTGATTAAGGCTTGTCATACTTTGAATGCCTAATATGGTTTAAATTCAGGATAATCATGAAGATATTCCACTTTTGTTGAATATTTTGCAATTAAAGCTCAGAGTAGATATCAAGGAGATATTCTATAAGGGTTTTCCACCTCCTTAACTCCAAAAGTCAGCCAAGGGATCCTCGAGAATCCCTCCAACAACTTGAAATCAAAGGCAGCCAAGCAAGTGGGTGATCAAGTGCACCAAAGCTCCACTTCTCTTGCAATCAAAGGGGACACATCACCTAATTTTTAGGGGGATTTTGGTAACTGGACCTTTAGGTTAAATAGGGAAGAGCAAGAGCTCATTAGGATTCGAATTTTGGAGGAATATAATAGACTCTTAGCTCTTGGAATATGATTTTGAGACTTTCATGACTATGTAATGAGACTATTTTCTGCAATAAGATGGGTATTCAAATTTTCCTTCACAGATTTAGTTTCATAGGGCTATGCTTGTGGGTTAGGGCCCAATCCATTGACCTTATTCTCTCTTGTGTATTCATGCATATTTTTATGCCATTGTAGCTAGTTTTCTTTATTATTTAGCTAGTTTGTTTACATTTCAATTTATTGTTTTTAGTTTTCTTCCATTTTTTCTTTGTTGTAGTTAGGCTTTCATAGATGTTGGTAGAGTAACATATAAACTCAAAAATTTGTGTCAAAGCCTCCCTCTCTCATCCCTTTCATTGGAGCTTGTGGAGGGCAGATCTTCTCCACTTGCCCAAATTTTCTCTTTAGTTTATGATTTCTTGGAAAGAATATATAGGATTTTGTAGTGTCATGAACATGTTGAGAATATTGAGTTAGATTCTATCTGAATTCTTAAGTATGTTTTCTTGTCAAATTAAACTCATATTTTCCATATTTTTCATCATAGACTTGCCAATGTTTGTTGCATCAACATGGAGTTTTCTTGCGGGTTCAAGTAGCACACCGGAGGAGAAATTCAACAACACCCCTATATTCATTTCTCACCCTTCATCGGTCTTATTTCAACCAAATCACATTCAACCATGTTTTTGAGCTTTTCACCTTCACACTGTGAGTAGCCCTAGAAGTGAAAAATGAGATTTGTAAGAGGTTCTGAGCTTGGCCAAGGGTTTGGAAACCTTCCATCCATCCAATTTCACCTTAATTTCACCTCCCCTACACTTTTTCCCACCATTTTTAGCCTCACGCTTCCCTCATCCTGTTTCCTGTAGAAATTCAGGACTTTCCTATAACACTATAGGAAACCTATAGCAGACCATGTAGTAGCACCAGTTGGCCTCTCCTTCAACCCATAAAAAATAATCCACATCATCTAGACCTGCCATAAACATCAAGACACCTTCAACCCCGCATACATGAGTCCAAGACCTTCCTAAGCCACCTTAGCGCCTTCTCCTTTGGCTGCAAAACATAGTACTTACAAGCATAGTTAGGTCATCACTAGATGAATTATTAAAAGCATGATAGTTAAAGCATTAAGTAGTTAGAGTGTGTTTAGAAATTTGGCCCATATTTTAGTTCTAGAATCAACACTTGGATTGTGACAAGCGCCTGACCAAACACATCTTAAGCTCAAGGGATTTTCTTATGACTTGATTGAGTTTTTTGGAAAGTGGCTGGAAATCACATGCACTAAAAGAGGTTTTGAACAACTAAGAATATGTCACACATATGAGGGCATTGGTGCATAATGTGGTAGCAAGATTAGGTTTGTAGGTTAATGGTTAGAATAATGGAAGATAACAGTAGCTATGTAAAACAAAGGCCCACTATTAAGAGGAAATGATGACACAAATTCTAGACCTAAAATGTATAGTGAAAGAAGGCTTTAAAAGACTTACAAGAGTCTCACTCTACATTTAAATGATCCCATAACATAGAATGCTTCCAACTAACATGACTAAATCAACCAAGAATGATTGAAACATCAAGACTGACAAAAACATATCATTCATGTATGCTAATTCAAAAGACTTACAAGAATATGAAACATGATTCAATTCAACCTTAAGGAATGGTTATGAAATATCTTCAGTTAATACTAAATATGGAATGATTGATAACAAGACTTACAAAGAAAAAATAATATTTCATGAAGGTTCACAATATTGATAGTAACATGAGGCAAAACGGTGTAAATCATAATCTCGAATGAAATAGTAAATGATGGAAACATATAAGAAAATGAAAAATATACACACCATACAAATTGTGAGTCCTCAAGAGTGCTTCTGGATATAGTATATATTCAAAAAGGTACAACACAGCATGTAATGAAAGGTACAACCAACGAAACCTTTCCTCCTTGCATTACATAGTATATATACAAAAAAGAAGTGCAATTCTATTTTTTGAGACTTTATTACGATCCTCTACATATAGTAGAGCTTATCCTAATCATAAGAAGAAAACTGAAATAGAAATGAAGGTATAACATGGCCTCATGGAGCTCGAAGTGGCCAAGTTGAGGTGGTTGAGTGCTACTGGTTTCTTGGAAAAAACTGCCTCCACAAAAAGTGCAAACTGCCAACTAGAAAGAACACCTGGACCTTTATCTACAAAATTATAGGGGTAGCTAACTGAAAGGAGTAACCAACTAGAATATACCTTGACAATATGAAATGTGGAAAAATAGCATCATAATTGAAGCTACATTAACTTTACTATAATTTAGTGTCATTCTTTTGAGGACAGAACCAAAAATAAGCCTCTTCCTCTCCTTATACAAAATCCAAAAATAATAGCTACTTTTTCTGAAAAGGGTAGTTATATCTGAAAATGTTGTGTATAAGAAAAAAATGACATGTCTCTTTAGATTTTGAAGGTTATGATATTTAATCATCAGAGATCTAATATAGAGGAAAAAATTTTGATAGCTTCAGCCATGGTTACCCTTTTGTTTGACCTTCTCTTCTGTGCTTGATTTTTCTCCATAATATTTTTCTTCCTTGGTTCATTCTCTGGGCTTTCATCAATGTTTATAATTTCATCCCTAAGAGCAGGGTTGGCTATGAGTTTACTTGTTAAACTGAGCTTGTTCTTTGGCCTAGTGTGATGCCTTTGAATGTATGGGTTTGGAATATATAAAGGCCTATTTCTACCATGTATGACTCTGCTTGACTGACCTTCTTCAAACTTTTACTCACTGAACTCCATCTCACTGCTATCCTCCTCAAAAGATGAATATGAATGAATTACTTTTTTCTTCTTCCCCTTGGCTGAAGAACTAGTAGATGAGAAAATATCAGTTATGGTAGGTTCTTCCACTATGATAGTCTTTGAAACTTTGCTTTTCCCCTTTTTAAGTGAGGAAATACTTCTGCAAGTGTAGGCTCCTCTAATGCTGAAATGAAAATTTTTTTTTGAGTCTCCTGTCTAGCCTCTAGAATAGGGCTTGTTGTCAAGGCTCCAAGGTTGACTTTCACTGAATGTCCCTCTATCATAATGAGTTTTCTCCTGCGTTTAACCTTTGAAGAGGAATTTTCCTCTTCTTTGATCTTAGAAACAGTGTTTTTTTTCAAGCAGGGTAGCTTTTTGTTTGAGTTTTTTTCTATACTCCTGCATGAAAGACCTCAAGGTTTGTGGCTCCTTGGATGAACTGATAGTTTAGACCTCCTTGGTTGGTTGCACTATTGGCGTAGGAGTGATTATTGGTGTAGAAGTAGTGGTTTTAACTCTAGCCTTTCTGGCTGAGTTCCTAGTCTGTCTACTAGATGATATTGAAGATGGACTAGCTTATGAAGGAGTGAGTGTAGGGGTAGGGCTTGACTGCTGCTCTTGGGTTTTTAAATTTCTAAGCCTTCCTAGTTTTCTCCTTGAATGAATACTACAAAATCACTCATCAACTAAAACTTCTCCCATGTTTTTCTTTTCTTTCTCAGGTGATAAGCCACCAGTATCTTAATCAAAATTCTGTGATAGATATTATGGAGAGAATAGGCTGGGGTTTTCAATATCTTTCGAGACATTGATATCAAATATCTGTGAAGGAAAAATGGTAGATTCATATGTTTGGAGCTAGAGATATGAGCTAGAAACTTCATATGGTATTTATGGACAATTGAAAACCTACCTTCACAGGTTATGTAATGTTGTAAAGCGGTAATGACATGCTTCCACTCCCATTTAAAATATGAAATATGAATTGTAGGAGTCCAACCAATATGTTAATTCTCAGGCTTTAAATATATATTTGAATCAGATTTAAGTAGAGTTTTTTTATTCGTGTGTCAGGACTCACCTGTAGCTGAAGTTTGCCTTGCCCTTGCAATGATGTTTTTAGTGATCTTGAAGGTCTGAGACCCAATCCTGACCTTTTCTCCATTGAATGTCTCGGCAAATTCTTGAGCTACTACCACATTTTCACCTGAAAAATTCCTTAAAAACTGATACCACCCTGTTGCTTTGAACTCAGACTTAGCACGATGGTTAACAAATGAGTTTTAGTTGGCTCTGAATGGTTCATGTTACTTCCTTTTCCCATCACTTACATTTAACCTAACCACCAATGCACAAATTTAAAAGTAAGAACAACTACCCTCCACGAAGTGCTAACTGCAAGCACTTGTTAATAGATTGTTTTTAACTAGAGGATAAGAACATTTTGTTGTAGTTGTCACAAGAGTGAATGGAGGTAGAGCTCTTTTAATGTATCCTCCAATGAAAAATAACCACATTTCAGGTGAGCAACACCTCTTGTTTTAACAGGTCTTAAATATTCAAATAGAATTATTTGTTTCACTTGAATAATGCTCCCTTTGTCTCCTTGTACCAATTTTACAGCTAATAGCTACTTTTTTTTAAAAGACAGCTATTACCTATGTTACTTGTAAAACTAGAACTTTGGAAGAAGATAGCTTCCTCTCAAGGAAAGAGTAGATATTCTTGTATTATTCCTAACACAATTGGTGACTCTAACATTATGTCCCTAACCCCGGATAGGAAAATTATGGTGAATGAATAATACTTTTTCGAGTAAAATTCATGACCTTAACTAATGAAAGCAGTTAAAAGACTTATTGAAAGAAAATTTACCCTAAAGACTCTATAACATAAACAAACTATTGGACTCTAAATTCCTTTTGGATTTTGTTAAAAAGTGATAAATAACTAATACATTTTAACCCTCCATGGCTCTCCACCATAGGTTAGGAGACAAGAGAGGATCAAAAAAACAACTTACAATGATGACCAGACGTTGAAATATTTTTTAAAAATTCCAGTGCTAACAGTGGCTCCTATTGGGGATGAATTCCTCCCTATGAGGCTTCAACGACTGTAGATTCAGTGCCTTAAAATCTCAAGACTTTTAAGTTTTAGAAGCTAATGACAGAAACTGACTTTTATTGACTGAACTAAGACTGACTCTATTTACAAACACCACTACCATTGGGCGTGGAGTATTATTGAAACATCAATTTGGATATTACAATGAAGAAATTGACTAACTCAAAAAAAAAAAAAACTTTTTGAGATAATGACCATTAACTGGACCTCCAGTTAATTGATCATCATCTAAATATTTCAGCAGAAAGGTATTATTTTCCAAAACTTGAGCAACTTTAAAAGACCCAAACCACAAGTTATCAAACTTACCATGCTTTCCATGGTCTTCTCTTTTTGCATCCCAGCACAATACCAAATCATCTTTTTGGAAAACCTGTTGTTTTTCTCTTTTATCAAAAACAGATTTTACTTTGGTTTTATACCTCTGTGTTTTGTCCATCATGGATTCTTGGATTTTATGAGCTTCTATCAGTTGCAACATCCTTCTCTGAATGGGATTTGAATTATCAGTTTCATCTTGTAATAACTTCATAACAAGAAGGGCCAACTATAATGGGATCACAACATCAGCACCATAAACAAATTGAAAGGGAGAAACTCCAATTGATTTTTTGCTACTTACCATGTTTTCCCAAAGATCATGAACTAGTTGAGTATCCCAATTTATTTTGTTTTCTATCATCATATTTTTTATAATTCTTACCATAATTTTGTTTGATGACTCATCTAACCCATTACCCTAGGAGTAATAAGGTGTAGAATGAGTCAAATCAATGTTATACTTTTGACAAAAATTGTTCATCTTGGCAGATCTAAAAGCCATTACATTGTCAATCACCAACTTTTGAGGGAAGCCAAATCTAGACATAATATTTTCCAACATAAATTTAATTATTACCATGTCAGTGGAATTTCTGGTTGGAATGGCCTCAATCCACTTAGTGAAATAATATGTGGCTATAAGAATCCACATGTGATGTCCTGATGATGGCGAGTGAACCTCACCAATGAAGTCTAGCCCCCATTGTTGGAAAGGATAATCTGCTAAAATGGGAATGAGAGGTACTCGGAGCAGATTTTGCTTACTGACAAACTTTTGACACTCAGTGCAAGCTCTGCCTTTAGCAAAAACATCTGAGAAAATATTTGTCCAATAATAACCAACTCTTAAAATTTTATTTTTGGTAGCTTTCTAATACAAATTTCCACCACATAGCCCTACATGTATCTCTACTATAAATTCCTGTGACTCATCTTCATCCAGACATCTCAACAAAACTCCTACAAGGTATTTCCAATAAATATTATTTTCCATTATGAAATACTTAACAACCTTCAATTTAAAATCCCTTCTCTTTCATTTTTCCATTTCTAAATGACAACTAAATTTTAACAAAAAATATACTATATCCTTGCACCAATTGGAATAAAATATTTCAGGATAATCAATCATACCTTATTTATCTATTTCTTTAGATATCTCCATGTTTAGATTGATAGCTTTTCAATTTTATTATGCCATCAAGCAGGCTAAACCTTGTCCCTTTACCACTTAGTAGGTCTGATTTCAATGTAAAATTCTAGAATATTTGTCAACCATCTTCCCCTCCTGCCTTCTGTGTCTGGTTGCAACAATACATCCTTGACAGCAATATTTGGCACAAAAATAAATGACTTTAGAATGTAGACCATAAGCTCGAAAATACTTCAAAGCCTTCACCATTGTGTATGGTTGTTTTTCAACCAATATGTACTTTAACTTAGCATCCCCTAATGCACGACTAAAAAAATAAATTGGTTGTTCCAAGCCTTCCTTTTTCTTTTGAAGTAAAACTGCAACAATTGTTTCCTCAGAAGCATATGGAAAAGTCAGAAAATTCTTCTCAAAATCAGGGTTGATTAACACTAGAGCTTCAGTCAAGGCAGATTTTATTGCTAAGAAAGAGTTTTTTGCTTCATCTTGCCACCTGAACTCTACATCTTTCTTCAACAAGACTTTTATGTGCTTGATTAATTTTTGTAAAGTTTGGAACAAAACGCCTCAGAAAATTAATCTTACCCAAAAATGACTGAAACTCTTTCTTATTTCTAGGTAAACCAATTTTCTGACTTGCTTCAACTCTCCCTGGGTCAATACAAATACCATTTTTTGTTATTATATGCCCCAAAAACTTTCCTTCTTGAACAACAAAGCATGATTTATTTGAGTTTAAAGACAACCCAAAATTTCTGCACTTATCAAACACTTGTTGTAAATGTTTTAAATGGTCATGATCAAATTTTGAAAACACTATTATGTCATCCAAATAAATGACAACAAATCTATCCTTTTCTCCTGCAAAGGCAATGCCCATTTCCTGCTAAAATGTTGCACCTGCATTCATTAAACTGAAAGGCATATTATTGTACATAAAAGTTCCCTGGGGTGTAGTAAACATTGTTTTCTCCATGTCTTGTTTGTCAACTGAAATTTGATTGCATCCTAAAAATCCATCTATCATTGACAATTTATTTGAGCCTACAACCTTCTGCAAAATATGGACTGTTTGGGTAAAGGATAGTTATCCTTAGCAAACATCAGTTTAAATTGTGAAATCAACACAAATTCTGATTTTTCCATTCTTCTTTCGAACCGAGACTATATTATCTACCCAATTGGAAAATCTTAAAGGCAGAATTATCTTGGCTTCCCACATTTTTCTGATTTCTTTTTCAATAATAGGAAGCAACATAGGATTAATATGCCTTATCTTCTGTGCCACAAGTTTTTCTTCTGATTTAAGAGGGATTTTATGCTCCATTATTATTTTGTCATATGTCTTCAAATCACTGTAGGACCAAGCAAACATTTCTTCATATTGCTTCAGCAACTTGACATATTTAGTTCTATTTTCTTGAGGAAGAAATTTAGAAACTTTAACATATCGAGGCTGATTTTCAGTACCAATGTTGCAATAAACTGTACTTTCTCCATTTGTCTTACTATCAAGTTTTAAAAAGACATCACTACTATAAAAAAAACCTCTCTAAAGGAACCAATCCTTTAGGAATGAAGTGTGTTTTCAGATCAATAATGTCTTTTCCAGCTAAAGTCTTTTTGAATGGCTTGTTGTTTTCACTTTCAGTTTTTTCTTGTTCATTTTAAATCTGAATGTCTGAAAACTCCTCTACACATTCCAAGAATTTATGAATTTATTTATCATCTTCAAAGACTTTCCAGTATTTGATATTGCCAAGAATGGAAGGTCTATTTTTCATTTTAATATCATAGGTTTCTTTAATATCGAGAGGAACCTTAAAATTACTAACAAAAATGGCCAATGAATCTGCCATTTCATTTTCTTCTCTGGAAAAAAAATTCAAATTGAATGTTGAAAAATAATGTTCAATCAAATCCCAGACTTAATTTCTGTAATTATTCAATTTTAAATTTTTTACTTGATAGTTATCTCTCACCTGTTGTACCACCAACTTTGAATCACCAAAAAAGATCAACTGTTCAGCTCCCAAATATTTTGCTTCCTTCATTCCCATAATCAATGCTTCATATTCAACAGTATTATTAGTAGTGAAAAATTATAACTTATATGATAAATTCACTACCTGTTGAGTGGGAGAAATAAGAACTATACCAACCCTTGATGCCTCTCTTGATGAGGCTCCATCAAAATACAATTTCCAGATCTTTCCTGCTTCTAATTCCTGCTGTTTTGAGATGAGTAGTTGTTGTTTTTTACTGATTTCGGGCTGAAAATTGTTGTCATCAAAAGCAAGGTGTAAAATAGATGACCCTAAATCCTTCTCCTTTGCATATATAGGATGATTTGAGGGATTTTTCTGATCACTTATGATATAATCCATCTATTTTCCCCTACACAACCTCCTAAATTCCCCTCCAAAGACTGGGATAGTGGCATATGTCATATCCATTTAAAGAGTACCTCCCATATTTTTGGACCAAGATCTGGAAAGAAGCATTCCAAATCTAGAATGTATGTCTACAACCACTATGTCCATCACTATACTTTTCATATGAAGTTGGGTAAGACAAATTTCCAAGAATTTGATCACTCCTAAACACTTTACCCTTTTGGAGTCAAAATTGTAGAGGCCATGGTATTTTTTAGTGATTTCCAGTCCTAATTCATCCATTACTTTCTTAGAAACCATATTGTGAGAAGCTCCAGAATCTAATACGCAGTTGTGCAACAATTTGTTATGAATTTTGAGTGAAAGATAAAAAGGTGGAGAATTATCATCATTTTGATCTTGGACATGGCTACCTAAAAACATAGTAGGATGTTCATCTTCAAGACTGACAGAATCAAGAGAAAGAGATGGTTGTAGTAGACTTTTAAATGACTCTCTGTAGGCTGTTTTTTTCAACAATTCTAGGATGGGACCAGAATCTTGATTTTATTCAATTCTGAATTGAAACTGAAATTGAGTAGAGTCAAATATTTATTTTCTGCAAATGTTTTGATTATTGGGGCAAGGTTAGGTGACAAAGGAACATCATTAATCTTTTCCTTTTGTTTGGCAGCAATTTTTTTAGCCTCTTGTTTTTTTTAGGCTATTGGACAGACCCTTTTGACCTCAAAGTATAATTTCTTATCTGACTTTCGGGTTGATTTTTCTCATTTTGAACATGAATATGAGCCTCTTCATCATCTAAAAATAGATTTATCCTAGACTAATCTTCATATTATTGCAAAGTCAAACAAGTTGATTGTGATGTCTCTCCGAAAATATTTATATCTTCATCCTCCTCTTCTTGTTCTTAGTGATTTTCTTCAGAAAAATTATTCAGTGGAGGCTGAACATTTTGATCATCCAGATTTCTTCTTGGGCGTTGTAAAAAAATTTTGAGGCTGAAAGGTTCTCCTAAAAGGATCTTGATTTCAATTTCCTTCATTTTGAATGGTCCTAGGAGTAAGCCTGTTTTCTAACTCAAGTTTTTTCATCTTGGAAAAAAGATATTTAATCAAATTAGACATTTGATCAAGCTTTTCTTCAGCTGTTGATCAGGAGTCATAAATTTTGCTCAAAATTGAAAGTTACAGGATTGGGTTCAATCTAGGATTGTGCATAGATCTCGTCTTCCTGATTCCAGCACCGCAAACAGTTTGAAAAATTGATGTCATATGAGGGAGATATCGCATTCTGATCGAAATCCTAAACAGTTAAATTTTGTGACAGGGTTGATTAGGAGGCCTAGTTAGCATGGTGGATGTACAGTCAGAAAAAGGAATATTTTGAAGAATATTCCTTTTCTCCAGGCCAATCAGTGGATGAAAAGTGGTGATATATCATTTTTTTAATGGTTGTACGTGTTTTTTTATGATCCAATTGAAGCGTGACACGTGGCCAGCCGTGAGGCTGCCACGTGTCCCCTTAGTGGTGTATTAAAAAATTTATAGAGGTCCGCAGGGCTTGACCCCATGACCTCCGATAGAGCAACCAACTACCACACCACCTGCAATACACAATGAATCTTAACCATTATAGTCCAAGGTTTATTGTTAAAGTTTAATGATAATAGCATTGGGGGTTAGGGACCGCCGGCGGTCCCAACCCACCAGTGTTCACATGATCCATCATAAAAATCTGATCGTTAACAACCTCTGACATTTCAAAAATTCTTCCATAAGTTTGAAAACCTTGTCACATGCTGCAGTTATCATCACATATCTCTATGTGGTCAGCAATCTTACCCTGGAGTTTAAATTTATCCAACCACAGTTCACATCATGGGTTCTGCTGATCGTTACAGTCAGGGCCATGGTTGGGGTGTGCATGTGGCCACCCCTAACCATAACAATTATTTAAATGGTTAGTGATGGCGGGAATTATGGTAATGCGCTATTTTTGTGCGGATTTTAAATTGACTCCAGTTAAGTGGAGTCCTCCAAAATTAGTGGAGCCTTTCGAGGTGTTATTGGGAAAATGTTTTTGAGACTCAATTTTTTCCCATTCAGAGTGAATGAAGAGTCATTATAGACTAATTGAAGCATTATGGAGTCATAGGTGTAGAGAAAACAATCATTTCAGGCCTCTAACTACATGTATTTGCAAAATTTTGAGAAAAATGAAAGATGGACATGCCATTGGGAACAGGACCAGCAGATGTAGCCCTGGAAGGGTGAACTGCTTCATCATGCATGCTATGTAAATGTTATGTGGTGTTTTATTTCTCTATATTACACCGATGTTCCATGTTATTTGCGCTTATTTCATGCTTCTAATTCACTAAAATCATCTACAATTCATGGTTAAAATCCTCAATCCTTAAGAAAACTAATGAGACAAGTATGCACATGTTTATAAACTGAAAAGACACTTCGCATAACAAAACTAATACATTCCTTTCAGATCATATTTGTATCAGAGCTAGATTTTATTCTCTGGTGTTGTTTTGTGCAAATATTTGTTTAATTGTTTGCAAGTTATAGATGCTTACAAGGTTCAAGCTCAAAAGAGGAGAAGGAAAATTGGTGGGAGCAGAAGGGCCTCAAGAAAAGCCAAAGAAAAGGAAAGCAATATTGCCACAATCTCCACCACCTATTTCACCTACTAAGGAAGCAGAAGCTACTTTAAGCATCTCTCATAGAGAAGGACAAATCCATGAAGAAGTTGATCCCAAAGAGGAAGAAAGAGTGTTCAAGAAATAATTCCTTGGCATGACTGAGATGGTTAGAAACCTTTATCAAGAAAGGAATGAGAGACTGGAAGGAGAAGGGTCCAAACTTCATAAGGAAGGACAGGGATCTTCAGGAGGTCAGAATGATGAAGATAATTCAAAGAAAGTCAATGGAGAAAATGGAGGCAATGGAGAGCCATCATCCTCACCCTCATCATCGTCATCCTCTACTTCATCTTCAGTACATCAGCCACACAAGTCAAAGAACACTGGTAAAAGTCATTTTTTAAAACTTGATGTTAAGTTTGAATTTCCAATGTTTAATGGTGAAGTCAATGTAGAAAAGCTTGATAATTGGATTAGGAAATTGGAGGTCTATTTTATAATCTAGAACCTTCAAGATGATGATACCAAAATCCAATTAGCTTCATTGAGAATGGAAGGTGCAACGCTTGTTTGGTGGGAAGCCAAGACAAAGAAGGAGATCAAGAAGCATGGTAATATTATTCTATCATGGACTGATTTCATTACTGCAATAAAACACCAGTTTTATCCATTATCTCATATGTAGAAGGCCATAATGAAATAGCAAAACTTTAGGCAATTGAAGGGACAGAATGTGCAAGAATACACCCAAGAATTTAGGAGAAGAGCTCTCTTATTAGGGTTAGATTTGCAGAGCCAAGATACTTTTCTCAAGTACATACAAGGCTTACATAGCTACCTAAAACATACTATTCTCATGTTTAACCCCACAAGTCTAGATGAAGTATGTGTTTAGGACACACATATAGAAGCTAAAGGGGAGAATATTTCTAAAGAGGGTAGAAAGAAACATTTAAAGGGTAAAAACAAATAGAATACCTCAAAAGGTAAAGGAAAAAAGAATGCATCTGTTAAGAAAGAAGGAGAAAAATTGGTTTGTAAACATTGTTAAAAAGAAGGCCATGATGAAACTCATCGTTGGAAATTACATCCTAAAATGAGGCGAAAGAAATACAATAACGGAGGGGAACAGAAAACTGCAGCTACAACTCAACGTGATTTAGGAGATTATTCAGGTGATGAATCTAAGATTAAATCCATGGGATTGAAGAAAATGAAGGGAAAATAAATTGAAACTAAACCCAGTACTAGTACATCAAACTATCACATACATGCTCCAAATGAAGAAGAAATAATTGACCTGTTTCATGTGAGATTCATATCCAAACATACCAAGATCAACACATTGTTTAACAGTGGGTCACAAGAAAACTTAATCTTTGAATACTTTTTCAATAAAATTAACCTTGAGACCATACCATATCGAAAACCATATCGATTAGGTTGGATTTGTAAGGATCCAAATTTACAGGTTTCAAAGAAATGTATATTGCAGTTTGCAATCACTGCAAATTTTATTGACACAGTTGAATTAGATGTGGTTCTGCTTGACATAAAATTTATTGTGTTGGGGAGTCCTTACTTGTATGACAGGAAAGTGATATTCCATTTCCATGAGAACAAGTATCATTTATTCAAATATGGCAAGGAGTACACTGTTAGAGCACATCGCAAGAAGACAAACATTGTTATGGTAAATGTTGGACAAGTAAAGAGGCTGGTAAATTCAAGTAAGAATTTTTCTCTTCTAATGATTAAGCCTAAAGTTGATGTTAATCATGAATCATTTTAGGGATGTGATCCTAAGTTGAGATCAGATTTATATGATGTATTTGATGCACATTATGATATGTTTCAGGAGCCAACAGGATTACCACCAAAAAGAGAGATTCAACATGAGATTCAGTTGCAACCTCTTCCAAACATCGCTATGTATCACATATCGATAATGGAGAATTCTGAAATAAAGAGGAAAATCAAGGAGATGTTGGACAAAGGAATCATAAGGCCAAGCACTTTTCCATGTGATTCACCCATAGTCTTGATACTAAAGAAATATGGGACTTAGCGCATGTGTGTAGACTTCATGGATTTGAACAAGATTACGATAAAGAATTGTTACCCACTCCCAAGGATAGATGATTTGCTTGATCAGCTGAAAGAAGAAAATTTTTTCACTAAGTTAGATTTACGAAGTGGATATCATCAACTAAGAATTGCAGAAAGTGATATATGGAAAACTACATTCAAAACCAAACAAGGACTCCTTGAGTGGTTAGTTATGCCATTTGGTTTCTGTAATGCACCGGAAAATTTCATGCGTGTTATGGATAATGTTTTGCATCCATTCCTTGATGAATTTGTGATTTTGTACTTATTTGAAATATTGATTTTCAGTAAAACAAGAGAATAACATGTCTTGCATGTGAATATAGTGCTTGATGTTTTGAAGAAAGATAAATTGTTTCTTAAAATGTCAAAGTGTGAGTTTGGAAAGACTTATTTGGTCTATTTGGGACACATTGTAGGAGGAGGAGAGTTGAGAATTGATCCCTATAAAGTGGAAGCCGTTGTGAATTGGCCCACACCCAAAACAGTAACTGAGGTAAGAAGTTTCTTAGGTGCAGCTCAATATTGGAGAAAGTTTATTGCTAACTTTTATGCCATTGCAGCTCCTATGCATGCAGTGACAAGTGTGAAGAAAGGATTCCAATGGGGAGTAAAACAAAAGCAAGCTTTTGAAGCTTTAAAATACAAGATCGGGTTAGCTCAATTCCATGCATTACCAAATTTGAGACAGTCATTTGAGATTCAAACCAATGCTAGTGATTATGCCATGGGCGCAGTTCTTTTGCAACATGGTAAGCCTATCGCTTTTCATTCTGAAACATTTAATGGTGTTGTAACTAATTATCCTACATATGAAAAAGTGTTGGCAATATGATGCAGAGTGTTGTCCTTGATGGCAACCCACTGAATGAAGATGAAGACATGAGACTATTGACATGTGTTGTCCTTGATGGCAAACCACCTGATGAAGTTATTCTAGACTTGAAGGACTTGGTAAATGATGTGATATGATGTTTGTTGATAATATGATGCTGAGTGTTGTCCTTGAAAGGCAACCCACTTGATGAAGATAATGGCAACTTACTTGATGAAGTTGTGCTTGATAGAATATGTTCCTGATGAAGTAAATTTGATGTATCTACAGTGAGTACAGAAGGGAATGAAGAAAGGAATTCAGAATGTGCTAAATCCATGATGAAAAGAGTATGTCTCAAGGAATACGCGGATATGTCTAGGGGAAGTCGCGTATGCACGCGGAAAAGAACGTTCCAAGTCGCGTATGGGCTAAAGCGCTCTAAAAGTGCAAAACCAGGGGTAACCACCATGGTATTGACCCATTGTATTGGGTAATGATCCGCCTAATTGACCCCATCCAGGAATACCATCGGAAGTAATGTTGTTTTGGCTCATGGTATTGAAAAAGGGGCTCATGGTATTGAAAAAGGATAAACCTATATAAAGAGATGAAATTCATTATGAAAATCATGGGTGTGGGTGCAAGATGTATGAGCTTGAATGAATACTTCTCTCTGAAGTAGATCTGAATGGAAAGGGTTACACTCTCAAGGCATACGCGGATATGTCTAGGGGAAGTCGCGTATGCACGCGGAAAAGAACGTTCCAAGTCGCGTATGGGCTAAAGCGCTCTAAAAGTGCAAAACCAGGGGTAACCACCATGGTATTGACCCATTGTATTGGGTAATGATCCGCCTAATTGACCCCGTCCAGGAATACCATCGGAAGTAATGTTGTTTTGGCTCATGGTATTGAAAAAAGGGCTCATGGTATTGAAAAAGGATAAACCTATATAAAGAGATGAAATTCATTATGCAAATCATGAGTGTGGGTGCAAGATGTCTGAGCTTGAATGAATACTTCTCTCTGAAGTAGATATGAATGGAAAGGGTTACACTTGAATGATAAATCTGAATGTATGATGCACCAATGATGAAGAAGGGGATCTAGATCTGAAATGTGCTTGTATTTGCTAGATCTGCTTATGGAATGATTAGATCCAAGAAGAGGCGAACATCTGTCTAAAGTGAAGGGTTAAATCTGTGTGAAGTATCTATTCTGAAGAAATGCAATGACCTAAAATCTCTGAAGAACCATACGCTAGTTCGCCAAAGAGGAAGCACGTATATACGCGGCTTCGCTGAAGAAAAAGCGCGTATGCGCAATTAAGTTGGTTCTGTAATATGTACATAAGTATACGCTGGTTGGTGTGAGTGGAAGCGTGTATATATGCGACATCAGTGAAGTAAAAGCACGTATGCAAACTAGGTTTTGCTGAAGTCTGGGGTAAGAAATGACTGATCTATTCTGCTGTATTGCTGCTATCTGTATTCTACTGTTCTGAGTTGTCTGCATCAGTTTGGTTGTATGATTGAGCTTAATTGTATGAAGAGGGTCCAGTCTGAAAATATGATGAAACGTGGCCTACAAGTATTGTTCTATTGAAGTTTTTGGATCCAGTGTGAAAATTGATGAAACGTGGTCCGAAGAGGTGCTGAGGGTTGTAGCCTTCAGTCAGGGGGTTGTAGCTCCCTTCCAGGTGAGGCTGGTAAACGAGATCGGGGGGTCGTAGCTCCCTTCCAGGAGAGGCTGGTAAACGAGTCAGGGGGTTGGAGCTCCCTTCCAGGAGAGGCTGGTAAATGAGCGCAGGTGGGTGCCTGCGTGCTGGTCAAGTCTGCGCCAGCACATGTGTTGTAAGATGTTTTCTCTATAATAAAATATTGAAGGCTGAGCAACTGCAGCGGTGGTTTTCTCCCGACTTGGGTTTCCACCTAAAAATCCTGGTGTTCATGTGTGATGCTTCGTGTGATGGTTTATTCTGTTCTTACTGCACATGTTTACTGTTTATTGAATATCTGATGAATAAATGATGGAATGGTTTAAGTAAAGAATTAATGACATAATTAGTTCTTTTTGTATACGCGAGTTTAATAAAGGGTATCCGCGTATATACGCGAGTCTGATTCAGGAAAGTAGCGTATGGGTTTTGAAGTAAAGAAAAATAAAATTTTTTGAATATGTTGTAAATACTGATTCACCCCCCCTCTCAGTATTTTTCCCAACAATTGGTATCAAAGCAGGTTCTTCTGCAGAAGCTTGATCGCTTGAAGAAGATCCGTCGCAATGGGAAGTCAAGAAGGAGTGATGTCTATAAAGCCACCTCTATTCAATGGAAGCAATCTGATATTCTGGAAGGTATGAACAAAAGCATATCTGCAAAGTCTTGGTGCAGATGTATGGGAAATCGTGGAAGAAGGTTATCAATACCCAGCAAGTATTCCTACTGATGCAGCTGAAAGAAAGAAGTATGAAATCAATGCCAAAGCAGTGAATGTCTTATTGGGAAGCATGTCTAAATCAGAATTTGCTAAAGTGATGCAACTACATTCAGCAAAAGAAATATGGGACAAAATCATTCTAAGCTATGAAGGAGACACAAAGGTAAAAAGTGCAAAACTCCAAACTCTTAGAATTGAATATGAAAATTTGAAGATGCATAGTGATGAGAGTGTTGCCAGTTTCTTTCTTCGTCTGGATGATGTTGTAAATCGAATGAGAAATTTGGGTGAAACCATAACTGATACTACTCTGGTGGAAAAGGTCTTAAGATCCTTGACTTCAAAATTTGACTCTAAAGTTTCAGCTATTGAAGAAAGGCAAGATCTGCAAACGCTTACTATTGTTCAATTACATGGTACTCTGATTGCTTTTGAAATGAGACAAGGAGGTCCTTCTCAAATAAGAGAAGCTGCTTTTAAGGCATCTACAAAAGGAAAGGAAAAGGAGGTTGTCAGAGAATCCGGCTATATATCCGATGAAGAAGAAGCAAATTTCGTTAGAAAGCTCCAACTAGGTACTGGAAGATTCAAAGGTAAGCTTCCCTTCAAATGTTTTGAGTGTGGAAAAGTTGGTCATTATGCTGCAAAATGTCCTTATAAAGGAAAAGAAGTAGTAAGAAGGAATAAGAACCGATCTAGCTCTAAGAAAAGTTACTATACTAATGAAGACAGTGATGGGTCATCTAATAGTGAGGAAGAATGTGAAGAAGATCTTAGACTTCTCATGGCATTTGAAAAAAAAGAAGAAAATGATACTTTTATGGATGCTCTAGAGGAAAATGATTTTCTTGAAGAAAACAATCAACTCAAACTACGCTTAGAATATTATAAAATTCTCTTAGAAGAACAAAAGATAATCAGAGAGACCATTGAAAAGCAGCTTGAAGAAGCAAAGAAACATATTGAAAAATTGGAATGCGAAGTGGTAAGCCAAAGAAAAGAAGTTGAGAAAACAAAAACCTTGAATCTTAGATTTGCTAAAGGATCTGAAACCTTAGATGAGATTATCAACGTACAACGTTCTCCTCTTATAAAGACAGGTCTTGGATATACCGAAGAATCTTCTCAAGCTTCAGCACCAAACTATCTAAAAGCAGCTACAGGTGGTTTACTACATTCAGCAACTCAGCAAGGGAATAAAGGATCTCTACAGGGAAAGCAGGACCATCTCAATTCAAGGAACACTAACAGGGATAGATTTCAAAGACGCTACACCCAACAGGTAAATTCAAATAGAAGATTCCATGATCGCAGAAATTTCTACTTCAATGGGCAATGTTTCACATGTCACAATTTTGGGCATAAAGTTGTTCAATGTGTTGCATATAAAACCATCATGACAAGAGAAGCAAGAAAGAAAATGTTGGATACTGAACCAAACAAGAATACCTATAACAACTTTTCTCCTCTTCAAAATGAAGTTGAATGTACTTATTGCAATAACTTTGGCCATGAAGAATCTGAATGCAGGAACAAGATCCAGCCAAAAGAACATGTTCCCTCAAGCTCTAAAGTGTGGAAAAAGAAAGAACCGCCGGTTGAAAATTGTGGGATAGCATTATTTGCAGAAGGTGAAGAAAATCAATGGTACATCGATAGTGGGTGCTCAAGACACATGACAGGTGACAAAAGAAAACTTCATACTTATAATGCTCTAGAAAAGGAAAAGAAAGTTACATTTGGAAATGATACTCTTGCTGTAATTAAAGGAAAAGGGTCAGTATTTCTAAAAGAAAAAGTGAAGGCTAAAGATGTCATGTATGTGGATGGATTAAGGCATAACCTATTAAGTGTTAGTCAAATGTGTGATCAAGGAGCAGAAGTGGTCTTCAGTTCCAAAGAATGTGTGGTTCGTGATCTTGATACAGGTAAAATCATTATAAAAGGAAAAAGAAATCCAAGCAACCTGTATGTACTAAACGGCATAGATCAATGTTACTTAAGCAAGTCTTCAGAAAATTGGCTATAGCATAGAAGGCTGGGGCATCTGAGTTTCTCTCAAATCAACAAAGCAAGCAGACTTCAAGCTGTTCGTGATCTTCCCAAGGTCAATCTTCTGGAAAGTACCATATGCAAATCTTGTCAATTTGGTAAGCAGACCAGAGTACGATTTAATGCCAAAGAAGGATCATCAAGTAAGCCTCTTGAACTCATTCATACTGATATCTGTGGACCTATGAGAAAAAGGTCATTACGTGGGGATGAATACTATATCTTATTTATTGATGACTACTCTAGAATGTGTTGGATCGGGTTCATTAAACACAAAGATCAAGCACTAGAAAAATTTCAGAGCTTCAAAGCATTGGCAGAAAATGAATTAGATCTAAAAATCAAGTGTCTTAGATCTGATCGAGGAGGAGAATATTCATCAAATGAATTCTTTGAATTTTGTGAACAGCATGGCATTAAAAGACAGTTCTCTGTAGCAGGCACTCCACAACAAAATGGTGTAGCAGAAAGAATGAATAGAACAATTGTTCAAATGGCTAGAGCTATGCTTG
Organism: Pinus albicaulis; assembly: GCA_034641835.2. Lineage (NCBI taxonomy): Eukaryota > Viridiplantae > Streptophyta > Pinopsida > Pinales > Pinaceae > Pinus > Pinus albicaulis. The sequence goes on from CM076577.1 coordinate 234,526,390, forward strand.
CTGATTCTGATGTTCCTGACATGTTCTGGAGTGAAGCAGCACATACAGCAGTTAACATTCTCAATAAAGCTCATGTTGGGGTAAATAGTGACAAAACTCCATATGAACTCTGGTATGGTAATTCTCCCACTGTGAAGCATTTTAAGGTTTTTGGAAGTAAATGCTTTATCAAAAATAATGATGAAAAGCTTGGCAAGTTTGAACCTAGATCAGATGAAGGGATATTTCTTGGTTACTCATCGTCAAGCAAAGCATTCACATGTTACAATAAAAAGCTTCGAAAGGTTGTTGAATGTATTGATGTTGTTATTGATGAGTCTCCTGCAGCTCCTAAAGAAGAAAAACAAACAACAAAAGAAGATGATAGCGACATATGGCCCTCTACATCAGATGGAAATGATATAGACAGTGGATCCAATGAAGAACCTGAAAATGATCTATCTGAAAAAGCTCCATCCAGATATGTTCAAAAGAATCATCCTGAATCTCAAATCTTGGGAGACAAGGAATCAGGTGTACGAACAAGGAGAACTCTTGTAGGATCTCCTAGTAATCTGGCACTTCTATCCACAATTGAACCGCACAATGTCAATGAAGCTAGCCAAGATGAATGCTGGAACCAAGCCATGAATGAAGAGATTGATCAAATTGAAAAGAATGACACTTGGGATTTGGTACCCAGACCACATGATAAAAATGTCATTGGAACTAAGTGGATCTTCAAGAACAAGTTAAATGAGAATGGGGATATTGTAAGAAACAAAGCTAGACTGGTTTGCAAAGGGTATACTCAACAAGAAGGTATAGACTTTGAAGAAACTTTTGCTCCTGTAGCCAGACTTGAAGCTATAAGAATGTTTCTTGCTTTTTCAAGTCATCAACAAATCAAAGTTTATCAAATGGATGTTAAATTTGCTTTTCTTAATGGTGATCTAGAAGAAGAAGTATATATAGAACAACCGGAAGGATTCATTTTGGGAAATGATGCAAATCTTGTTTGTAGACTTAAAAAGGCTCTATATGGTCTCAAACAAGCTCCAAGGGCTTGGTATTATCGTCTTGATAAATATCTTCATCAACAAGGATTTTCAAAGGGGTCTGCTGATAGCAACTTATACACAAAAGTTGAAAATGACAAACTATTGATTGTGGTTGTATATGTTGATGATATCATTTTTGGGAGTAACGAAGAATCTATGAGTCTAAAATTTTCCGCTGTCATGCAACAAGAATTTGAAATGTCTTTACTTTGGGAACTAACATTCTTTCTCGGCTTGCAAGTGCATCAAACTGCAGATGGTATATTCCTATCACAAGCAAAATATCTTAAGCAAATTCTGAAGAAGTATGGCATGGAAGAATGCAAACCTGTAAGTACACCAATGATAACCGGATGCAGTCTCAGTTCTAATGATGATTCTCCCACTGTGAATCAACCAGAATACAGATCGATGATTGGAAGTCTACTGTATCTCACTGGGACCAGACCAGACATTATGCATGCTGTTGGGATTGTTGGACGATTCCAAGCTAATCCAAAAGAGTCTCACCTTCAGGCTGTCAAAAGGATATTAAAATATCTACAAGGAACTCAAGACTTTGGTCTATGGTATCCAAAGGATGCTGATCTTACTCTTCATGCTTACACTGATGCAGATTGGGCTGGAAGTGTTGATGATCGGAAAAGCACTAGTGGCGGTGCATTCTATATGGGACCCCAGTTAGTATCTTGGTTCAGCAAGAAGAAAAATTCTATTGCCTTATCTACAGCAGAAGCAGAATATGTGGCTGCCGCATCTTGTTGCACTCAACTCCTTTGGATGATGCAAACCTTACAAGATTTTCAAATCAAATGTGCTCCTCCTGTCCCCATTAAGTGTGACAATACAAGTGCCATCAGTATTTCAAAGAATCCTGTTATGCATTCAAAGACCAAGCACATTCCCATCAAGTATCACTTCTTACGTGAACAAGTGCTTGAGCAAACAGTGAAGTTGGAGTATGTTCCCTCCAAAGAACAAGTTGCTGATATCTTTACCAAACCTGTGCCTAGGGAAGCGTTTGAGTATCTAAGACAGAAGCTGGGAGTGTTCTCTGCCAGTCAAAAGAAAAAATCTTCATAAATTTAGAATATGGCAATGGATACGTGGGTTTCATGAAACACAATCGCGTATATACGCTAGTTCCTGCACAGAAAACCGCGTATGTCTGATTGCTGATAATTTTCTGCTTGGAGTCAGCTCTCTTCAGCACAGCTGCAGTGATGTTTGATATCTCTGGTACTGTTTGGTATATCTGGTGGTGTTCCAATTCTCATAATTCTTTTCTCATGTTTTGATAAAGATGCCTTGATGATTTGTTGGTGAAAGTGTTCAGGATGCACAAACTAAGGGGGAGCCTTAGTCATATGGAAAGGATGCTTGAATGCACAGATTCAGGGGGAGCTTTAGCGTTGCTGAGTATAATGCATTGTTGGCATTATGATGATTCTGAAATATGTTCTCTTTCTTGAGGAATTTCTGGTGTTGGTTATGA